>JAJAGP010000803.1:199804-290550 GCA_025084515.1 Ancistrus triradiatus | reverse complement strand
TATATATCTATATCTATATCTATATCTCTATCTATCTAGATATAGGGGCTGTTAAAATACATTTTCAAACACCATTAACTAAGGAACTGCATTAAAAAATGGTCCTCTTATCACTGTTCTCTATATTCTACATATTTTACAGAGCCTTTGCTAACCTATAGAAAACAGAAGTGGTAAGGCGGGTAAACGAGTTAGGGCACTTCCTTATACACTATGCTCATTACTGTGTGACAGCAGATTACGTCATTGACTTACTACAGATGACACACAACAGCAATTTATATATAAAAAAAGTGACTAACAAAATCAATATTCTGCATTATAAAGGTATTGTTCTGGTAATATAAATGTCTTGGCAGCCCTCTGTCAGAGACTTCAGAATGAAATCTGATCCAGCAAACAAGATAAGATGAAGAAAATAACGTTACTGAATTAACTAATAAATGCATAAATGTCTGCTGTATTTTGCCCACCCATATGGCTGAGTAGGACTGTTTTTTTATGGGAAAAAACTTTTCTTTATGGTAAAATATGAGCAAGCAAACAGGGTTATTAATCCTGATTAATTCAAAACAAATTGTGTGGTTAACCCAATTAAAGTTTTATTGCCTGACAGCCCTAAAATATATTTAAGCTAAATGTCTGCAAGGGTTTAAGAGATGCATACTATTTTTATGTTCTATTCAAAACTATATAAAATCATTTAAATAATTAATCAAGTTGTTATTTTGCCTATACCTTTCTGGTGATTGATCTATAACATTCAGATTATAAATAAGAACTTGTACAAGTAAACTGTCATCCATGCCCAGGAGTCTCAGAAAGCATAACTAGCCCTGCCCTCCGCAGGGGAAAGGGGTGGCTGCTCCATCAAACATAGTGGTGCAGAGTGCTAACCCTCACCTACTCAGATCTGGTAGAATGTGCACTGACTAAGCTGCTGTGCATTTTAAAAACAAACAGCAGTTTCCACCAGTCTGATAGAGACGTTTGAAGATGCTGTTGGATCAGAGGGGTATTTTGAAGTGCATGATAGTAAATAGGATTTTGGGAGGGTATATGATTGTAGCTAGTGGTAAAAATACTGAGAGTTCATCCTCTGAACAGATGAGGTAGGGAACGCAGTGCTGTAAGGCTATTCAAACACCAGTGTAATGCCCCAATAAAACGTTTTCTCGCATCCATTTTTGAGTACGCAATACACCCTCATATGTATAAACAAGCTAATGCTCTGTGAAAGATCGATAAGAAGCAAGCGAAAGACTGAAGTCAATGTAATAAGACTTTAGGATTGTACTAGGGATGCCCGAAGGAATGCGTTGAAGACGATTGGTTTCAGGAGCAGACGGGTGATCAGACATTGCTGTAAAAGGCAATTATTCTCCAGTTCAGTAAATACTATTGGAAAAAGCATCCAAGTAAGCTTACAATGATCACTCAAAACATTAGAACCACATATGGACTGAATAACACACAACAGCATGTGTTATGGTCTGGTATATATTAGAAGGCAAGTGCAGTCATGTTGGTTCAGTGAAGCAGTGAGTGACTATAACAAGGAAACGCAGGCGACTGGGTCGGCATCTCCTAAATAACAAGGATGGTGGGGTGCTCCTGGTCAGCAGTGGGGAGTACCTACTGACGGTAGTCCAAGGAGGGACAAAAAGTGGTGACAGGAAGTTGCTGCCTAAGGTTCATCGATGCACAAGAAGAACTGCAGAATGTGATGGCAGCAGGACGCACTGAATTGGAAGATGACGAGCCGGTGGAGGGAGTGTGATGCTCTGAATAATGCCCTACAGGAAATCCTTGGTTCTGGGCCTAAAGCCTTGTTATGGACCAGGTGGTTTTAATGTTTTGGCTGACCGATGTAGTTACATATCCATTTATAAGAACACAACAGAATATATATTTCCTCATAACCAGCTCAGAATATATACATACATCATTTTCAGCAATTTCTCACATCCTAAAACCCCACTTTTATATTACAGAGAGCAGCATTATCTCTTAAATAAAAAAAAAATCTGAATAGTAACTTAAATAAATCTTTAGTGTGCTATGATGGCCACTCGGGCAAAATTAATGGTGCAAGTGATATCTTATTACATTACAAGTGTAATAAATCAATATTATTGTCTTCATACTTGTCACAGTTGTTCATGTGTAATGATATACATTCAGTAATGAATCTCAGCCCTATGGAACTTCTGGCACTACTACGTCCAGCTGTTTGGAGCAAAAAAGACTGAAAAAGTGATAGGATTTTAAATGTAAATTAAGACTTCCTCAGTGCCAGCTGTGTGACATTCACTATGACTGAACAGGGGTTGTATCACAATCCACCTGTTACTGGCAGACTGCTTAATGCTATTAAAGAAAGACATAAAAGGGGAAGTCCAAGACATGATACGTTTCCTCCCATTCGCATCATGTGTAGTATATGTATGCAATATAATATACATTCTTTACTTTAAATCATCAATTTGTACTCCAAGGCTACTTTGTTCTTTGCTCAATCTGAATCGTTCATGTTGTAGTTTTTGTATTTACATGTATGTACATTTCAATTTAAGTTAAAATAATGTAGGTCTGTGTATATGCACACAAGTATCAATTTAAAAAGTATGCAGATCTAACTAGAGGTCCAGGTCTCTGCATGGTAATGTGCTTATGTCCATGTGTGGCGATGCTAGGATATTGCAGATGAGGGTGACTGTCAAACCCCAGTCCTGTCACTGTAGAAAGGTGTCACATGGAACATGTAGCAGTGAGTGCACACTCTTACAGGTTTCATCTGACCATAGCGAGGCAAAGGGGCTGAGTGTGAGGAGCAGCGAGAGCAGAAGATCTACAAAAGACAAGAAAAATAAAGTGATCATACAATGCTTGTAGACAGACTGTTGTTCAAGCCATTTTTCTGCCGCAGAAACGTTCGTGAACTTCTTACAAACTCTACATGTTAAGGCATGATTTAAGAGCCGTATAGATTTATTAAGAATTACTGTGGTGTACTGGACACAGCTGAGGTTTGAGGTTTAAGCTTAACATCAATTATGCACATGCTGCTTTAGCTTTTCCTCCAGTTTGGTCCATCCGATTCCCCTGTCTGATGACTTCCTGCCATGAAGAAGCAGTGCAGTGTATCTGTTACATCACCGGCGAGGATGAGGTGCCCTCCCGCAATACGCAGTGCTCTTTCATTTCATGAACATCTTCATTATTTTACAGTTTTGTCAGACCATATTAGTTTGGGACTTAAGTGCACTAATATGGTGGTCATCAGGCTTATCCTTTCCCTTGACTGTTTGTACTTAATGCTGTTCTGGAACAAGGGTTAGCCAACTTCCAGATTTGTATTCAAACGTATTATGTTTGAAGCATAAAACGCATTAGTAGGAACCAATAAGTGGTATCAAAATCCTATTTTTTTATTTTTAAATGTTGTTGGCATTTTGGAACCGGTTCATGAATCCGGAGTCCTGGAACTGGGATTTGATACGCAACCTGTTTTGAACATTTCATACAATTGCTTAGCCTTGTTGATCTTTCTTTCTCCTTGCATGTTTGTTGTTGATGTTGAGCACCCACTCTCTCCTTAAGGGTTTCCATTTTGCTTCAAGCAGTTACTTCTGATATGATAAAGATGGGTATTCTTTAGGCTGTGTTTTTTATACTCAGTAAACTTCACTATCCCCAAATTCGGTCAACCACAGCAGGGGGACTTTATTCCCTCGTTTCTGTCACAGAAATATAGGAGGTGATAAAAACACTACAGAGTGGTAAAATCACCAGGGCCAGATGGCTACACAACTGAATTTTACAAGACGTTCTCCTCATTTTGGCCAGAGTAAATAACAACTCTCTGTCCATGGGTATGTTGCCCAAATAACTAACTGAGGCCTCTATCTCACTCATTCTTAAAAAGCAGCTACAGACTAAAATCCTTAATGCCAACTTAAAAATTCTGGTTAAGATTCGAGCCTTCTGTCTCCCATGGGTCATGTCCAACCTAACTGGCTAAGACCTATTCATGCAAGGATGGCACTCATTCTTCAACACCAGAAGACTGCTGAACATTCTTTACTCCCATCCAACCAGTCCCCCAAGATTACAGCGCAATATCGAGGTAGCTTTCAGGGAATCGCTGACTCAAAGTCAGTCTGCAAACTTTCCTGCAACACTGATGAACTCCTTCCATACTAGAAAAATGTGGAGCTCCAGCACACTGAATCCTGAACCAGCCCAGCAGCACATATTTAACCAGTCATATTTGCAATAAATATCTAAACAAATAACAGGTTTATGTTTGCCAAGTCTGCATTATGTTTGTTATATTACATACTATTTATGACACCTCCAGTGCAGTGGAAGCACCAGAACCTAGTCTAGGAACTGTGTAGCTCATGTTATTCTGGATAGCTCAATAATGTGACAATGATAGCGGCTTCATTTGGCTGAAACACTTCCCGATCTATGTGTTAAACATTATGAAATGAGGCATGCTGAGCTGTACCTTCCCACAGCTCCTACAGTGATGCTTCCTCCTGATAACAGTGAATGGAGCCTTACAGGCAACGCAGGAGTTACAAGCTTCATCTGGAACCCACTCTGGAGGGTCTGTCAAGAGAGGAGAAACACACACTGGCCTGGGTATGTGGTAATGACAGTTAGGGGTGTAATGGTACACTTGGCTCACAACTTGATTTTCTCATGATTACTGATTTTACATTACATTTTTTTGTCTGTAGTGTAAATAATGCACATTTTTTGTTGAACAAATTTTTTTAACAATAAAATTTTAGACCCTTGCAATTAAAATAAATTACTAGAAACATGAGGTTTAAAACTCTAAACAAAATGCCGTACTCTATCAGTGCAATACCTCTGTACAACATTTCTTATATTCCATAATTCTCTTTATTCTATCAGTGCAACACTGATCTT
Source organism: Ancistrus triradiatus (assembly GCA_025084515.1). Lineage (NCBI taxonomy): Eukaryota > Metazoa > Chordata > Actinopteri > Siluriformes > Loricariidae > Ancistrus > Ancistrus triradiatus. The sequence continues at coordinate 285,603 of JAJAGP010000803.1, read as the reverse complement.
TAAGTGCAAAGTATTTGTGTGTTTGACTGACAACCTGTCTGTGTGACTGTCTTATTCTGTTTTTGTGTAGACTTTCTCTGTTCTGGAGCAGCAATCCTAATTTCACTGTACAACTGTAGGCATAAGGCATTACCTTACTGTAGCTTCGCCATATATTAAGTAACCAGGGGAAACACTGCTTTTTATTCCTGAAGAATAACAATTAAAAATAGTGTACTTATCTTGTATAGGAATAAAAGAAAACCTGACCGATCAGTTTTGAAACAAAAATAACCTTTAGAGCCCTGTAATTAAAAAGAAATAAAATTCTCGCTAAGAACAGGAAACGGACTCTGGTAGCCTAACGGTTAAGGTACTAGACTATGGATCAGAGGGTCCAAGGTTTAAATGCCACCTCTGCCAAGCTGCCACTGTAAGCAAAACCCTTAACCCACAATTGCTTGGATTGTAAGACTGTATCAGTTGTAAGTCGCTCTGTATAAGGGCGCCTGCTAAATGTCATAAAACGTAAATGTAAAAAAATATGTATCCATCTAGTGTTCAAAACTGGAATTGCAGTGGACGGCGGAAAAATCAATAACGTACAGTCGTGCTTGAAAGTTTGTGAACCCTTTAGAATTTTCTATATTTCTGCATAAATATGACCTAAAACATCATCAGATTTTCACACAAGTCCAAAATGTAGATAAAGAGAACCCAATTAAACAATGAGACAAAAATATTACCCTTGCTCATTTATTTATTGAGGAAAATGATCCGATATTACATATTAGTGAGTGGCAAAAGTATGTGAACCTCTAGGATTAGCAGTTAATTTGAAGGTGAAATTAGAGTCAGGTGTTTTCAATCAATGGGATGACAATCAGGTGTGAGTGGGCACCCTGTTTTATTTAAAGAACAGGGATCTATCAAAGTCTGCTCTTCACAACATGTGTGTGGAAGTGTATCATGGCATGAACAAAGGAGACTTCTGAGAACCTCAGAAAAAGAGTTGTTGATGCTCATCAGGCTAGAAAAGGTTACAAAACCATCTCTAAAGAGTTTGGACTCCACCAATCCACAGTCAGACAGATTGTGTACAAATGGAGAAAATTCAAGGTCATTGTTACCCTCCCCAGGAGTGGTCGACCAACAAAGATCACTCCAAGAGCAAGGAGTATAATAGTTGGCGAGGTCACAAAGGACCCGAGGGTAACTTCTAAGCAAAGGTCTCTCTCTGAAGGTCTGAAGGTCTCTCTCACATTGGCTAATGTTAATGTTCACGAGTCCACCATCAGAAGAACACTGAACACCATTAGCCAACATCCCAGAGCTGAAGCTGTTCTGTACGGAGGAATGGGCTAAAATTCCTCCAAGCCGGTGTGCAGCACTGATCAACAGTTACAGGAAACGTTTAGCTGCAGTTATTGCTGCACAGGGGGGTCACACCAAGTACTGAAAGCAAAAGTTCACATACTTTTGCCAATTACTAATATGTAATATTGGATCATTTTCCTCACTAAAAAAATGACCAAGTATAATATTTTTGTCTCATTTGTTTAACTGGGTTCTTTTTAATCTACTTTTAGGACTTGTGTGAAAATCTGATGATGTTGTAGGTAATATTTATGCAGAAATATAGAACATAAAGGGTTCACAAACTTTCAAGCACCACTGTATAATCCAATCACACGATGCATCTCCTATAATGCTTATTATTTAAGGACTTTCTGTTGAATATGGAAGAAGGGTCTGATCTCATGCTTAACAGATTAACAGCTTCTGTAGGAGACATACTTAAGACCTGTGAATTACAGATGCTTAGAACCCCTCATGCTAATCATGACATCATGAGCTGCATTATGTAGCAGCAGCCAAATATGCAGCTACACAGTTGTTATCTATATACTTTATAGTCATTTGGTAAACACTCTTATCCAGAGCAACTTAATTGTGTGTCATATCAATGCTGCCTGCTAATACACCGACCTTGTATATTCTTTAGATAGTAACCTTTATGGTGTTTAAAAGTTATTCTCTGAAGACGTTTCTGAATATTAACTAGATAACTAAAGCAAGGTGCAAAATGCACTGTTTACCTGTATACCGACTGAGTAAACTGAGTACCAACCTTCAAACTGTCCATCTCGTGCCTTGGCTGCGAGTTCTGATGAGGACATGGTCTCCTGGCATAGTGCACAGTCTTCTAATCCAGCACTTCCCACTCTTGGTCCTGTAAGAAAATGATGGACTACTTAATGCTGATGTGCATATTTCACATTTTATTCGAACTATGACACCACGACTTTAGTTTCATTCTTAGATTTATCATCTATGCCGCCCAAGGAGGTTGGGTCCCTTTTTGAGTCTTGGTCCTCCAAAGGTTTCTTCCTCATAACACTTACGGAGTTTTTCCTTGGCACTGTCGCCCTAGGCTTGCTCAATTTGGGATTGGACGTAGTTATTAGGAGATAATCTAAACTTGTAAAGTTACTTTGAGACAATGCTCCATTGTAAAAAGCGCTATATAAATAGATCTGACTTGATGAGCCTACGCTTCCTCACCTTTTTTCTGCTTCTCGTTGTCTCCTTGCTCAGACTTCGTCGCCATAACCTCAAACAGTGTCTTCAGGATGCTCCTAAGGTCACTTGCATAGTTTGTTTGCAATTGATCAGCCACACCTAAGGAAACAGAGTAAATGTGAGTGGTACAAAAGCACACACCAAGTATGCTTCCTTTTACATTTGACTTAATTTATATTTGTTTTATATTAATTGCCACGGTAAAGAACCTGCCTATTTTGCTGGTGATTTTTGAGAGACTTGCTGTACAAGCACCAATTATCAAAGATACAATTAGATGCCTCCTCCATGCCAACAAATTGTCTGGGAATCTTGTCAAAACATACTTTTCTTATACCTAACCACAAACAGATGCCTGAAGTTTGTAAAATCTGCTTTGGCTGAAACATTTCTGTGAGCAGATGATACAAAATAGGAAGTGGGTTTGATTTTTGGGAAAAGAACCTCCTCCACACTGTTAAATATGGTGGAGGACCTGGGAACCTTCATCAGCAAACCAATAAAACTGAAATTAAAATGTAGTTGCTTTGGCCAAGGACCTACAACTGGGTCATGGTTAGAGCTTCCAGAAGGAAAATTATCCAAAGCATAGATCTACATCCCTACAGTGGGTCCAGAATCAAGCTTTTGACATAGCCATCCCAATCCCCTGACCTAAACCCCATTAAAAGTTGTGGGGTGAGGTAAAGGTTGAAGACCACATGACAGGATCTAGGTTCCTTGAGGATGTATACAAACACTGTTTTGTTAAGAGCCTAAGATTTCTTACTCTGTATTCTCCAGTCTCATCAAGTATTCTGTGAGAACACTCACTGCTATAAATGGTTAGCAAAGGGAAGATGCATCAAATGCTAAGGGTGGCAATATGGCATTTCTGATATCAATTTAATGTTCCAACAATGTTATTTACATTAACTTCGATTTATATCATATTTTAGTGTGAACAATGCATTTTTCTTAACTTTGTTATATGTAGCTGACTGTACTCTTGATTGCTTCAACTTGTACTTGACGTTTTGTGTTTGAATGCAAGTGATTAAGCTTAAAGTCAACATACCAGATATGCAGACAAACAGGCGATGGATGAGGTCACTACTGCTATGAAAACGAGCACGTATTTTGTTGTGAGCGACCAGTTTAGAAGCCTGCAGTGCCAGCTGAAGCTCCTGGTGATCAAGATCCTCTGATATCTCAGAGCTTGTGGTGAGACTACTAAGAGAGCTAACAGATGGACAGAGACACAGAGAGGACAGAAAGGGAGAATGGATTGTATTGTGTCCAAGTAAACACTGAAAAACCAGAAGATAAAGATACAACTATCTTTGAGATCTGAAAACATGGATAATGCTTATTCAGTAATAGACCACTATCACTACAAAGGTCAGGATTCGAGTGTCAGTGCCTTCTGGCTGAGTCAGACGTCACAAAGGCATGATCGGTCGCTCCTCGAAACTCGTCAAATATGGTTCTCAGCGCAGTTTGACTAAAAAAATTTGTCTCGGTTCTCGTCGTTTTCTCGATACTCGGTGCACTTGCTTAAAGTTGTATGAGTTGAGCCGCGAGACTCGTCCTAGCCGAAACTCTTAACGACTCAGTACACAGTGATTCAGTTTCACAATAGGTCTTGCTTAGTGCAGTGTGTCCACTACGTTCCTAGTGTTTTTCTTTAGTTTTACATCTACAGTACTGTATTCTTAGTGCAAAGGTCCCATGGGTTCTAAAATGGTTACTGATTACAGCACACCAAAAGGAACAGAGTCCTCCGGAACGCAGGCCACAGTTACCATTAGCAGCTATGCTAGCGCCCTGAGTTCGCCAGTACAGTAAGTGTTTTGCTTTTACTTTCCACTTACTATCCATTACTCATTACATTAAATTTAATTTTTCAGCACTTTATTATAGCTTTGTGTTAATGATTTTGGCCAACTGTACGTTAATGTGTTTAGTGTTTTGTTGGTGAGTGTTTTACGCTCGGCTGTTTATAAGGTTGGCTATGCAATGATAAAGTATAGACTATAGTAAACTCATCGATTTATGATGGATTTGTCGGAACATATCCCCATGGTAAATCAGGGAGCACCTGTACAATAAAACTCCATTAATGCATAGAACGCCTCATACACTGGATTTTCTGGGGGTCTGGAACAGATTAATTCAATTTACATTATTCCTTATGTGCTCAGTACTCATTGTTTTCAGTTCTCGACAAGCATTTTGGAATGAATTAATGTCGAGAATGCACCTCTGTACAGTATTTCAATATAAACAGCCCGTATACAAATACCAAGGGGAATGATGCACATAAAGTACACAAAATTCAATCAGGAACACATTTCACTTAGTATATTTAAACAGGTAAAAAAGTAACTATTACCACACATTTACTATTGGTAGTCCCAAACCCAACTGGGTATACAGTTACGCTGACTTTATTGTGCATCTGTGGCCATTTACCTGGGTGTGCATGAACTGGACAGACTGCAAGTGGTGACTGATACACTCTCGCAGTCACTGCTTGTGCCAGAGCTCAGTGGGGATACTTGTAAACTGAAGCCCACCAATCAAGAGCACATAGAGACAGGGGAACAAAGAAAAATAAACAAAAACAACTGAATAAGGAATCAAACGTGACATTATCAGATGCATAAAAAACAACCAAGCCCAAAAACTAAAAACATAAATAATAAAAATAGGGGGAAAAGAAACAAAAATGATAGTTTAAAGAAGAATTTAACTTCCACCTGACTGTCAGCAAACAGTCACAAACCTCTTTTTGCTGTCATCTTTGGGCTGCTTTTCCCGTCTCTCCTTAGCTGCAGAGATGATGACTCCTTGGTATGTTCTGTCCTGATGGGCACATCCATCTGATGACTCTCCTGAGTCTCTGTGTTGGGAAAGCATGGCGCTTGAGCTAGTGGAAAGGCACTTCTCACAACAAGGGGAATACAAACGCCCTACTCCTTCCTGTTCCACATCCTCCTCCTTCAGTGACTGTGGACCAGGTTGAGGTGGGAGGGGCAAATGGGTGTCTCCTTTTCCCGTGCCGCCAGCTCCCACTGCTGATTGGATAACGGAGCTGGTGATGGTGAGTTTGCGCTTATCAAATCCCAGAGCGCCATCTTCAGCAGTGGTATCTGTTATAGAAGGGTCGTCACGAGCATCAACGCAGCCGGAGGCACAGCACACGCAGGAATTGAGTAGGCGGTGGGCAGCTCCCTCAGACGAGCGCTGCAACACCACCAGATCAGGCAGACTAGGTGAGCGTGGGTTAAAGATCACTGTGGCAGAGAGTTTCATCCCACCTGTTCGGTGAGCAATGGCCTCAGCCGGTTCTGCCAACTCGTCTTCCTCCCCGTCGATGCCCTCGCCATCCCAGCCATTCACAAGTGGCAATGTGTCTGAGCTTCCCAGCATTCCAGAGGAGGCCATCATCCAACCGTTGCGAGTGGAGTCCATTAAAGGGACGGGCCTGGACTGCTTAAGAGATCCAATGGATGTAGCCCGAGAGGCTTGGTGTCCCTGTTGAAATTCTCCTGAGCTGATTACAGTGTCAACCCCACCAGCCATGCCTTCCAGCTCATCCATGAAGAAGACCCGCTCGTCTTCCTCATGGTAGGAGCTGGATGCTCGGTGAGGGGAGCTTTCAGTGCTTGTGGGTGCGCTAGACCCATCCAGGTTCTTTTGGGGACAGTGGGCAGGGGATTGCCTCAGACTTGGAGGTGAAAGAAGTGTGGACATATGATCACCTACACGGTGAACCATCATGTTGAGCTGCTCAATCTCCTCTTTATCATACTGCATGGAGCATGACAGGTCCTCTACATGCTCCCCGTCACTTGGGATGTCCAGCTGTCCCTCGCCATCCTCCCACACCTCATTCTCCTCACAGTGAGAGGCACACACTGCCAGATCTGCCACCTTCTCCACCTCTATTAGCTCCTCTCTCTTCTTTGAGTCCTCTACTTGAGTCTTGGTGTCGATAGAGCTGGTTGGCTCTGGGGAAGAGGAGATGTCGGGGCCTTCAGGGAACTCCCCATCCTGAGAGATACACAGGTTCTTCTCTAGGGTTGTTAGCTCATCCTCCGTCAGAGTCTGCAGCAGGTCCCTGCATGAACAGTACGCGAACATTTAAAAGCCTGCTTTGTCATACCACATTGAAAATAGGTGGTTAAACAAACCCTGAAAAACCACACACTGTTATTAGCAAAATGAGAACATCACGCCGAGCTAAGCTTGGTCACTGCAGATTGTTTTTTACCACCCTGACCTAAAGTCAAGTTATGAGGCCAATCGACAAAAAAAAAAAAAAGATGCTTCTTTAAAAGTGACAACACCAGTTACTCAGTACATACACACAATAAATACACGATGGATATCAGAACTACCTTATTTTCTTCAGTAATGTGCGAAAAGGTCGGAAGAGTTCAGACATGTCTTCTGGTTTGTTTTCCAGGTTAAGAGGTCCATCAGGATACACTACCAGTCCACTAGCAGCACACAACATGAACAATTTTTATTTAAATGCAAGCCAAAAAAACACTATTTCCCAGTGAAACAAAAGTGAATGAATGAATTATCATCCAGAATAGGGGTGTGCAATATTAAATAATAACAAAAAAAGCTATTTTATATATGTATTGATAATGTTTGTTACTTTGGCAGTGTACATCTAGGGTCGAACGTATTCAAAAGTTGTTTGAACCCATCTCTCTCAACCGCCTAAACTGGCAACGTGTTTTGCATGATGTAATTAGTGACGGCATTTGTTATGTCTTGCCATCTGTTGCTTTTCTTGTCATAAGGCACTTTTTTGCGGAATGATTCCGCTAAGGTTTGCATTTTTATGTTGGTACTTTGGCTGGTTTAAGCCTGTCGTGGACAGCTGACTCCTGAATTTTGTCATAATCCTCATATTATATGACAGTTGGTTTGCAAAAGGTGAAATTAATCGCAGAACTGTCTGTAACGGCAAGAGCTTTTCGACAAAGATGGTAGAGATCTTCTGATCAATATCCATCTTTTCAAAAGCAAACCACACGAGTGAGGGTGAGCCATGTCTAGCAATTAAATCCAACAACGTAGACTACAAGGCTGCTGGTGTCCGGACTTTGTCTTCTGGAGCAGCTTGTTCACTAATTTTTAGCTTCAGTCATGCGCCATTAGGTGGAACAACACTAGCTTGAGGCACTAGCACTCTGCGTGCACACAGTGCGCATGTGCAATAGTCTGTCCCACCTCAATGCATGACGCAGTGAATACGTGAATTCTTAAAGTGTAACATTTTCGAGTTAAAAAAAATTTTTTTGACTATTTGCAAAAAACAGTCAAAAACAGCAATTAAGATGTTCTCGCAGATTATACATATTACACACCCCTAATCCAGAGTACAAAAAACAACAGTTATTGGAGAGATCCATTACTTACCAGACAATGGCTAGACGTGGGATTGTAAACATGAGAGCAGGTTCATAATCATCAATCATATCTTGAGTAAGATAGCCAAGCTTCAAAGCCCTTGAAACACAAATAACATATGACATTACGGAATTCAGTTTTCGCTTGAACTATGTGTACATCTTAGGCTTGGGCTAGTAATACCATATAGCTTAACTGTCTTCAGAAACTAGGGAAGCTGGGCTAACAAGCCACCGCCAGTATGATAGTGTATAGAGTTTTCTAAAACTGTGACATAAATATACATAAAATAATACTGCTCTGACTTTCTCCATTGCAATGTGCATTCATTTTTCATCTTCTACTCTTGTTAAGTGTATGCAGTCCCTCAGCACAGACACAGGAGTCTGGGCCTGGATTCAAACCAGGGAGCCCTGCAGCTGTAATGTAATGCAATAGCCACTGTGCCACCATTAACCTAAATCTTTGCAGCTAAGTAGTTGATGTTCTGTATGTATGGTGTATAATTAAATGCAACATTCACATTATTAAACGGAAAAAAAAACTAAGTAAGTGAAAGTACCTACATTAATAGTAATAATATTGTGTACTAACCCTAGACTAGAATGATTGTAGAAAAGCAATGGTTAAATAAAGCTGAAGTGCAAAATAAAAAACAAAAGAATAATAATATGATTAACACAGATTTAATTATTTTATTATTACTATTTAAATTTTCCCAATATTAAAATCATTACTTAAAGTAATTACTTAAGTAATCATTTAATTAATGATTACTGGCTCAAGCCTAGCATCTGGTCAGTGAAATTTCTTCAAAACAAATTTCATGTACTTATTGGACATTGACCACCCCCAACCACAAAAAGCAACTATACTCACCTCTCTACAGTCTCACAGAAGAGCACTATCACCTCCTGCTGAACGTAGTACTCCTTGGGAGACTTTACAGGCACCATGGCTGACACATAGCTACACAACATTAGCAAAAACACATGTTGGTCCTCATTAAACTGTCTTATGGGCAAATCTGTTTATAAAGCAAACATGTGCAAATTATACAGTTCTGGTATTCTTAAGCGCATCTCTTCAATCTTTTATTATGTCTGCTCAGGGTTAGTGTAAATTTGTGCGTAACAGCTACACATCAGGACAAGCGCTGGCTGTTAGAGATAATCATAAACATTATTTTTATAATCTGAAGGTGCAAGTACCTGAGCTCAAACTCAGCAAAAAGGCTGTCAAACTGGCGTAGTGCCTCCCTCATACGCTCTGTGTAGAAGTTAAGGTCTCGCAGAGCTTGATCACGGGTGATGTTGCGCACTTCCTCCAGACTGCGTGTCAAGTCTTTGGCCAGAGGCCTCATCGCCATGCTCTCAATTTCTCTGTTCATGATGATTGAGCCTGCCGCCAAACACTGAACACAACCCAACATTTGCAAAGTGTTATGCCCTGTAGATAGTACAACCACTTCCTATAGCAAATAAGCTGTGCACCCATAACATGCACTTCAACATACTCAACTTTTTAAAACAGATTTTCAAAATAGCAGAAACAGGGTCTTCTGTGTCTTAAATCATGCCAGTGATTTCTCTATACAGTGGTGTGAAAAAGTGTTTGCATGTTTGTCAGACTTAAGTGTTTCGGAACACCAAAACAATCTAAATTAGTCAAACACAACACAATTAAACACAAAATGCAGTTTTTTAATAAAAGTGTTTATTATTAAGTGAGAATAAACTAGATAAAACATAACTTAACTATGGTTTATCACACTTGAGTTCACTGTCTCTAGTCACACCCAGGCCTGATTATTGCCACACCTGTTCTCAGTCATGACATCACTTAAATAGGACCTGCCTGACAAAGTGAAGGACACAAGAAGATCCTTAAAAGCTACATATCATGCCAAGATCCAAAGAAATTCAGGAACAATTGAGAAAGAAAGTAATTGGAGATCTATCAGTCTGGAAGGGTTATAAAGCCATTTCTACAGCTTTGTAACTCCAGCGAACCACAGTGAGAGCCATTATCCACAAATGGCAAAGACATGGAACATTGTCGAACCGTCCCAGGTGTGGCCGGCCGACCAAAATTACCCCAATATCGCAGCGACAACTCATCCAAGAGGTCACAAAAGACCCCACAACAACATCCAAAGAACTGCATTCCTCACTTGCCTCAGTTTAGGTCAGTGTTCATGCCTCCACCATAAGAAAGGGACTGGGAAAAATGAAAACCACTGCAAAAAGAACTGCAAAAAGAACATTAAAGCTTGTCTCAAGTTTTCCAGAACATATCTTGATGATCCCCAAGACCTTTGGGAAAACATTCTGTGGACTGACGAGACAAAAAGTTGAACTCTTTGGAAGGTGTGTGTCCCATTACATCTGGTGTAAAAGTAACAAAGCATTTCAGAAAAAAACATTATAGCAACAGTAAAATATGGTGGTGGTAGTGTGATAGTCTGGGGCTGGTTTGCTGCTTCAGGACCTGGAAGACTTGCTGTGATAAATGGAACTATGAATTCTGCTGTCTACCAAAAAATCCTGAAGGAGAATGTCCGGCCATCTGTTCTTGACCTCAAGCTGAAACGAACTTGGCTTCTGTAGCAGAACAATGATCCAAAACACACCAGCAAGTCCACCTCTGAATGGCTGAAGAAAAACAAAATGAAGACTTTGCAGTGGCCTAGTCAAAGTCCTGACCTGAGTCCTACTGAGATGCTGTGGCATGACCTTACAAAGGCAGTTCATGTAAGAAAACCCTCCAGTGTGGCTGAATTACAACAATTCTGAAAAGATGAGTGGCCAAAATTCCTCCACAACACTGTAAAAGACTCACTGCAAGTTGGTTGCAGTTGTTGCTGCTAAGGGTGGCCCAACCAGATATCAGCTCTAGGGAGCAATCACTTTTTCAAACCACTGTATGTTCGTTGAAGCTCCATGTAATGAAATTGAAATCAAAACTGATATAAGTCTCCCAGTGTAAGGGGTAGTTTTATACACCAACTACTTTAAACTCACTACTATAGCCATTAGCTCCTGCTTTGATGTACAACTCTGTGAAAAAAGGTTTACCTTTTTTTCCTTTAGGTTACCATTAGATTAGATACACAGTTGTTTTAGCAATGGTATAACGACCATATATAATTATTTCTCAGTCTCTTTATTAGAATACAACAAGAAAATACAGGGAATTTTTATACAGTATTAAACAGGCTACAGTGGCAAGTATGTAGTGTGTCCTCCCCTTACACTTCATTGTGATGCCAAAGTGTACCCTTCTGAGTCCGAAGAAGCTTGATCAGGATTGGTCTTTTTGGAAGGGTAGCAGCTAAGACACCACTTCTTGGGAAGGGGAACAGGGTGAAAAGGCTAAGATACGCTAAAGCTCACAAAGACAGAATGAAGATCAGTGGAAAAGAGCATCATGGAGTGATGAATCCCAATTAGAAATTTTGGTTCCAATCGTCAACAATATGCTACATATGGCCATTATACCACTGCTAAAACAACAGATCTAATGGTGGCCTAAGACAGTATTGTAGGCTGATCCAAATATTCAAGAAATCAAATTCCACATGCAAGTGTGTATCAGGATAGTGACATGGAGTAACCCTATTTATTCTGTCATTACACAACCCAAGATGTTTTATTTAATGGTTAATTATAAAGTAATGACTAGTTAATACTGAAGTACATAGCGCTTGAAGAACCACACTGAGACCGGCAAAGTCATCTGCTCACTTCATTAGTCATATGGACTGACTGTAAGGAACATTTGCTAAGCAACCTACGGAACAAACTAACTGACACGCACACTCAGAGAGGCAACACTCCTCCCAATATACAAATAACAGGCCAGGAGGCCATGATAGAATATTATTTTGCAATAATCTGCTGACATAATTAGCAATGGGTCAGGTGCTTCGAATTTGACAGAATGAGCTAGGTGTATTCCCAGAAGGAGTGATGGAAATAAGGCTCCTGCTATGGTGCCCTATCCAAACCATTTTCTAATTACGTCTGTATTTCCACTGAAGCTATACACCCAAATCACATATATGCAAATTCCCTGATTGGCGGGATATTGGTGGTCCTTTGTTTTTTTCACTTGTTTACAGAGATGTGGGCAACTAGAAACATAAATATATAAAAAAAAAATCATCTGAATTTATTAGAACAAAATGACAATAGAACTGTTAAAACATGCCATGAAGAAGAATGTATGAGGAGAGCCAACTCTTGTACCTCTGCTCCAAACCACAGCTGCCCTGCGAGGTTGTCATGCCGGATCTCTTCTGGGAATTTCACACAGAAGTCTCTATTTGCTCTGTCTTCTGGTATACACTCATCCATGATCTGGTTTATGATGTTTAGCACATTATCCTGCCAAAGAGTAGCAGCAGCACAGAAAAATGTCAGCATACATAATATGTACTTCTGTTGACACTAGTTAAGCAATACAGTGACCATCTTGTAGTGAGAAGCAGATAGCAGACTAAACCTGACAGGAGCGGAACTGGTTGACAAGAAGTGTACATCTCTGAGGGTCCTTTCTTCCATCCAGACTGTCCAGTTCTGAGGCCACTTGGTTCAGTTCCTCATCCGCATAGTAGAACTGGGCAAGCAGCTGGGGATCTGACCTCTGCACCACAAAAGGAAGAGTAAAAGAGCCCACCATATAGCAATGAATGGCAATTGTAGCTACATAGAGATAGCCAAAACAGTTCAATGTTTGCATGTGTATCTGGATTTGTATCATGACATGATATTGTGTGATATCTCTTGAGAACATTCTTGAGAGGTGAAGGTCACCCACGCAAGAAATGTGACCAGCAAGAAACACAAGCTACTGTATTATGATAGTAAATGGACTGTCACCACTGGAGTCAAAAATGTGTACTGATCCATTGTCAGACCTTTGGCCTCGTTCTGCCACATTCCACACTCCAAATGGAACATTTTCCAGACAGTGCATCATGGGTTTGGGAGGGGAGCATTCCAGAGTGGATTCCAAAACCTTTTTCTCTCCTCATTCTGCCTCGCTCTAACCACAAGACCATTTATGACATATTCCTGTTATTATGGTTTTCTCTACTCAACTATTATGGTCACTGATTCATACAAGCACACATTACCAAATCAAAAGAAATACTCAAAACACATTCACAATGACTCATTTACAGACAACCTAAAAATTAGTTTTTCACCAATCTTATCTTTGCTTACACTAGGTAACATTTAAAGAGGTTGGACAAAATGCAGCACTTTCAAGACCTAGCATTTTCCCCATATTGACAGAATCATAGACATGAGACAGCTTAAGCATTTGTGATAAACGTGCGCTATAAACTAGCCTTGGACATAGCACGTGTTTGGCACACTAGTGTAGTGGGTAAGCCGATTTGTGCACCCAACAGACCCCTAGCTCTGTTAATATACACTTCATGAGATTTAACCACCAAAGAATGATTATACACTCTTGTTAATCCACAAAGTGTGTTGTGTTGATTGCATGGTATTGAAACAGTGAAAGTAACATTCTGTCATCTTTTATCTCCTAGAGGAGACACATTGTAAGCTGCATGCTGCACTATATAATTAAACACAATCTGACTGCTAGAACTTCAAAAGACTGAGCTGAGGTTTAGCTGATTTATTAGCTGTGTTATTCAAAGGTCACTGTAGGATGGGGCTCACCTGCATTTATGAGCTCTTACACATCACAGTTCCATACTATAAGCTATAGCCATGCAAAATGTTTGGAGTATTGAAAACAAAGCCCATTTCATCTTTTGATATTGTATTCATGCTTCTGAGTAGGAACACTAAACATGATTGGTCATAGTAGTGTCTGCAGATAGCTATTAGATATAGCAGTGCAATGTCAGACCAAATAGGTCATAAAATACTGATAAGCATAAGGACTCGCCAAACGGTTTATGAACTCGACAAAGAGCAAACACACCAGCTCCAAAAACAGGCGCTGACAGCAAGTAGCATGTTACTGCACTTTGCACCGGAACTGGCAAGACATGACTTCCAATACTTGAACAGGGTGCCTCCCACATGACAATCATCAAAAATGTTTGTTTCAATGATGTAATGTTCTAAACAGTCTGTGTACATGATGTGATGGACCTGGTTAACCTGATTCTGAGTGTGAACAATGACAGTAACCAGACATGAGAAAAACAAAACAGAATTACACTTCCATTACAAACATCAATGCAGGTGCTGACTCATAACTTCATGTTTACACACTAAATTGAACTTACACTAACTATTTGGTTTTGCTCCTCAACTTCAGCACATTCTTCCAAGAAAGCTCTACCTATGTGTACCCTCCAATTTACTCTCAAACCGAACAGTAATTAGTCATGCTGACTAGACTGATAAAATATTGGTTGCCAACATATTTATAGAATGTTTATACAAATAAAGCATATACAGATGGGGTGAAACAAATTGAATGAAAAGTGGTCAGGTTAGATTGCAACTCGTTGTTTCATGCATTACCTTCTACATTTACGACTGGCATGCAAAAGGTGAGAGATGAATGAATGAGAGATGAAATCCATGAGTAGGAGCAGAAAAAAACAAACAAAAAAACATGAAAACAACTACACTGAAAAGAAAATGGCCCCCCTGAGAGCTCATAGGATGATTAACAATTTTTACTTGAAGAACCCTCCGAAAACATTTCTATTGTTTTGTTCTACATCGGACTTGTAAAGGGTTTCATAAGTTGTTTTTTTTTCTTGCTATCTTATATAAACTTGCAGTGGAGGGGTCTGTGGATTTCCGTACTTTTACAAAGGGTCCATATAGGGGTGAGCAACATGCCAATATTTTATCGTTTTGTGATATATGATATGCTTTTCTGAGCAAATTGAGGATATTGTCAGTACTTACCAACACTGACCAACTGCATGTTTCATTATAAAAAGAGCGCAAGTAGTTCTAGTAGCAAGTATTTCATTGAATGAATTGCAGCACATTTTTAATAAAAATCACTTTACTAAGTTTGGGACAATATTTGAACAGCTTTTGAGAATCTGTTTCTACTGATGCATTTTGTCTGCAATTGTATGTATCCTGATAAATATCGTGTATCTTGAAAATGTCTTTATTTATCGTGATATAACATTTTTTACCATAATCGCCCACCCCTAGGACCTTAAAGTTAAGAGCAAATGCCCTACAGAGAATAAAACGCATGTCTATTTTTTCTAAGAGTGTTGGCAAACTATGCTATTTTACTGAATTAGTCCCTCCAATGTTTTATTCATGATAAAACACAAAACATAAAACACAAGGATGCACGTTGTCACACAAAGCATGACAACACAAATATAACCTCCACTTTTAAATTATGTAATATACTGGACACTTTGGCTCTATATTTTTCAGTTTGAGCAGTTCCAGACAGCCAGCTGCTGGAAGTTTCTAAGGGAATGGCTTTAATTCCCAGGTAAGGCTATCAATATGAAGGTCAGGTAGTGCGTTAGTGGAACCCAGAAACGGACTGCCGCCCTGTCCAGGGTTTACCTCTGACTGCACCCAGTGTATTCCAGGTTAGGCTCCAGATCATTCCCCATAATCCTGACCGGGATGCATGTGGACTAAAATATGAGGCTTTTATCATCTGTTTAAGAACTTTGTAACTGCAGTCCCCAACACAGATAACATTGAATATTTTGACAAGAAAATCAATGTTTTGTGTTGTTTAATACACAGCAAATAACAGGTTGTACAAAAAGATCTTGTCTCAGGAAGGAGACAACAAATAGTACGGAAGGCAAGAGCAAGGATTACTTTATGTTTTTAGAATGAACAAGATTAGACCTAACGGACCTCTTTATGAATTATTTGTGGAGGTTGTTTTTAGGGACCTAGTGTCACGATCTCTCTACCTAACGTTAGTTACAGTAGTGCATATACTTTCAGTATATTTGAATTGATCACAGAAAAAAATGCTGTGATTGCCCATGGGATATCAACCAATCATTTGAATCAACAGTTGTACTAATTTCCAGTAAAGCCAAATGCTTTTGCATTTAGGACGAAAGGCGTGTGCAAGCTTAATCATTAACCATTATCTAAAACAAGAACAGAAATATACACCATGTAACTCTCTCTATTTGGGACTGGGGTGGTCTAGCAGTTAAGGGAATGGACAGCAGGCCAAAAGGTGCGTTGATCAAATCCTACCTCTGCCAAGCTGCCACTGTTGGGTCCTTGAACAAGGCCCTTGACGCACAATCGCTTGGACTGCAAGACTGTCAGCTGTAAGGCTGTCTGTAAGAGTAAGAGTGTCTGCTAAAAGACTAAATGTCAATATTTAACTTACTTGGCTGCTTCATCATTAGCAAATGTCTTAAGGACATACATTTCAAACGAATTTAGTAATCTGATTCGTTTTTGGACAATTCCCAAATTTCTTCTTAAAGTAACCAAATCTCACTGCAAGGGATCACGGGGAGTGATCTACCCATTTAGTTATTCCTATTACTGAGGCAACAGAAGGCTGAAGTTAGTTTTAAGAGGGCTTGCAAAATATGACACCAACTGTCTATCAAACAAAACAAATTAAATATAGATTTAACCTAAAGGACCTGCACATGACCGGCTTTATGATGCTTCATTTTCTTGTCAGTCGATATTACGACCTATTCTTGTCCTTCCAAAAAACTAAATCAACTTGGGAGTAAAACAAGCAAGGGCAGCCTGCTAGAGATAAATCCTTTAGGATCTGCAGCTAAAGCAGGAAGATCCACCACGCCTGCCAGGATAAACAGTAAGCAGGTTCGTTACCTGAGCGGCACTGAAGGTGTGTAGCAATCAGACAATTCACTAATTCAGAAAATGGAATAACAAAGATTATACAGAGGCACAGTAAATACTACGCAAATAAACTGCACCTTACCTTTGGCTTATAAAGCCACTTTCGAAAGCGATTCATCCTGGGCTACCTCGCCAGCTTCCCGACCCTTTGTCACCTCACAGCGCCGGGCTACGAGTGAAGCAGCTGCCTGAAAAACTACCCCAGCTAACTAGCTAGCTGTAACCTAACAGCCGCTAGCTGGCCTTAAGCAATATCCGTCCCGAGCACGAGGAAACGGCTTAAAATGAAGGCAAGCCCTGTCGTTGCACTGTACATATAGAGCAGCGCTCGTTAGTCTCCATAGAACCGCGTATCCCGACCCCGTTTAGCCCAGAATAACGCTGCGCTCTCATGACTGAGCTGAACAGGTACACAGCCGGAGTGTGGAAGTGACGTCATACATGATGCGTTGGGCTGCCGTGTTCTCCACCCGTGTTCGGTCAAATCCCACCTTCGGTGCTACAATTGGATAGTAACACACTGCAGTCAGCTAATGTTTCTAATTCAATCCCAGCCCACCAATTACACACACGGACTGTTCGCGAGGGTGAATGACTGTCCAATCCTTACACAGATAATATCGATCTGAATATGGGTGTGGAAAGATCGCTCCCGTTTGGTACTCCTTTTCGAATAATATCCTTTCCAAATCACTCATTTTGTTCCCGCTAATAAAAGGGTATCCATCAATACGTCCTATGATAAAGTATTTTTATTAGACTAGGTTAGGGTTAGGGATCACAAGAAACTTACAAGGACGTCGTCCGTTTGGGATCCGCCCCACTGTTGCCTAGCAACAGTAAAACATTGGACCTGGAGCAGAGAATTGGAAATACTGGAAATACTTCATTACTTCATGTTAGAAATAATGTTTCAGGCTTAATGTGAATTCTGGAGCACTGTGCTCTCACCTCATCAGCTCCTGCTGTACTGGTCTGTTTATTAAACTGTGTCAGGATGGACTACAAGCAGCTTGTTAGAGAAGCCATCAAGCTGCTGGACAAGTATGAACTAGACACCCAGGATGTGGACACTTTCATAGAGGATTCTTCCAAGACCCTCAAGGTATTTTATAAAGATATACATTTTACTGGCTTACCGTCTTATGCAAAAGATTAAAAAATCTGGCTCAAATAATATCTTGCTTTGTTTAGTTTTTTTTCTCCCCACGTTTTTAAGCCCACTTTTTCCTGGTCAGGCTGACCTATCCCTGGAGAACAAGAAGTGCAGGCATAGGCATGCACCAGTCTATCGCAAGCCTGGCATGGGTAGCTGCTGAAGTGCTGAGGGATGACTGGTTTCCCTCAGGCACAGCAAATCGTGTGTGGGTGTTGGGCCGGTGTATTAGGCTGTTGCATCACCTGAACACCAAGAAATATGTATTGTTGATTCTCTAAATGAAAAGCAACTAACACAATTTCTTGAGGGAATAAACTTAAATCTGGCATATTTCTAAAAAAGTTTAACCATTAACTTATTTGACATTACAAAAACATTAATACATCATCTGGCAAGTTCCCAAAGTTTTGCACACGGCAAATTTCATGATTCATTTTTTCCATTAAATCTTCAAATATACTCGTCCAGTACATAAATGTTATATATTAAAGTATGTTCGCCACAAATGTAGCGCTAATAATCAACAAAACTTAATTAAAACAAAAAGCAATAGAAATTATGTGGAATGTTAAAATGTACCAAACTTAGTGTTTTGCTATATTCATGATATTGCAAATTATGTAAGAATCTTATCATCTTTTCTATACCGCAGATCCATCCATCTGATGACCAGAAGTTTATCATTGACATTGTTTATGGATGTATTGTGCATCAAAGGCTTTTAGATGTTGTGGTCAACGTATTTTATGATCAGAAGGGGAAGTCTTTGTTAAAAGCAGATCGGAATCAGTTTGTTGGTATGTGTGTTATGTTTGAGTGTTATACAGTCGAAAATATTCATATACAATACAGCCACCATTAGATTCGCTGTTTTAGCAATGGTGTAATGACCATATATAACACATTGTCAATGACTGGACCCAAAAATTTCAAACTTGGATTCATCACTCCATAATACACTTTTCCACTGATCTTCATTCCAATCTTTGTGAACTTTAGCATATATTAGCCTTTTCACCTAGTTCCCCCTCCAAAAGAGGTGATTCCTTGGCTGCTACCATTCCAAAAATAGCATTCCTGACCAAGCTTCTTCAGTCTGTAGAAGGGTCAACTTCGCATCCTGAGCTGCCAGATGCTGCTATTGCTCATTATAGCAATGCTAAAAAAAAATGGTATATCTAATCTAATGGTGGCCTAAGACTTTTGCACAGTACAATAAATATGTTCACATTTCAAGATGTTACAGTACCAAAGAAGAGTTAAAATAATAATATAAAAATAATAAATCCGTAGAGTATGCATCATAAGTGTCAACGTTACTTAAATATTGCATTATTACTTTTCCACATTATGCTGTTCTAACGGTTTTCCCAGTGATCTCCTACCTTGCTGTGTTTCACCTTGATAATCTTGGCTTGGAACAGTTCAGTACAGTGATAAGGTCTCTGGACAGCTCAAAAATGCACAAGGTACAGACGCACAAAGAAACTATATTGTCACAATGCACAACATGCACTCTGTATGACACTGACCTAGGTGTATCTATAGCAATTGGACGAAAATATTGTCTTTGTTTAACTTCTTTGATTACAAAGTCTTTGTTAATAGAATAACTTAACCTTATGTACCCTTGTACTCAAATATCTAAAAATCATATTTTCTTAATTGCCTCTGGACATTTCAGTTCTTGAGTTTCCTCTTTGATGTCACCAATCTTACCACGTGGATCCATGGGGAATGGAGTCAGACCTATGATGCCACCTATGTGGAACACAAGTGGATAGCCCCATTACTAAGGTAATAGAGAGGTAGAAAGTTAATAGAACATACACATCACTGTTCACTCTAATATAACAGCTAACTAAAAGTGAAGGAAAAATGAGGAACACAAGATGCAATTTTGCCCTGGATAGGATACTACTCCAGCACAGAGCCTACAATGCTCGTGTCACAGTGCCATGGGATGATCCCACAGCTAACTTCCCCTTCCTCAGGCATATTCCAGGTGGTGGGCTAGCACACTGACCACTGAACCACATGAATGATGCTTCATTTTCTTTCTTAACAATCCTAAATACAATTTCTCACTGTCCTTTCAATCAGCTGGCAGACTGAGATTGAAGGTTTCTTAAATCAACTTGGGAGAAAAGCAACCAAGGGAAGCCTGCCAAAGAAATCTCCTAAGAAGCACACAGAAACTCAGGAGTTTGACCTGACAAAGCCCAAGCCTCGTCTTCTTCCTGCTCCTGAGCTGATTCCACAGCAGGAGAAGCACAAGCCGGTCAGTACTTATCCCTCAAAGCTTCTTGTGCCTCCTTTCTACTTGAATAGGGCACTTCAATTTAATTTTATTTCCCAAACTATTTAGTCTAAATAGTATTTGGTGTAAACCATGCAGTCTCCATAGTCAAACACTGGCAATAGAACAAGTCATACTGAACAGCTTAGTGACATTTAAAATGGCACTTTCCTAAGAGGTCAGACATTTACATTTCTGCCCTGCTCAAAATGCCCAGTCAACTGTAAGCAGTTCCACACTGTGTCTAAAAGCAATGACAGCACAAAAACTGTCAGGAATGAAAGATCTCAGATGGACAGGTTAAAGCACACCACCATTGGACCCTGGAGCAGTGGAAATGTATTCTCTAGAGTTATAAATCACACCTTCTGGCATTCTGACGAATCTGTGTTTGATGGAACAGTAAAGTTTGTTGGCGGAACCATACAGATCTGTGGTTGTTTTCATGGACTGGGTACCTTAGTTCTAATGATTACTAGTAAGTCTTATTGTGTGCTAGCAATATTGCAGTAACAGTTTTGGAATGGTTCTTTTCTCTGTAGCATTACAAAGCACTGTCCACACAGTGAGGTCCATATAGCAATTGTTTGCTGAGTTTGAGATTGGAAGATCAAGACCAGTCTGCGTGAAGTCCTGACTTAGGACTGCCCTTCACACTTGGGATCAGATGCCTTTATGAGGTCCAACCTTTATCACCTAACATCAGTGCCTGGTCTCTTCATAGCCCTTGTGGTGGAATGAAAACAAATCCCCTTTGTCATATTCCAGAGTCTAGTAGAAAGCCTTGCCAACAGCAAAAGGGGGCCAATTTTGTATTAATACTTCTGGTTTTGTATGTGATAATTAGGCATATTATGTGCACTAGATATCTTTAAATGTTACCCCATTTTACATATGCTTGGTTTTCAGGTACCTGTCAGCACCTACAGAACCCCTAAAGAACCACAGGTTTTGGAAGACATGAAAACAACAAATCACCTAAAAGTACAGGTTAGAGTTTGTAATAGAGCTGCTTTTAAGCTGTTACCTCGTGTTTTGTTACAGAATGAAAATACAGTCAACTCCTTCCACATAACTGGGGTAGATATGTTTATATTTCTCTTGCTTATAGCAAGTCTTGTATGAAGCAAATTCTCAGCAGTTCAGATGTGCCAACCCAGAGAAGTCAGAAAAAGCTAAGGTTAGAGAATCTGTCACTGAACAGCTGGATATTGTAATTTGCTTTTCTCTGCTTATTGATTTGAAGTGCATTTGATAATCATACAACGAAAAAGTTTTTCATACAAGGAGATGTTCTGGTTTTGGTTGATTTTTTATTTGTTGACCAGAACATAATGTCCCAGATTAAGCAAAATCGAGATGCCAAACTCAAATTCGACACAGTTTACTCCTCAGGAACTCCTGCCACTCATAAGGTATGGTTAAATATACTGTGCTCAGGTACAACTTGTCTTTACAGACATACTATTTTGGTAGATACTGCTTATGTAACACTCCTTAGGTCTTTGGATTGCTTTGAAAATTTTACAGACAAACAACTTGCCTACCCGCCTGAACACAACAGCTATCCTGCGGGAGGGAGCGTTGTATAATCGTCAGATGGCAGAGGAGCTGGATAGGTAGTCAGCAATCTTCTTACCTTAAAACTTAAACAGTAACAAATCCAAACACACGCATTTATTTAGTGGTCAGCAAAGTTATTATTCTCAGAGTACCATTCCCAACTATGTGTTTGCAGACTCGAGCGTTTATCTCAGGGTGCCAGTGAGCCCTCGGCGTTCCTGCAGTGGCAGAAGGAGATGAGAAAGAAGGACCTGCAAGAGGAGTTGGCTCAGCTGGAGCGCAGGAGGCTGGAGGGGAAGATCAGCTATGAAGAAGCTCTGCTGGCACGACAAAGGGTCCTAGAGCTCAATCAGCATAAAGCCCTGCTCAAGAAGGAGGAGGTGAATCACATCTACTTATTATATTGAAATTCATCAGGAATATTTGATCATCCATTTTGCGTTCCACCCCACTTACCATCCCAATTCCACAGACCTTAAAATACAGTTTTCAGACTGCAGACAAGTGGGCTTCTAAATAGACATGTCCATCAGCTGCCTGTTTTATGGTTGCACTCAAAAAGGTTTTTATTGCACCACAGAGATCCCCGGTTTGATCGTCGCCTGTTGGAGTTTGCATGTCCTCCCTGTATCTCCGTGGGTTCTCTGGTTTCCTTCAACTCTCCACAGACATGCATTACGGTTATTTGGCTGCTCTAAATTACCCCAGTGTGAATGTGTCTGACTATTACCCATAAAACCTTGCTGCTCTTGAGAATTTATACTGATGCGACGTTAAATAAACAAATAACAAACAAAAAGGTTTTTCATGAAAGCTAGCTTACATTAGCTATCTGAACTCAGGAACAGTGTTTCATTTCCACTAGGAAAATGTCAGCCTGTCAGACGCTCCCATGATTTTTATCGTTTACAATAGCACTACACATCAACACAATATCAGCTTCAACAGAATGCATACTTTTTCATGCTGGATCCCTGCAGCCATCTGATGTCTATCCCAGAGAACACAATGTGCAAGAGTCAGCCTGCCATCCATCGATCGCAGAGCCAGAAGGGGTCATTGTTGCAGCAGTGTGATGATCCCCCGAGCGGCCTCACCTCACTCAGACAAAGCCAGCTGTATCTGCATGTGATGCCCGGAAGGTGCCATCCGAGTGCAATAGAATGCATTTAATACATGTAAATAGTTTAGTTACATCATTTTTTATCATGTCTTTTCTTGTTTGCTGCATCACGACATGTGAAAGCATCTTCTCTGATGGAGGGCAGCCAAGACTTGGCTAATATTTGACAACCCAAATTCCTAACTAATGCCGAACTATGACATTCCACAAATGCCTACTCAGAGCTCCAGGCAAATTACTCCAGGAATATTATTACTACATAAAGTACTAACGTCTGTGTGATGTGCGGTGTAATTTGGCATCTGGTCAGGTAACCACTGCAGACCCAGCTCCCATCCTGAAGAGCACTGAGACTCAGGAACCATACCCTGGCGATATTCAAGGCAATCCAGTAGATACACACAAAGACCAGAAACTGTTTAGAGAGCATCCAAATCCTATGGTGTCAGTGACCCTGAACACAACTCCAAACTCGACACACCTCTCTTCACTATAGGTGGTGACTGGAACAGAGAGGCTTAGTTGGTACTGGGTTAGCACTGGGTCCCAATGCTGAAGCTGTCTGGTTTGATTCCTACTTATGGCAAAGAGAGATCTGTTGGTTACGAATTTGTAAAAAAAAAAAAAAAAAAATAACAGTCTGGTAAGCATGCGTGGATTTAGCCCATAGACACAAACATGCTTATGTTGTTCCCACTCTTTCTCAAAGTGTGCTAATTAAACGCTGTTATATTAGTGCCCTGTGCAGGACCAGGTAATTTTCATAGTCGTGTTGGTTGCTGTTTTTGAAAGTCCTAGATTTTTAATTCACAGATTTTACAGGAAAGTATCTGTACTAGCTTAGCATTGTCCAGCAAGTGAAGTTTTAGGCTCCTGCAACACAAACCTGCAAATATATCTAACTGGTGTGAAGTGCTTCATATGTGTGATCATGCCTGGCCTGTGTTTGATTCAGACAGCAGAGCTGATGCGCAGGTATGCAGAGAAGCGACTGCAGGAGGAGAAAGAGATGAAGGAACTGGTGCAACAGGTGGTAGACGGCCACAACAACTCCAAAGTTGCCAAAGTTAAACTGCAGGAGATTAAAAAACGAATTGGCAAGTAATTTCTAATAATTATTTGGTATCTGACCTTAGACTAAGTTGTGTAGGTTTGCAAACGGAGTATTGTGTGTACGTGTGTCACAGTTAAGGAAGTCTCGGAGCAGAGCCAGGAGCTGCTCCAGCAGGCTTTGGAGGAAGCGCAGGCTGAACTGAGCCGGAAGTTTGAGCTCATCCGACAGATCCGAGCCATCGAGTCAGTTCCTCAGTTTAGTCCGAAGTTTTTGGATGATACAGAGGTTCTTAACATCTTATGTCTGATACAGTAACGCTATTTTAAGAGCTGCCATATCAGAGGACCAAAAATGATCTCTCATTCATTCTGACACAGACAGGAGGTCATGATCTGCTCTGTGAGATGTCTTTGGCAGAGCTACGGGAGCGTTTGGCCAGGCTAAAGGAGGAGCAGCAGCTGGAGCAAGAGAGAAGGAGGCACAAGATCCTGGAGGAGAAACAGAGCAGAGAACAGCTACTGTTGGAGCAGCTGGATATTATTGCTGCATGCAGGGATGCAGTAGGAATTGACACTGCACAAAGGTAATTGGGCTGCTCAAGGAAAAGAAGTGCAACATACCCATTCATAGATTGTACTTAAAAGGAATAATTCAGCTTCTTTTAACTACAGAGGTCCAAAGCCACTGCTGAGGGCCTCAAACATAAGTCTAGAGTTAGAATTAGAGTTGTCGGTTAAAAAAAATTTTCTGTCACTTTTTTCCTGAATTCTATGTCATTGTCATCTGAGATCATGGGGCAATATTTCCAAAGCTAAAACTCTTTTCCTGGGATATGAGGTTTCACAAAGTAATTACAGTTTAGGTTAAGTTATTTTGTGATGACTTAATATACTTAAATAACAATTTGTGATCAAGGAAATTGAAATTAAATTAAGGGACAAATGACCAAAAAATATGGATCCATGGCCATTTAAGCCTTGGACATTCAACCTAATCTCTAATCGGCACCTTTGTAAACTGTGGGCAGTCACATATAAACACGTCTGTATGCTGAGAAAAGAACGAAAACTGTGGGGACAGCTGATGAATGCCAGGATTTTCCCTCCCAGTTTGTTCAAACATCTTTAAATTGTTTATGGTAATTGCCCAAATTCTACAGATGCTGGAAATTTCCCAAAGTTTGAAAATAATGTAAAATGAAGTATAAATGGCTGGTTTTTTGTGTACAGCACAGAAGATGGAAAGAAAATAAGACTGAAACTGCAGGAGGCAGTCAGCATGGATGAGAGAGTAGTGGCCCTTCAGAAGACTCTGGAAATGAAACAGCAAGAGAGACAAAAGAAGAAGGAAAATGAAAAGGCCAAGGCCAAAATAAATGAACAGGCAGCTTCTCAGAAGGTCAAGAGCTATATTCCTAAAAAGGTGAGCAGCTATAGGCGGTAGTCACGATTGTTTAGGAAAACATCAAACTGTTTTTTGGGGTGTTATACTTCAGATTGGTGGGGCTGTGATGGTGCAGTGGTCAACCGATATGATGTCTTTTTTTTTTTTTTTTTTTAAATGGCTAATGCCGATATTTAGAGAGCAGGGTGACCGGAAGCTGTTATATAATGCCAATATCACAATTAATAACAATAAATGCTGAACTTAAATGAACATTTATTTAAGCTTTAAATGCACTGTCTCTGTTTGCACTCTTTTTTATTTAAAAAATAAATAAATAAATAAAAATTAAAAGTTGTATTGCTCTTCACTACAACATTTGTGCTAACAGCATCACATTCTTTCTTGAAATTTTTTTTAAAATGAGTAAATACTTGCAAAAAAACCAATGTTAGAGTAGTGCACATGGTAGCAGCATCTTTTTGTTTTTAATCCCAGTTCCAGTTAAGAGCAGGAAGTTGTAATGCTGGAAACAAAGTTCATCTTCTCATACCTGGCAACACTGTCACTGAATCTCAGTATCTCTTTGTTTTTAGCAACTCAATAGCTCCAGTTTGTGAGCTTTAAGTCCTAATGCAGGAAACAAAGCTTTTCTGCATGTCCCCCACTACTATTAAATAGAAGTGCTAAATATATACAAGTATTAAATATATACTATTAAAAATAAGTGCAGATATTGGCCGATGATTATTTTTTTAGAAATGGTATTAAATCAGCCAACCAATTAACTGGTCTTTCATTAGTCAAGGTGCTGGACTATTGACCAGAAGGTCCAAGGTTCAAAATTCCACAGACACCACTGGGCACTTGACAAAGGTCCATAACCCCCAACTGCTTTAATTGAACCTTGTTAGACAATCAGTCGCTCAGGATAAGGTGCATGCTAAATACCATAGATGTGAATTTTTCTTTATTGAGTAGCAGGAACTGGAAGAACAACACTGGCCGCAGCTGGAACAAATCTTGAAAAAACAAGTCCAGAGAGAAGCATCTAGAAGACAGCCATCGAGCCTGACGCAAGGAATATCTACATAAATAAAACACTTTACCGAGACGAATGAAATACAATAAATAAACTTACCCTTGGAGTGCATATTTCAGTTTGACAGTTCTCAAATAACAAGAGAGACTAACAATTCATGTTAGAGTGATTTATTCTGGACCAAAGAGAAAAGGCATGCAATAAACAGAAATAAGTGTATTTGATACGAATTATAGCTAAACAATTCTAGTTGAGAGAAATGATTTCCAATTCATTATTTCACAGTAACTATGTACCACGGTGAAATTAAAGTTACTTGCATGATTTGGTGCAAAGCTGTCACTTGTCCTTGTGCTTGTACAGGGGAATCTACTGTACGTGTTTTACTCAAATCACAGTTCTGTAAGCCTGCAACTAATAATAATAACGCAACATTCCACAACTATTACATTGTAAGAGTAAAGCTTCAACAAGGGTTAAGGAAAAAGTATAGTTTCAAATCCTATTACAAGTGCAGTTTGTCCTCTGCAGTATATAATGGGTAATGTACATTGAAGAAAAAAAAATAAAAAATCTGCACAATACAAAAATGTAATGACTATTGGCTTGTAAATCTAACATCTCCAAGCAGAACATAAAAATAATGCATATAATACATAATCTATTAACTATAAATTATTTGCCTCTAGTGTTCTATTGATTATTTCTTCCAGTAAAAAAGAGCTTAATAGACATACATTACATGCATCACACACAGTCTGTATTAGTGCTGTGTTCACAGTAAACATAAAGACAAGACTTAATCACTGCAGCAGTCTACTAATATACCAAGTTTCTTATCAAAAGTGCATAGTCTACAGTAGTTCTTGTTAGGTTTGAAGACATGAATGATATTAGCTGAAAAGAGATACATTTCAGTTCTTCCATTCAATCTTGATGCCCATAGTATAGCTGCTTTGATAACTAAAACGCAATTGAACACAACATATCAAGATGAAGGCCATTTGCCTTTGTATTCTTAAAATTTAAGGAATTAAAAAGGACATGTTCACCAGGCTTTACGGTTCATCTTCTCTCTGAAGGACTTCCTCAGCTTATTTCTGGGAGCAGGGATTGGTGGCTGAAAAGCCTGTGTACTTGTTTTCTCTGGGTATTCAGCCATGTCAAATTCAGTATCGATCTTTTTTGGGATGTAAATGTTATGAGGAGGCTCAATCTGAGCTAAAGGAGGATTTTTGCGGGAGGAGGCATGGTTCTTTTGTAACTGCTGAACGATGGAAGAGAATTTAGCATCAAGTGATGGCCGACCCGAACGTGGTGGCTTCATACTCTTACAGGAGTTCTCTTGCTCTTGATATGGTCCAGACTGGGCTTGGACAAATGGTAATTTGTCAGGGGGAGGTGGAGGGGCTCTTTTCTTTTTGTTGCTGACTGGACTGGAAGTGTACTGGACACCCTCTTTTTCTGGAGACAGCACGGTTTTCTTTACCACCATTGCTTGGGAGCCCTCGAACAGTGCTCCCCACTGAGGGCGATCCGTTTCTTCTTCTTGACCAATAAGAAAGCGTCCATTGGTTTCTTCAATCTTATTGTGAATGATGTCTGTCAAACTCTCAAACTTCCCTGGTGAGCCAATGCCTGCAGAGCAATACCAGAATCGAAAAGAACTTCAGAGAAAACTTAAGAATGTTTAACAATTCCACTTAAGTAGAAGGCAGTTACTTACTTAAGTCATTGTAGACCGAGTCGGCTTGCTTGTTAAGGAAGAGTGGGGGCTTTCGGGGGGACAAAACCTCAATCTCCATTAGTTTGTCACAGGCGTGCTTCCACATACCTATTGCACATTTAAATAGTTCCTCAGTCTTAGCCTTTAACGTGTGTATATGTGTGTATATATATATATATATATATATATGTGTGTATATATATATATATATATATATATATATATATATATATATATATATATATATATATATATATATATATATATATATATATATATATATGCGCCTCACTTATACAGTGCCAATAGGAAAGTATCATACACCTATTAAATAGTCACTCAACTACAACCTGAAATCAAACCCATTAAAAATATATTTTCCAACTTTATTTACACGATTTGCCTTATGTCAAAGTAACGAGAAAAAGGAACAGTTCCAGAAATTAATAAAAAAATAAAAAATAAAAAACAGAAAACTAAAGCTACAGTAACTGGAAAAGTAATCAGCCCCCTGATTTAATATTTGTAGAGCCCCTCGTGCCTGGGCTTAGGCAAATTAGATTAGATTCATTACAACCAGAAGCTTTGCAAACCTTAAAATGGGAAATATTTTGTGTTTAATGGGGAATTTAGGAGTACTTGGCAGCATCCATTTTCCATTCAATCTTGTCCAAATGCCCAGGCCCCCTAAAGAAGAAATCCTCCACCACCACACGGCATCTGGCAGCATCTGCTATGTGGCATTCTGCCACACGGCATCAGAAGCACCAGTGAGACTCAGTGTGGCACTTTCTCAGAAGAGCCTACTTTATTGCCACACTGCCATATAGGCCAGCTTTGTGTAAAAGCTTGTGACATTGTTGTCCCCTGAATAAATCAAGCAATCTCAGCCATACAACTTCTAAGTACTTTAAGGTTGCCACTGGCCTACCTGATCAATATCCTTGTGGATTGGTCATTGAGCAAATTTAGTATTGGTGGTGCCATACACTTTCCACTTCCTAATAATGCTCAGAACCATACTCACAGGGATAGTTAAAGCCTCCGAAATCTTTTTATATTCTTATCCAACTTCCACAATTTTTTTTCCTCTACAGTATTATCCTGAATCTCTTTTGAAAGTACCTGTCC
The DNA here is from genome assembly GCA_025084515.1 of Ancistrus triradiatus. Classification (NCBI taxonomy): domain Eukaryota; kingdom Metazoa; phylum Chordata; class Actinopteri; order Siluriformes; family Loricariidae; genus Ancistrus; species Ancistrus triradiatus. The sequence continues at coordinate 256,297 of JAJAGP010000803.1, read as the reverse complement.
AACCATGGTGAGCTCCTTACCTTTCAGTGCTTGGCTAGTAGTGGAATATTCAAGCAATAGCCAGTTTTATTCTGAAGTAATCAAAACCGCTTCAGTTGTTGTTAGCTGATGTTAGAGGACAGTTAGCCTGGTGTGTGACCTGGAAGGTAGTTGATTGGAGCTCAGTAAGGTTATGGTTACTCTATAGGGCTGATCACTTATCCAAACCAAGTATTGTTAATAACTAATTTTACTTTTTGTAATTGTTATTTTCACTTTGATGTTGAAGGTTATAATGTGGAAATGCAGTTTGAAAAGTTCTATTTATTGTCTTTCAGTTTCAGGGTCTAATGTGACAAAGGTGTATTTTGAATTTGCATTGTGAGGGCTTTCTATAGGCATTCTATGCAGAAACCTTACTTACTCTGGTCATAAATGTGTTGCCAAAGAGCATTTAGCCAGTCCTGCAATAGGTCAGGTGTCTCAGCAACAAATACACGACTAGCAGGATCTATCCCTGGATTAATGAGGTTCAGTCTGGCTCCGCTATTGTGGTGGCCCTCAACCACTCGAATGCGCGTGTCCTACAAACAAAAAACAATATTCTATAGTTTACAACATAACACCTTTCTTGGGTTCTGTACATACTTCTGAATGTGATTTATGTAAATGGAGGCACTGTCTCAGTGGTCAGTTGAAATAAGAAAGCAGAAACATTTACATTTTCTTCATAATCCAAACAGAGCAACGTTTTGAGATGCAGTACAATCATAATCAGTACACTTTTGTAGTGAAAAATGTGTTCTAATGGGTAGAATGTGAATTATTTTCAGCCTCATAACTTTTAAGCCAAATCTTCACCTTTGAAAGCTTTTAGTGGTCCATATCCAGAAGGACAATACGTTTGCAGTGCATGCACTCTACCCAACATTTTTCATTTCTGCGGCGCACCTTGTTTATCGGAATGATGACGCAGGGCTCCATCTTAGCATGAATCTCTTCAGGGGTGAAGTAGCAGGACAGCACACCAGCTTTCAGCACACAGTACAGCCTGCAGCAGCGCTGCAACCCTTCAATACTTTGCTAAACAAATATTTACGGTATTGTGGTTTTCATCACATAATGCGCAGTGCTTACAATTGATCTATTCAATAGATCAAACTACCGTAACACAAACATATTTAACTCTTACCTGCTGGCTCAGATAGCCACTCATCATATCCTGGGTCATACAGTCAGGCTGTGCCACCAGCTGACAGCACAGGTTCCCGTAGAGTGGCAGCCATGATGATGCTTCCACTAAACAGAGAACCAGGAGTCAGTAAACATGATCTGTCCAGCCAACTCACAAAATTACTCTCACTGGATTTATCATTCCCATTATACAATTAAAAAACACCGGGCCCATAACCATGTTTAGGTAGGTGTTACACATCAAATTAACATCCACATGAATGCCCGGTGCCCTAAGATGGACTGGCGCCCTGTCTAGGGTTGTTCCTGCCTTGAGCCCTATGCCGATGGCTAGGCACCGGCTCTCCTGCAACCCTGTCCTGGAATAAGCGGATAAGAAAGTGAATGAATGAATGACTGTTCATTCACTTACCATTCTGTAAAACTACAAGTGAGTGAGACTGGAATGAGCTCCCCGTCAGGTCCAAACCCAGAGTCGTGTATGCCAAGAGAGAGTATTTTGCCCCACTGAGAGAGAAGATGAAACATTAGAGTCATAACATGCATCTTATTTTACAGAATTATGCTATGTGGATGTGTGCAACCCATACGCTGGTATCGGGTTAGACTGAAGAAAGGTGTCAGGATCGCCTTCATCCAGAAGGGGGCAAAGTTTCTTTCCAGATCCTTTACCAAAAGAGGAGCGCAGCTTTCTGGCCAGTTTCTTTGGAGTATTGACCAAGGTTCCCTCCTCTTCCACTGCACAGCTGTAGAGCTCAACAACCAGCTCAAAGTCCGGCTTAGCCTCATAACTGTGATAACACAGACATTCAGACAGTCATCCACTACAGGCCTCATCACTGCACTTGTCATTTTTAACCCACTATTATAGGCCTATTATAAGACTTACAAGACAGTTACTCCCTCAAAGCAGATATCAGTGACTGTTGGGTCTACAACCACCATCTCTGTGTCAAATATCTCAGAGCCAATCTTCAGTAGACAGAACACAGCCATGCGCTGAGAATCTGTGGAGAAATAGGCATTATTACTGGACTCACTCCATAGTAATCCACACAATACTATTATCATTACAAACATATCTAGTTATAAAGGACATAATTGTTTTACCTAAACCGAGACATTAACAAGTAATTTAGAGTAAACAAATGTCACATTTACAGCATGTACGTTGTGATACATGATGAAGTTGTATACCGAACGAGTTCCTTTGTAGTGTACCCAACACAACTGGTATAGATTGGTATTGATCACATTTATAATGCAGAATCATGATAATGTAATCAAAATATGACATTTCAGAAAACCATTGCAACAATCTTGACCTCAACTCCATCAGACATCATGAAAATGCACATGAAGGCCAAAAGTGAGCCAGAGCTTATTGTCTAATGTCAGAAGCTGTCACAATTATACTTTATCATTGTGTCATTAGCAATTCTAAAACCAAAAATCTATTAATGATCATGTGTTACTGAACAAAACAAAATATAATATATTAATCTCATCTATGGAGCTTTTATTCTGACGCGCGGCAGCACTGACAAACAGACATGGCAGATTTCATTGTTGCTAACTTAGCTTGCCTGTAATGTGATCATTCATAATTATAACGCATGAGCTTTTTGTTCTGTCAATAAAAAGTAAAGAAAAACTTCAGATAAGAAATGGCATGGAATGTCTATTGGACATGTCTGGCCAATATCCTATTGTTTAATTAGGTCAGTATTAGTGCTGATTTGATCCAGTCTATTGGACTGGTGCATCACTATTATTTTCCAAAAGTTCATTAGGTCTGATTTCCAGTACCATGGGTACCCTGAATTTTGTCATTATAATTAGAAAAAGTATCATTCTACAACAGACCCGGTCCTGTACAATTGTCATGCCTATCAACCAAGCACTCCTAACCCAAGGTCTAAATATTTTTATAAGGTAGCTGCCCAACTAACCCACTATTAACATTATATGTCCTTCGTGGTACTAAACAGTTGGGATTAGACATGGCAGCTAGGTCAAGTTTTGTGTTGTTCACTGGGCTAAGGTTTTAGCAGTCATGAATTCCAACATTTTGAAGCTTACAATGTACGGTTTTGTTCAGACTGGATTATGGAGGTGATCATACAAGTCTGTTTTTCTGTGGCTGTTACTATACTACAAAGCCTCCATCTATCCCTCTCAGGGAATTTGCAACCACTGCTCACCATTCTTGATGTCCTTTATATTTCTGATATGCTGTCATGACTTTTAAGATTGTCTCTTTAAATATTAAACAGTTTAACTGTTGGGAACCCAGTATTTGGCCTCTTTGGAAAGTTTAGTACTTGCCCAATGTTGCTTTGAACTAGTACATAGCAAAATCTGATCATTATCAGACCTCTGATAAAGCTGATACATGTAGCTACTGTGGCCTAGTGGGTAATGTACTGAACTGTGGACCAAAAGGTCTAGGGTTCCCACCTCTCCCAAGCTGCCACTGTTGGGTCGTAGAACAAGGCCCTTAACCCACAACTGTTAGACTGTATAAACTGTACGATAATGCATAAATGACAAATGTCAATCATCCAAACGCAACTCACCTCAACATTTGTCTATAATTGTGATTTTAGTCATGTAACAGTCAAGCTCTCACTAATTAACTGGAAATACAGTAAAATGGAATAAAGAACTTACTCCCTTTGTTGCTGAAGTGCTCCCAGTCCTTCCAAAGCAGTGGGATTCGCAAACCTATGTGCAAGAAAACCCCAAAAAGTACCGATGAAGAAAGACACGGCCAAGAGACAGACACCAACTGTGACATTATAAGGATTTTTCAGTCATGCAAAGGACTATGATACCTTACCACTTATGGCTACCTTGCCATTACAAGGCACTCGATTCTGAGAGTCTGATGACCTTTGAAACACAAATACTTTTTACTAGAGGTCAATTTGTGAAATATGTGCAACAGCAATGCAAGGGCACACAATGCCATACCTCCTTTTAAAGCTTTTAGCCATGTCCGGCTGTTCTGTCTTCCTTTCTGTCTTGGTCATGTAGGCTTTAATTCGTGCATTGCAGGTTAACAGGCTTTTGGCTGCATCAAGGACCTGTTCTCTCTTGGAGCTGGCAACCAGAAGCTTGTATGCCCCTGCTCTCATTCGCATCTCAAAGTCTATCTTCTCCTGTAGGTCACCATCCTGAGAAAAAGCCAATATCAGATCAGTGATTCTACAGGTTGTCTCCAACAAAGTTTTTGCCAGTTACACACACAGTGAAAAGGACTTTTGCCCAACTGGACAAAAGTAGGTCTGACTGATGACATATGAAATATAGTAAATTGTATGAAAAAAGTTAAATAAATTTTCAATACTAATATCAAAAAGCTCAGAGTACGGGTTGATATTTGGCACAACATCATCTCTAAGGTCATTGAACTTAAAGGAATGTGAACACATGGCAGGTTTGAAGACAATAACTAAAGCATATAAAAGATCTTTTGTGTGTAAGTGGGTGGAGTAGGAACAGCATTGCACTGAATGACCTAAACACATTAACAGCCAAACCAGTTTAAAGAGTTGTGCAATGATGTTTCATCATAAAATAAATGGACACACTCTTACACACTCAAGGAAATACAAAGTGGATATTTTGATTATGACAAACAGAGGAATCGTCATCTACAGACATGCATGTCTTAAGTAGCCTTAAGTGTCATACAGCCTAGCGGTTAAGGTACTGGTCTGTGGACCAGAAGGCCACTGTTGGGTCCTTGAGCAAGACCCTTAACCCACAACTGCTTAGATTGTATGATTGTACCAATTGTAAGTCGCTCTGGATAAGGGCGTCTGCTAAATGCTGTAAATGTAATGTACATGTAGTATTGGTATTGTCATAGAGACAAATACATGACCCTTGTCATCTGAGACATAAAGGGTCACTTAAATCATTTCATGGATTTAGTTCTTACCTGAAGGAATATCACATGAACATGTAGTTAGGAAGGATGTGCGATTGGGGGAAAGAAAAAGAAAAAAGAAAAAAGAAAAAGTCGTCTTGCCATCTATATCTTGGCAGGTTTTAGCGTGTTTGGACTCCCAAAGTTTGTCATAATCTTCATATTCTGCACACTGATTAGTTCACAGATGGTGAAGTTAGTTGTTGAGCTGTCTTTAACAGCAACTGATTTCTGACATAGTATGCAGATTGGCAACTTTTGAGCAACATCAACCAAACCACCTGCACGCGAGTGTGGATAAAATCTTACAACACAGACTGCGAGGCTGGTGGTACCTGTATTTTGTCTCCATAGCGCAGTGTGTTCACTCATTTCTAACTTCATTCATGCACATTTAGGTAGAACGCTAGCTTCAGTTATGGCGCTAGCCCACTGCATGTCCTCAGTGTGCATGAGCAGTAGTTTCTAGAACCTGGCTTCATGACGCTGTGAATAATTAAACTCGCATGTTTTGACTGTTTTTTTCAGAGTGACACACACTATAATGTCAGCTTGTCCACTGTTAAAACAACAATTAAGATATTACTGTAGACGATATAGTGGGGCAAAAAAAGTATTTAGTCAGCCACTGATTGTGCAAGTTCTCCTATTTAGAGGAGAGAGGTCTGTAATTTATCATAGGTACACTTCAACTATGAGAGACAAAATGAGAAGAAAAAAATCCAGGAAATCACATTGTAGAATTCTTAAAGAATTTAATTGTAAATTATGGTGGAAAATAAGTATTTGGTCAATAACAAAAGTTCAACTCAATACTTTGTAACATAACCTTTGTTGGCAATGACAGAGGTCAAATGTTTCCTGCCTTTTACGGAGCCACTCCTTCGTTGCCCGAGCAGTGTGTTTGGGATCATTGTCATGCTGGAAGACCCAGCCACGTTCCATCTTCATTGCTCTCACTGATGGAAGGAGGTTTTGGCTTAAAATCTCACGATACATGGCCCCGTTCATTCTTCCCTGAACACGGATCAGTCGTCCTGTCCCCTTTGCAGAAAAACAGGCCTAAAGCATGATGTTTCCACCCCCATGCTTCACAGTAGGTATGGTGTTCTTGGGATGCAACTCAGCATTCTTCTTCCTCCAAACACGACGAGTTAAGTTTTTACCAAAAAGTTCTATTTTGGTTTCACCTGACCACATGATATTCTCTCAATCCTCTTCTGGATCATCCATAAGCTCTCTGGCAAACTTCAGACGGGCCTGGACATGTACTGGCTTAAGCAGGAGGACACGTCTGGCACTGCAGCATCTGAGTCCCTCTCGTCATAGTGTGTTACTGATGGTAGCCTTTGTTACTTTTGTCCCGGCTCTCTGCAGGTCATTCATCAGGTCCCTCCGTGTAGTTCTGGGATTTTTGCTCACCATTCTCATGATCATCTTGACCCCATGGGATGAGATCTTGCGTAGAGCCCCAGATCGAGGGAGAATATCAATGGTCTTGTACGTCTTCCATTTTCTTACAGTTGCTCCCACAGTTGATTTATTCACACCAACCTGCTTGCCTATTGTACATTCACTCTTCCCAGCCTGGTGCAGGTCTTCAGTTTTCTTCCTGGTGTCCTTCAACAGCTCTTTGGTCTTGGCCATGGTTGAGTTTGGAGTCTGACTGAGGCTGTGGACATGTGTCTTTTATACAGATAATGAGGTCAAACAGGTGTCATTAATACAGGTAACGAGTGGAGGACAGAAGAGCTTCCTAAAGAAGTTACAGGTCTGTAAGAACCAGAAATCTTGCTTGTTTGTGGGTGACCAAAAACTTATTTTCCACCATGATTTACAATGAAATTCTTTAAAAAAATCCTACAATGTTTTTCCTGGATTTTTTTCCCCCTCATTTTGTCTCTCATAGTTGAAGTGTACCTATGATGAAAATTACAGACCTCTCTCATCTTTAAGTAGGAGAACTTGCACAATCAGTGGCTGACTAAATACTTTCTTGCCCCACTATACATAATCGCACACCCCTAGTAATTAACATGTATGGCATATTGAGATGTGTGTCTGGACTGAAATTAGCTCATGTTAATGTGTGATAAGTTACACTTTTGCTTGTTTACTCATTTATTTCACGTCGCTATCAGCATCAGTAGCCATGTTCAGCGACATACACAAAGGTTACTTCAAGACAAGTCACATGTATATACACTCAAGTCAATGTCAATTTAGCATAATCAGTTAACATAACATGCATGTCTTTGGACTGTGGGAGGAAACCGGAGTACCCAGGGTAAACCCACGCAGACACGGGGAGGACATGCAGACTCCACACAGAAAGGACCCAGGCCACTCCACCCTGGGATTGAACCCAGGACCTTATTGCTGTGAGGCGACGATGCTACCGACCGAGCCATCGTGCCGCCCAATCAGTTAGACTAAGCAACAAAACAATACAATAACGGTAATGTCATTATAGTGACATATGGATACTCTAAAGATGGTGTGTATTTACAGGTTTCAATATTTCATTGTCATTCATCAGCACACACAAGCACAGCAGAACGAAACATCATTTACACTGGCTCAGTGGTGCAGTGCAACATATTAGACTTATTTATTGGTTTAATGTCACATTGGCATCAATGGCTATTCACAACAGGAGCAAGGATACATCAATACTAGTCAGACAGATTCATACTAAATCTAGAGCGACCAGTTAACCTAATGCATGACTTTATAATGGGGAGGAAGCCAGAGTAACCCCATGTGGACATGGGAAAACAAACATCTGGAGCTGTGCAGTGACTATGCTAACCACATGTACCACCATTTCATCTGCAACATATTAGAAAATATATATGCACAGGGTGGTTCCTTGGTCTAATACGCTAACCCACCACTGCAGGGATCCGGCCAGACAGAAATACATACGCTGATGCAACTCCTGCTACACCAGTCTGCCAATTATCCTCGGCACTGAAACAGCGAACCCTGTAGGCCCAGTGACGGACTGGTGTCCTGACCAGGCACACTTCTGCCTGTGCCCTGTGTTCTCAGGGAGAGGTGCCAGAGCCCCACGACCCGGACCACGGAAGAGCAGGGTTAAAACGTGAAAAATAGGCACATATGTACAATACTGGAAACTGTTTTAATTGTTATGTTATTACAAAGACGACTCACTCCATCAAGTTTGTTTCTTTACCCTGAGTAAATGTCTACAGCTAGCTTTTCTTGATAGGCCCTACTAATTCTGAAAGAACAACCAAACGATACCAAACGAAATATCGCGATATTATAGTTAGCTATATAAGAGATGAATCACACTCCTAAAAATGCTTAACCGAAATGTATACCAATTCATCGGCAGCTAGTAAAAGTATAATATAAAGACGAAATGACGACCGCGTACCAAAATGCATAACAATGAAATAAATGCCTAACTGGGACATATAATGTCGCTACTATTAATATTGCACCATGTGGTGCGCATTGTGCAGTTTGGGACACAGGCAAAGACTGGCTAACGTAACCGGCAACGTTATCACATGTTACATCCAATGACCCGAACAGCATAAACATACCTCATTCTGCACAAACAGCACACTTTCTCTTATTTTCTGTCTTTTAATCTCCATGGCGAGAGAAGAACAGGACGAAATTGTGGCTCTTACACGATCGTTTCGCTTAAATATTTGAACATCCCGCGATACGTCCATAGTGGTTCCTTCAGGAGACAAGCCTCCTCCCGTTTAACTAATCCACACAGGCCGCAGCTTTGATTCAGCCAATAGTACTCACGCGCACCTCCCCGTTGCCTCAACAACCACAGGGTTGTACCACTTTTGAATTTTCAAATGAAGGATTTAAATGAATATTGTTTGAACCGTGGCTACATTTATTGAATAAAATATTGAGTACTATGAATTTGTTCTAAACAAACGATCCATGTTATTATTTTTGTAACTATCGTGATATATCAAATCAGCGCTTTTAGTTGAACACTCCCTTCGGTTCTCATGGATCCTTCCGACTGTCTGTCGCACTCTGCATGCAAATAACTCCTCAGTAAACCTATTCGATTCCACAAATCCTGGAGTCGACTCCCGTCACAACCGTTGGGAATGAATGGAGTCGATTTCCACAGTGGATGATAAGAAATGCTCTGCAGTGTCGATTCCATTATGGCACAGGACAGAAATGGGTGCTGGAAAAATAATAAATCAGAGGAAAGTTTGGTCATTTTAAGGAAGCTTATTGTTTTAGATAAAGCAAACTCTGAATTCTAACTAAAATTCAGACTCTTCCTTAGTGACCATTGAAAACCATGCCCCTTAAACGCAGGCCTCGTTCTATTCGAGTGAAACATATTTTGCTACCACCCAAAGCGAAAATGGATCGTAGTAGAGGTCACAGGGTCGTGTTAAAATACAGTACATTCAGTAATACGAGTAACTGCTTCAGCATTATCAAATAGACACACATGTCAAGCAGAACTTTTCCAAGCACACAACCAAACTCACAAACCACAAAGCATTTACCAAGAGAAACTTTGCACACAATGTACAACATACAACAGTAGGCCTACAGCACCATTATGTTAAATGGCAAAAAAAAGAGGCTTTTGCATTTCTTAAAAACAAGTTATAATAGTCTATTTAAACTGCTGTTTTGACTGTCCAAGCTCTTTCTGGCACAGACTTTGTTGACTGGGTAACATCAGTCAACTTCACCTCACTAAGAGAAACAAAAGAAATAAAGTTTTGGTTTATTTATTTTTTTTATGAAGACATTTTCAAATGTTTAAAGTAACTTTGGCTGTGTGGTCAAACCAAGGGAGCCCGCCAATTATCATAATAGCATTTGATAGGGTTATTTCATTAAATGCCGGCAAGTCATACAACTTGACCAACCATATTCCATTGTTTCCACAACTGCCTCTAACAAACAAATGATTAAATAATGTAATTGTGCATACAATCATATATATATATATATATATATATATATATATATATATATATATATATATATATATATATATATACACGTGTATATATACATATACGTATATAGATATATATATATACGTGTATATATATATACGTATATATAATACATATATATATATATGTATATATATACGGGTATATGTATATATATACATATATATATATATATATATATATGTAATATATATATATATATATATAATATATATATATATATATATAATATATATATTATATATATAGATATATCTAGACGTATAGAAGAGAGAGAGAGAGAGAGAGAGGAGAGAGACGTATATATATACGTATATATAATATATTATATATATATATATATATATATATATAGACGTGTATATAGATTAGCTCGAAGAATGTGCCAATGTTTCCAAAAGAAAAAAAAGAAAAATATGTTTTCGAATTTAAATTACACCCCCTTAATTACATTATAAATAAACTTCATAATATGACATAAGGTACCTTGATGCATTTATAAAGCTCAGCTCATTGCATGGCATTCTGTTTTGTTACATAACTTTAAATAACAGACAGCCAAAAAAGCTTAAAGAATGAACTGTGTTTATTTTCTTTTAACTAATGTTACACACTAACAATACAGCCTACTACTAGTAATAGTTGTGGTCTGAATAGAAGTAGCCTATTTACTTGACAACATCAACACAACTACATTCTCCCTACGCTCAACTGAGTCGAATCAATTCATCCGTATGCAACTTTAAAGCTATTGAGTCGAATCAAAGTGCCGAATACTTTGAATCGTGGAATCGACTCTTTTTTGGGATCGAGTTCCAGTCCTATGTCTGTCTCTACAGCTTATCAAATCACTGTAAGCATCCGAGTCACGGCAAAAGCAAATGTGTATAGCTCCAGACTCGGTAAGCGTCGTATTTATATTTAAGCTGATTTCACCTGAGGAGATCATTCAGTATTTCAGCAGAGATGTCTGTGAAGTCTCTGCTACAGCTAGACGTGATAATCACATATCAAGCTAGCTGAGGAGACATCGTGTATCCCTCCCAGCTACAGGTCGAACCGATTTGAATGGTCGTCATTTAAAGACAATAGTTCGACTGGAAGATATTTTGATCACCTGCTTGGACTGAGCTTCAGGTAAGAATGAATGAATGAATGCAATGACGTTATAGTAATGTCGCTGCACGACTCATTTACAATCAAACAAGAAGTGCAAGAATCAAGGGAATAGATGGGTCTGTGATGCGCGCATTTTCTAGAGCCATCTGAGATAATCTAATCAATCTGGTAATTGCATTAATATCACCATATTGGTGCTTCTGCACAAGTAGGACAGTCTGCCTTCTTCACTGAACCTGCGTTTTAAATATAACGTTACGTCATATAATATACTGTGGTTGCTATGTTGTAATCTTGCTTCCAATTATCATACCTCAGTATTATACCATCACACATCAAGGGTATAACCGTAACAATGAAATGTATTCACTATTGCATATACAATGTATTTCTTGCAACATGCTGAAATAAAGCAACACACAGTAATCCATAGCAGTGTTACATACAGCAGCATGTGATTTCAGTCAGCAGACAAACCTGTTAGATCTGCTCACTGACGTCTGTTTCAGTTAATCTGACTATTCAGGTAATAAGTATACGCATTTTGGCAAGGATTTAAGGGATGTGATTATTATTCTTTTATATTTATTTGACATTTTCTTATAATTGCTGATTCGAAATGTCTTATGTCACTTAAAAAAATCCATACATTTTATATACTGGTCCAGTAGTCTTACACCATGTTAGGGATGTAACAGTATGATACTATACATTGTTATATATTGGCTTATAATGATCTAGTGGGATATTTCCAGAAACATGCATATCATGTCATGTTTCATATCCTCTGCCCCACCCACACCTACCATCAAGTACATATGCTAAGCTGATGTATTATTTACATTTACATTTACAGCATTTAGCAGACACCCTTATCCAGAGCGACTTCCAATTGATACAGTCTTACAATCCAAGCAATTGTGGGTTAAGGGTCTTGCTCAAGGACCCAACAGTGGCAGCTTGGCAGAGGTGGGATTTTGAACCCTGGACCTTCTGGGCCATAGTCCAGTACCTTAACCACTAGGCTACCACAGTCCCATATTATATGTATTGTTATTACAATTCTACCTAACACTGAGTGATTGCATTTTTATTTCATTCCTAGGTTGTCTGTCTTTAGAATGCAGCAAAAGTTGTGTACACACAATACAACCTTATTTGTGGAGAACGGACAGGTTTGTGGTGCGGGGGCACAGCCTGTACCCCCTTTCCGGTGCCCCCGCTGTGGTGAGCATGAGCGCTTTCACAGCCTGGCTGCGCTGAGGGCCCATCTGGAGTTCAACCACACTTACCATCCAAGGTACAACCTCAGCCTTCCAGCCAGTAAGGGGTCCAGGGGTTACTCGGGCTCCGAGAGCAAGAGGGCCACCGCCGAGACCCAGACAACAAAGGACGCAGGCACTGACACTCAATTCCCATTCCATCCTGATCTGGCTCTACATAACCAAGCCGTAGAAACATACCAAGAACACGTAGAGTCCCCTGAGAAGAGTGGAACCGGAGAAGAGGGTCCCACAGGTGCAGAGCTCCTCTCCGCTCCTGTGCACTCGGTAGGCCAAAGGCTGGAGGGCATGATAAGGACTGCCAGTAGCAGCATGGAGCGCCGGCTGCTCCGGCTCAGCTCTGAGCTAGCCCAGACAGACACGGCTCTCCTTTGTGAACGTGCTCACTCGCACCATCTAGCTCAGGAGCGGCAGGAAGTGCTGGAACGGGAGCAAGCTCTCAGCAGGCAGGTGAACGCAGCCGTCATGGTCATCGCCACACTGCGACAGCAGCTCAGCATGTCCGAGCACGAGCTGGAGCGGAGGGAACAGTGAGTTCACTGGATCACATCTGATTGACAAATAAATCTGAGATACAATGGCTATCTCTCTCTCTCTCTCTCTCTCTCTCTCTACACACACACACACACACATATATATATATATATATATATATATATATATATATATAATGACCATCTGAACAGCTTCAGTTAGCTTTAAAGGCGAGGTCTTAAAAATCATGATCAATTATAAAAGGAAATAAAAGTTTGTCTATTAACTCCAGACATTGCAGCCAAAAACAGCTGGTCACCTCAACAGCCAATCAACACTGATATCCACAAGCCGAAGTGGGAGGGCTTAAGAGCAGAAAATCCATAATTGGTGCGTTTGTGAGTGTGCACCCTTGCTCGTTAGCTCCCTTTTGGAGTAGAGACTTTTCTAACTCGGTCGATGTGTTGTGCATCTGCTGTCACATAGTAATGAGCTAAATGTATAAGGAAGTGTCCTTAATCGTGTAAGACTCTGTTCTCTTTGGCTAATTGGGCTCTATATACCATAGATAGGTAGAATATAGGGAGATAGGGAATAGAGAACCATTGCATACATAGCCCATAAGTATGGGTGCCTCATATTTACATTTTTCGATTAGTCATTTATCAGATGCATACAATGTAAATGTGGGTTAAAGGCCTTGCTGAAGGATCCAACAGCATTAGCTTGGCAGAGGTAGGATCTGAACCCTAGACCTCCAGCTCCACAGTCCAGTACCTTAACTGCTTCACCTATGCAGTCACTGCAGTTGGGCTTTGGCAAATAGTAATTTAATCTCTTAGTGTTAATTAGCCTAATCGTATACTTAAAATATGAAAGAAATCAAACGTTTTCTTTGGCAAATTTATTACATTATAAAAACCTTACACTTAGTATTCTGTGCACTCCCCGTTTTGATTTAGAATTTTGATGCCATCAATTTAAGAAAAACAGACAAGTAAAACCACAAATCCTGTGCTTTTATACACGAGCATCCTGTTTTTAAACCTAAACCAACATTGTGTGTTACAAAAAGTTTTAGGTTTGTAACAATAGAAACTAGTTCAAGTAGCTCATGTACATCAGACCCTAGGCACTTGCATTTGAGGTTAGATTTCAGAAAATGTTTTTTTTTCCTGGCATCCCGAAGAGTTTACTGGCAATGAGACGGCATCTACTTCAGACTTAGAGACTCCAAAATGTTACCATCTTCTGCAATTCAACAATCAGAAACATTTCCTTTCTAGCCATCCTCCTCAATGTAAGTGGGGGGCAAAAAACTGCATTCTCCACCAGTTAGGTTCATTACAGTGCTTGATGTTTTAAACACATCTTTATTATTGTGCTAACAGGTGATATGGCTTTTTAAAAGTATAATGGAACCATTCTGTCTTCTAGTTAGAGCAAGACATCATGATAATTAAGATATTTTGGATCACTTTTTTACACATCTTACCAATTGTGCGAGTATTTTGTAGATCTGACTTTTTTTAAACTGTTTTTAGGGAAGTGCTCGCAATTCAGAATTTTTTGGAGACAGCAGCTCGGCATGAGATGTGTGGCAAAGTCCGCTTGCGGCGGTTTATCGAAGGCCTCTTACAACGCATCGCCCTTGCTGAAAGGCTGCTTGAGTATTACCAGAACAATCCACATCAGCACTACTGCACAGTTCACCCGGTAGGTTACAGCTCTACACGTGACACTGCCTACAGTAAACCTCACACTGCATGCTTCAGTGTAACAATGACAAAGTGTTGTAAATTATCAAATGTCATACAAGTAAGCGTCAAACTCACATATGTTTTACCAGGTGCCAGATTCAGCTGAAACAGGACCTCAAAAAATATCCAAAAGCAGGTAATACATGGATTTATTTTTATTTAAATTAAGCTTACAGTCTCTCTTACACTCTTAAGCTTACACTCTGTTCACGATGTGATTCGATTTGATTCATGATACAGAGTTCGCGATTCGGTTTCCTCACAATTGTTGTTTTTACATTCTATAAAAGATATTCCTTTTTTATTTCTGAAGTGTAAACAATGCAAAACAATGCACATTTTCTTGTTTAAACCGTGCACATTATTTTATTTGAACAAAAAACTTTAGTCTCCTACAATTAAAAGGAATTACCGTATTTTTCGGGCTATAAAGCGCACCGGGTTATAAGGCGCATTAAATAAAACAAAACTCTTAAGTTCCGTCAGAAGCTCAGTTTGGTCTTTACCTGGCGCAGGGCGTCTTCTTGCTTCCTCCACTTCCGTACCATTGATTCGTTAATGTTGAATTCTCTCGCAGCTGCCTCTATGTCCATGTTGTTACTGCGTGACTGATAGCGTTGTGGTTTGAAATCCGCTTCGAAAAATGAATGAATGAATGCACGTACCCTAATGCTGAAGAGACATACCGTATTACTCCGCGATGCTGCGCACTACGGTGGCCGTGAGCTTCGTAACTTACCAAGGCCGTGCTAAAACATTTTGACAGATTTTTATGAGGGCCGTGTACCATCTACAATTGGTTCTAGGTCAGAAAGCACAACCAGAATTAATTCATACATTAGACGCACCGCATTTAAAGGCGCACTGTCGATTTTTGAGAAAGTTAAAGGATTTTAAGTGCACCTTATGGTCCGAAAAATACGGTAGTAGAAACAGATATTCAACATTGTAAACAAAATGCTCTGTTGTAGCTACACCATATGTTAAATAACCAAGTGAAAACATTCATTTTTTATTTCTGAAGAAAAAGCATTCTAAAAAATTTGTACTTTTCTGTGTAAAAATAATCTCAAGTCCTCTGCAATTAAAAGAAAATTAGAAGGAGTCTCACTGAGAATGGGGTATACACCTGTAAGTATGACGTGTGATTGCTCCTCCTGGTGTTAAAAATGCATAAGGCATAATAAACAAGAACTTGACGATGCACATCATCCCATTTTTGCATCACAATGCATCGTAACAGCCCTAGTATCTAGGATATATACCAGGTAGCAGTAAATCCAGGTGGTGACTGCTAAATCATGCTGTCCCACACCCAGGGCACCCCTGACAAGGTGGAAGATAAAAACAGACAAAACTCAGACAGAACCTTAAACCAAGCAGAACAGGGCAGCCTTGTGCTTAAGCAAGGGGACACCTTACACCCTGCAGAAGAGTTCCTTGTGTCATGGTGCTGGGTCTGTATGCCGGAGGTGCCGCGCATCGTCAGATCATTGTATTTTTCATGAATTGCCTTGCAGCTACTATGATGTTCCAAATGGCGTATTTACTCTAATCACTCAAGCCTAGTACAGTGTCATGTGGCTGGACGTTGCAACTTTCTGCCATCTCCTGATTTTAACTGCCTAGACAATAGGGTCATGTTGGGCAGTGTTGTATATGTTCATACATAAGACCAATTCTATCGTCTTCTATTCTGCTGTTTACTGTTAGGTCTACTGTAGAGCAGCCAGTCCATGAAGAGGAGCTACCACATGCACATCAGTCTGGCTGGGGAGCATCCCGAGCCTCTGGAGAGAGACGTAACCATCATAGCTGGGTCCAAAGCAGGAGGTCAGACGGTTATAAGGTTTAGCAAAACAATCCAAGCCTTGCACTGAATGTACAGGATTTTGTCTAACATGAGCATTGTAATTGTATTTTAAGCTAAATGTACACTCGGTTGCCAGTTTATTAGGTATACCTAAAATATTGGTTTACTTCGTAGGTATACACTTAATTCCTGTTGCTTGTCAGATTGTCAGCCACCATTTATCCTGTCACTGCAAATGGACCACCATATAATTTAGTCCTCTGGTCAGAAAGTGACCTTTAATAGAGGATAAAGATCAAAGACACATGATCACAAATGATGTGGGGAAAATATTGTTCTAACTGTACAACAGCAAGCTATACCAACAGGGGAGGTGTGCTTACTAAAGTCTGCACCATGTTTAACATTTTCAGCAGTGTACCTGCATCTGATCTCAAAGTGGTCCCCTAGTGGTCTTTCACCTATAACATCTGGCCAGCTGAGGCACTGTGGTGGTCCCATTTCACTAATGGAAGGAGACTGACAGCAGATAGGCTACAGAGTCGAACCCTGCTATCCAAACTACTGCTATCAGAAATTCCCGCTTTAACATATTGGTGTTTTAAAACCCTAACCCGTGTTCTGAATCGCTAACCTGGTCAAACAAAAGAAGACCATGAAGATATCAAAATCTGAGGGTGTTATGAATGACTTTTTTCCTTCGCCTTTAATTTGAACTTTGAACTTAAATTTTATTCAGCGGTTAACTGTGAGATTAATAGTTATTTGTTTTATTTTGTAGAAGAAACTGTGAAAAGGCATAGAACATGTGCACTTGCACTCGATACATAGTACATGTGAAGTACAACCTCTGCACATATAAGAGAGATAAAGAAATAACATGAAGGCAGGAAGGCCAATCAGAAAGTCCCATGCATTACTATAGTACTCATGACATTTGACATTTTCCAGAATGAGGTACCTTCGGATAGCAGGGTTAGACTGTAGTTATTTTTTATATCTTGAAAGCACACCATATGTGGTGGGTATACCTGATAAAATGGTCTTTGAGTGTAGCCACGAGTTCTACAACAAAAATGCAATCTTCCTGGTTGGAAAGCTGGCAAAGATCTCGTACTGAGAGCTATGTTTTTCAGCACGAAAAGAAAAGGCAGTTAGTCTTATGATTCCTAACAATATCAGCTTGCTTAAGCCTGGGCCTGGAGGCTTCAGGTGTGTCTAACTATGGCATGTTACTGTTCTGATACCCAGTAAACTCACCATGTGGAAAGTCATTACCAGCTGAGAACATTGGTGACATTATGTACACGTGGTGAGAATGCCCTTTAAATCTGTTACACATGCAGCTGGTTTCCTGGACCAAGATTTGTTCTAATCCTAGACTAAAACTGGACTTTCAGGAATGTCCAGGAAACTGGCCCATGGCTACCTAAGTTAATGGTTTACCTTCAACAGAAATGTAGACGGATTATAATGTAACATGGACTGAACTCTTAATATTTAATCAACACTCAGATCCAGCCGTATGAATGTACAATGTAAAATACAAACACACTGTCATGCAGAGGTACAGAATTCGGTGTACCTGCATTTTGGGCTGGCGCTAGATGACAACACTTACTGAAAGAACAATGTACACGTTCCGTTTGTGAGTTGTGTAATATTTAATTTTGTCATGATTTGACTGAGAAATCATCTGAATGCATTACTGCACAGAATCTCTATTTTTAGTGGTGCTATTGCTGGGGGATATATACGCATATCTAAACCGGTGTAGTCAGTGCTGTATGAAATGCTTCCTAACAGTAGCCATGCTTATGTTACAAAGTTTCAGATTAACAGGATGATGCACGAACCAGACACTTTATTAGGAACACATACATTTGCTCAATCAAGTAATTGCTCAAGTGGAAGCAGCACATTGCATATAATCTCTGAATGTGTCAAACACTGAGGCTTGTGGGCTACAATAAGCAGAGGACTGGATAGGAATTCACTCCTACTGGACAATAACTGGAAGACAGAACATTTCCCAGTCTGAGGAATCTTAATTTCTAATGTAACATGCACAAAGTAGGGTCCGAATATAATGTAATGGCTGAATCCACGGACCCAACCTGGCTTGTAGCAACAGTTCGAGCTGCTAATCATAGGTAATATTGTGTGGGAATGTTTTTGTGGCATGCATTATTCCCTGTAATGCAAACCACTGCTTCCATTACATTATTGCGCCATGTCACAAAGCGCAATGTCAAACCGGTTTATATGAACATGACATTGTGTTCATTGTGCTTTACTGGATTCTGCAGATTTGAATCCAACAGAGCACATTTGGGATGTTCTGGTAGAACATATTGAAAATGAATTTGTAGTTGATAAGGCAGTAGTGCCTATGATTACATTTACAGCTAACTGTGACCTTATTTATCCAATCTTTTTGTTAAGCCTAGTTGTTGATGGAGGGCTTTGCTCAAGGGCAAAAATGGTGGCAGGTTGGCAGAACTGGGATTTGATTTCAAATCCTTCTGATTATTAACCAAGAGCATTTACCACTGAGCCACAAATGCCCCAGTATGTGTTACAGACATTTTAAAATAGACAAAATCCACACCATAGAGAATTCAGGCTATTTTGAATTCAGATTGAATTAAAATTGTGTTCCTTCTAATGTGGCCAGTGAGTGTTTATTACCAGCAGTGTTGGATGATACTTTTGTTCATAAGCAAAGGGTTGTATATTCAGCAGCGTTTGAGTAGCCTGAGCATTAATTTTATATTGCAGTGGTTGTTAAAGAAAAAACCCCTCAAACATGACAGTGTTCAAAACAACAGCATGTATTAAAGTTTGTTTCTGGTACATCTATGTAGCAGTTATAAATGACTATATATTAGCCTATGTGGTCAATTGAAAAATGTACTTTTAGTTAGATAATGTCTGACAATTGTATTTTCCAAAGTATTAAATAGTTTGCACATTGTAATTCTTAAATATTGTGAATATGTTTTAATATCTGTTCTAAGTTTGTTGGAAAAAAGAAACATTAGATACTGGTCTAGTATGATTATGTATTGCATAAAATAATCTTGGCCTTTTCAGTGTTACAGTATATGTCAGATCTCTTTGCATAACTGTTTATTATGTTGACATGTAAACTGCCTTTTGCCACAAGAGCAAGTGCTGTTTGTGGTGTATAGTTTCTGTAGCAGTGCAATCAATGACTAACACTGGTATAGATTACACTACAGAGTAAAGAAATGGCAAGTCATTGTTAACTAGTTATGTATTATTAAGTAATGACTGTTATTATCCAATGATGATACAGTGGTGTGCAAAAGTGTTTGCCCTCTTCCTGATTTCTTATTTTTTTCCATGTCTGTCACACTTAAGTGTTTCGGAACATCAAACCAATTTAAATATTAGTCCAAGACAACACAAGTAAACACAAAATGCATTTATAAAATGAAGGTGTTTATTATTAAACGGAGAAAAAAATCCAAACCTACATGGCCCTGTGTGAAAAAGTGATTGCCCCCCCCTTGTTAAAACATAACTATGGTTTATCACAGCTAAGTTCAATGTCTCTAGCCACACCCAGGCCTGATTATTGCCACACTTGTTCTCAATCAGGACATCACTTAAATAGCACCTGCCTGACAAAGTGAAGTACACCAAAAGATCCTTAAAAGCTACACATCATGCCGAGATTCAAAGAAATTCAGGAACAATTGAAAAAGAAAGTAATTGGAGATCTATCAGTCTGGAAAGGGTTATAAAGCCATTTCTAAAGCTTTGGGACTCCAGCGAACCATAGTGAGAGCCATTATCCACAAATGGCGAAGACATGGAACAGTGGTGAACCTTCCCAGGAGTGGCCGGCCGACCAAAATTACCCCAAGAGCACAGCGGTAACTTATTCCAAGGGGTCACAAAAGGACCCCACAACAACATCCAAAGAACTGCAGGCCTCACTTGCCTCAGGTAAGGTCAGTGTTTCATGCCTCCACCATAAGAAAGAGACTGGGCAAAAATGGCTTGCATGGCAGAGTTTCCAAGACGAAAACCACTGCCTGAGCAAAAAGAACATTAAATTTTGTCTGAATTTTTCCAGAACACATCTTTATGATTCCTAAGACTTTTGGAAAAACATTCTGTGGACTGACGAGACAAAAGTTGAACTCTTTGGAAGGTGTGTGTCCCATTACATCTGGTGTCCCAAAAGTAACACAGAATTTCAGAAAAAAAACATTATAGCAACAGTAAAGTATGGTGGTGTTAGTGTGATGGTCTGGGGCTGTTTTGCTGCTTCAGGAACCTGGAAGACTTGCTGTGATAAATGGAACTATGAATTCTGCTGTCTACCAAAAAATCCTGAAGGAGAATGTTCCAGCCATCTGTTCTTGACCTCAAGCTGAAACGAACTTGGCTTCTGCAGCAGGACAATGATCCAAAAAAACACACCAGCAAGTCCACCTCTGAATGGCTGAAGAAAAACAAAATGAAGACTTGAGTGGCCTAGTCAAAGTTCCTGACCTGAAATCCTATTGAGATGCTGTGGCATGACCTTAAAAAGGCCGTTCATGCTCAAACCCTCCAATGTGGGCTGAATTACAACAATTCTGCAAAGATGAGTGGCCAAAATTTCTCCACAACGCTGTAAAAGACTCATTGGAAGTTATCGCAAACGCTTGGTTGCAGTTGTTGCTGCTAAGGGTGGCTCAACCAGTTATTAGGTTTAGGGGGCAATCACTTTTTCACACAGGGCCATGTAGGTTTGGATTTTTCTCTCTCTTAATAATAAACACCTTCATTTAAAAACTGTATTTTGTGTTTACTTGTGTTGTCTTTGACTAATATTTAAATTGGTTTGATGTTCCAAAACACTTAAGTGTGACAAACAATATACAGTGGGGCAAAAAAGTATTTAGTCAGCCACTGATTGTGCAAGTCTACCATTTTCTACATTTTCTTCCTGGTGTCCTTCGACAGCTCTTTGGTCTTGGACATGGTTGAGTTTGGAGTCTGACTGTTTGAGGCTGTGGACAGGTGTTTTTTATACAGATAACGAGGTCAAACAGGTGCCATTAATACAGGTAACGAGTGGAGGACAGAAGAGCTTCTTAAAGAAGAAGTTACAGGTCTGTGAGAGCCAATAAATCTTGCTTGTTTGTAGGTGACCAAATACTTATTTTCCACCATAATTTACAATTAAATTCTTTAAAAATCCTACAATGTGATTTCCTGGATTTTTTTTCTCAGTTTGTCTCTCATAGTTGAAGTATTTAAATACTTAGTATTTAGTTAAACACCGTTCAGCTCTGTAGCACACTGTAGTGATATTTTGTTGATAGTTTGTGCACCCTGGATCAAATTACATTTTGTTGTTTTTCTAAACAAAGAGACATCTTAACTGTTGCAAGGACCACATATAAAATATTTTAGCAAATATTAATTAATAAATGAGCATAAAAAGACTCATAACTGAACTGATTTGTTAGTTCATTAAAGTCTGCATAAATATTTTTCCTCCAGGTGTTCTTTTCATTTAGAAAACCAACAAAATAAGCTCTTTGCCTAGGGGAACTCAAACTTGCATATGGATATGTAACACTTACTCAAAAATAATGCTAAAAGCAGGCATCCACTGTTGTTGGCAAGGATTGAGTCAAAATGTTCTGTTGCAAAGAGATTGTGAGACTGTCCTTTAAATCTTTACATACTAATGCTTAGGTGTTAATACAACATACTGAATGGAAATTGTGTCTTTATGGAAATCTAGTCTGTAGATCTGTGATGTCAGATTTGATGTACCTGTTATACAGCTCTCTACTGACACTGGCATTGTTCTACCGTTTGATTCTTTGTTGCTCTCTTAAGTTTGCCTGTGTTTTGTGATAGCCTACATGAGTAAAGACAGATCTGCAGTAGTTTGGGGGAGCGTAAGGTGCATCTATTTATATGCGAGCATGCTCTGGATGTTCTATACCTAGTGCAATAAGTTAAGACCTATTTTTATGAGAAGTGATTTTGGATGGTGGATATGGAAGGCATTGGTCAATCACTGACGTACTGTATGTATGAACTAAATGAAAGGATGCTGTGAAGGACAATCAAGAGTTATAGCCCATGTTTATGGATTATACTTTGTCATGCCCAGTTCTGAAACAAATAGGTCTGTTTTGACTTTTACTGCTTCTGAATGTTCCATGCAGTTTTCTGTTTGAGATGTTGCTGTTTTGTTTTATAGACAAGTTATGTATGTCCTTCTAGCAATCATGTCAGCATTACACGTGCAACACTGTGAGGTCTTGCAAGATCTGTGCTGCTCCGTGTGACATTCTGACAAATGTGAATATGATGTGAAAGAATGATTAAAATCTGAATATCATGCAACCAAGCAAAATGACTGACTTTTATGAAGTAATCCTTCATTTTTTAAATAATTAATAAACACAGAAACTGTGCATTAATTCACTCCACTTCGTTATGTATGGAGATAACTCCACAAGAGGGCGTCATTGGTTATGTATTAACTTAAGTTTGCGCACCCCTGTCAAATAAAGTTTTTCTTTTTGTTATTTACTACATTAAAATATGTTCACACAAGCTCTGCAGGAAACAAAACAAATCAGACAAGTGTGCAATTTATTTGTGAAAGGTAAGTAAGCTTTCAGACCTTGCAAAACATCTGGACAATTTTTGTAAATTGTATGCTTTATATTTTATCTGTACATTTCAAAACGTATGCATTAGAGGTTGTATAGAAATGCATAGGATATATTTAGTTTTTGTTTCATGAAGAAGCTGTGGTTACTTCATTTTCATTCTGAATTAGATCTGCGCTGCCCAAATATTTGCATAAGACTGAACTGTGTTCAGGACTGGTTTTCTGTCATATACAGAGCTTTTTACATTGATGGAAGTTGATATATACATCTCGACAGTTACGTGTTTGGGTTTATGCTAAGTTGCTATGCATACTAAGCTTTGTCTGGACATATTGCAATCATCTACAGCATATTCAGTATAACTTCCATTTTTAGAATAGGAACAATATGTAGCAACCTATATCCTACTTGAGTCAGATTAGCAGATGACAATAACGACAGTGAAGGTTATGTTTAATTATAGCAGCAAGAAGGTATAAGGTCATAAATTAAGGAAGTTCAAATATGACAGACATTGAACATTAGCTCAGTACTATAATAAGCCTACCACAATCATAGCCAGAATGAAAGAATAATAGCTCCTGTAGTATGGCTTAGCAGGTTTAAAAACCAAAAAAATCAATGGAATTATGCTGAAAATTCTGACTATAAAATACATTTGGAAAGTTATGGGGACGTTACATACAGAGGACATGTACACAGGTTACTTGGCTGTTAACAAAAGTGTTTTGATTCAATAAAATTTCTGGTTTGGAAAAACAGTAGCAAAAATCACTTGACAATGTCTACATAGAATCTAGTTTACCAGGCATTTTGTAAAGCACGACCTAAACACAAGCATGTGTTTTTATGTATATCGTTTTAAATCTGCCATACGTTTTGTATTGTTAAGGGTCATGGTATTTATTAGGGAGATCCATATGGTAAAAATTTAAGCAGTCGTGGTCAAATGACGTGTTTTGCTTATTTTCTCAAAGCAACCTCTATAAGAAACAAGCAAACATGATATATTCAGGAAGTCTTGATGAAATATGAATAACTAATTGGAGTTCATGCATTCATTTCCTATACCCGCTTATCCCTTTTCAGGGTTGCGGGGGAGCCGGTGGCCTATCTGGCAGCACAAGCACACATACACACTCAGTCTCACTGGGACACTTTTATGACGCTAGTTCTTATGCGGACATGGGAGAAAATGGCAAGGAAGCAGTAGCAGGGCTGGGACTCCAGCGTTGGTCTCTGGAACTGAGAGGCCACAGCACTAACCAGCGCCACCATACGCCATCCTGCTGCCCATGAATTAGGTTTTGAGACCCTACAAAACTCTTTTGCATGTTATGCTTTAATATTAATCATTTATCAATCAAATTTCACACAAGAATGTATGGTGGCTCTGATAGAAAAGTTTGAAAAGTTTGGACTGTGGTGGCCTAGCGGTTAAGATACTGGACTATGGACCAGAAGGTCCTGGGTTCAATTCCCACCTCCGCCAAGCCGCTACTGTTAGGTCCTTGAGCAAGGCCCTTAACCACAATTGCTTGGATTGTAAGATTGTATCAATTGTAAGTTCTGGATAAGGGCGTCTGCTAAATGCTGTAAATGTAAATGAATAACATTGCACAAGTGTTTATAAAATTGCAAGGAAAAAAAAAAAAGTTGTTAACACATCAGAAATACTTGGGCGTCTATATTAAGGTGGAGTGCATTGCTAATGATTCTCAGGTGATATGTCAAATTGTCTGCAAATGAAGCAAACTATGTTCTACATTCCCTAGAAGTAGGTGTCCTGCAAAGATCACACCAAGAGCACAGCACATGCAACATGGAAGTAGAAAAGTGAATCCCAACGTAACAACAAAAGAATTGCTAAAATCTCTGTGCCTGATAAAAATAAACAACACTGCAGAAGATAGTGCTAATAGAAGGAAGTCATAAATAAACTCGACTTTGCTAAAAATCCCTCTTGTGCAACAAAGTTTCCGGGACAACTTCCCTTGACATCCATTGACATATATGTAGAAAAGTTTAACTTTGTAGCAGAAATGCCACATCTCTGGAGGGAAAAGGGCACTGGATACTAAAACCTCATCATGACATGCAGCACAGTCGAGGAAGTCTAATGATGGTTTACAACGAACAAAAAGTTCCTGACCAAATCAAGATTCTCTGGCATGAGCTAAAGAGAGCTATTCAGACAAGAACTCAAGAGATTATATACATTCATTAATTCTCATACCCTCCTAGTCCATTTCAGGGTTGCAGGTAGCACAGGACATAAATCGGGAACCTAAACAATACAGGGTGGCAATCCACCACATGGTGCACACACACACACACACACACACACACACACACACACACATACATACATACACACACACGGGGACACTTCAGAGAGACCAGTTGACATAATGCATGTTAAGAACAAACAGAAAAGCCAAAATACTATGTAGTCAAAGTAAAATAACCACTAAACATGTTATTTTACCCAATAATGGGATAATGGGAGGTAATAATTCGATTTTAATACTCCGTTAGGCAGATTTATCAAAAACAACCAGTGAAAACTATTATTAGTAGGTCTTTATAGCCATCTCAGAATCTTAAAAAAATCCTCCAAAAAACATTATGTTAATTTTGTAATAATCTGGGTGGTTTGACTTGCAAGTGATAGTCTGGTTAGGCCAATTTGAAAAATAGTTTTACACTCATTAAAAAACAGATTCAATTTGTTGAGAACTGTCATGTGGTTCAGAGGTAAGAGTCAGCTGCTACGACCTGGGACCTGGTCTGGGCTGGCAATGTGAAGGTCGGGTGGCATGGTTATGGAAAGCTGTGAAGGACTGGTGCCCTGTCCAGTATTTTCATCTGCCTGCTCACAGTGAATTCCAAGATAGGCTTTGGAGCCATTCCCCTGTGACCCTGACCAGATTAAATGGGGGTAAATCTTGATGCTGTACACTTTTATGCTTTGTTATGCTTTGTTTGTTATACTAAGAATTTCAGTTATTCTACGATTTATGTCTGTTTGCATATACATGTGTTGCTTCCTATGAGTCTTTTTTGTAGATTGTCTGTTTGTGTATATAAATTATTGTGACTGGTTTGGACTGAAGTGTGCAAGAATTATCACATGAACTGAGATGACTAAACGGTCCACATGTCCTTCTTTCCATAAATACGTGAGACTGAGTAAATACCCACAGGCAAAGTGACTCATTCCTATTGCTAAATGACATGTATTTTTTGCAAATATGATTATATCATGTGTTTATGCCCTTTACATTATAAATAATAAATTAATGAATTTGCTTTTTTCTCTTAATACCAACCTCACTGAGATCATACAGAGTAGTGATACTTAACATTAATTGATAATCTAGTATTTTGCAGTTTCCAAGATGAATAAAGACCAAATAATCCTTAACCAAGACACCCTCAGAACATGACTTCTTCTTCTATGTAGTTATCATATATACATATCATATATACTCAGATATAGAGCAGTTGCTGCTGCATGCTTTAAAATGAAGCATGCTTTATTGCTCAGTCATTTGCTGTTTTAATTGCCCAACGTTGACTGTGCAGGGACGTCAGTCAAAGAAAAAAGTGTTAGCTGGATTGATTGTATGATGTCTCAGTAAATAATATTGCTAAAGCTGAGCTTCTAACTATTTAGCTTCTGGCCACAGTTCATTTAAAAGTTGTATTATCCTGCTAAAACTGACCTATGCTACGGTCAGACAACATACACTCATTTGCTTGATTTTGAATGAGAGGTACTAGCTCACAATCTTTGTTCTAGTTCATCCCAAAGGTGTTGACGTCAGGCTCTGTGTGGGCCAGTGAAGTTCTTCCACACCAGATTCACCCAACCATGCCTTTTGGACCTTGCATTGCCCACAAGTTGGAAGCATACAATTGTTCAAAATGTCTTGGAATGCTGAAGCATTCACACTTCCCTTCCCTGAAACTAAGGGCCAAATCCCTGAAAAACAACCCCATAACAGTATCCCTCCTCCACCGAATGTTACAGTTGGCACAGTGCAGTCCGTCGGGTAATGCTGTCCCGGCATTCACCAAACCCAGACTTGTCCATGAGGCAATCAGATAGAGAAGTATGATTTGCTACTCCACAGAACACGTTTTCACAGCTTCAGAGTCCGGTGGTAGGATGCTTTACACCACTCCACTTTACACCATGCTTGGCATTGTTCATAATGATATAAGGCATAATGATCATAATGATATAATGCAGCTGCTTAGACAGGGAAATCCATGCCACAAAGCTCCTGGCACAAGGTTTTTGAGCTGATGGTAATGCCAGAGGAGGTTTGGAACTCAGCAAAACATTGGTGACTTTTATGCACTATGTGCCTCAGCACTCAGTGACCCAACTCTGCAACTTAACATAGTCTGTGATGCTGTGGTTCCTAAATGTTTCCACTTTTCATTAGCACTCATAGTTAATGTTGGAATATCTAGGAGAGAAGAAATTTCACAGAATTGTTGCAATGGTGACATCCCATTACAGTACTAGGCTTGAATTCACTGAGCTGTTTAGCACAACCTAACCTTTCACAAATGTTTGCGAAGGCATACTGCATGACTACGTGCTAGATTTTATAAACTTATGGCAACGGGACCGAATACCTGAATGTAATGATTACGAGGTGTATCTCAATACTTTTGTCCATAGATTGTATGTTGGTTAACTAGCTTTACCAGCTGTACCCAGGAAAACCAAGTGAGTTCATTAGTTAAACCAACACCACACTGTCACTAACCAAGATAAACCAATTTGGACCAGAATGAAACATGGAACTAACACTGGCTTATTTTTCACCAGCATCCAAAACACAACATATGCTCTTTTTAAAAGGGATGAACTCTGTTTACTTTGAACAGATTGTGGCCAACGCGCTATTATTATGGACATAACATAATTGAGAATTTGAAGAGCCATGTTTTGAAATGAGAGTTGCTCAAATCACAGTTTGTGCTGAACTGCTGTGTAGTTATTAGTAAATCTGTTACCCTGGGGGTCGGTGGCCTGTGCGCTGTGCGTGAGAATCGTTGGCCATGTGTCTTTATATTACGTTTCAACAGAGTCTGGGTAATGTAGTACAACGTACCCATATATGCCTTGGCTGTGTGAATATTTTTTCTCGTAAATGAATGGAAGGTTTGTTATCCTGAAAAGTTTAATATAGTTTCTACAACTTAATATATGCGTGTATGTAAGTATAAAAAATACATGCGCTCAAATATAGTACTGTTTTGTGCAACGAACGGCTGGATTTTAGATGTTGTGAAACTACATATCCCAGAAGTCTAAGACTGCGGCGCTGCAATGTCGTCACTGCGTACGTGTAGATCTGATCAATGTACATGGGGATGTCTCGTTGGTGATACATGGTGTGCTTTTCATGTTCGTAGTATGTAATGGTTTTGATAAATTGTTGATGTCGCGTTTAATCTCGGAAGACACCGGTTGTTAAGCCTGGAGTTTAAATGTCGTCAGCGGGCTTGAAATTGAGCTTGAACTAGTGGTGCTACCTAAAGTCCACGAGAGGCTCTATCTCTGTAACACTATAAGCGATGCCTCGGGACAACATGAGCTCTTTAACTCAGAGAATTGCCAGACAGGCGCTCGCTACGTTTCGAAATCATGCCGCCGCCGCTGCTGAGGAAAGCAAGACGTTTTTGGAGAACCAAAACAAGCTGAGGAGCCTCCTGGCGGAGGTGAGAGTGACTGATTTGAAGATAGTTCCTCGGTGTGTGGAGAGCAGCACCTTGCCCCCACCGATCCTTGGTCCTCCCGTCACCTACATGCACATCTGCGAGACTGAGTCGTTCAGCATGGGGGTGTTTCTGCTGAAGCACGGTACATGCATCCCGCTCCACGATCATCCCGGCATGCATGGCATGCTCAAAGTGCTATATGGCAAGGTCAGGATTAGCTGTTATGACAGACTGGACATAACACCCGACAGCGCAAGTGGGAAACAGTTCAACCCCCCAGTGCTTCCCTTCCAGAAGAGCTCCCTCAGGCCCTCTGTGCGCAGATCAGTTGGGGAATATACACAGGAGAGTGAACCGTGTGTCTTATCGCCGCACAGAGACAACCTGCACCAGATTGAGGCTGTGGATGGCCCCACTGCCTTTCTTGACATTTTGGCACCGCCGTATGAGCCAGACGACGGCCGGGACTGTCATTATTATAAAGTCCTTCAGCAAGGTTCAGAAGGTGCAGACAGGAAGGCAGAGGAACACACTGAGGTATGGCTCATGGAGATCCCACAGCCCAGTGAATTCTGGTGCGGCGCTGAATCTTACCCCGGCCCGAAAGTTTCTCTGTGAGCAATCCTTTCTTTAACCATTGGTTAGACAGCACCAGATCCACGAATTCCTGATTTCAGTTTGTGTTGGGGGCATTCTTAAATACTAAAGAAATGATGGACTGATATGTTGAACTGCCTGCTTTGTCCCAGCACTGTTGTAATTATTTTTTTGCCTGCTTGTGTATAAATGTTGATAATTTCAAAACAACTTGCTGCTGAGTTCTTTATTTTAATACTCTTATTCCAGACTAGACCTTTCTTGAGCTTTATAGGAGGGTGATGACTAGGAATAAGATCTGCAATAAATTTAAGGTCCCTATATTTCCACAGCCGTGTCACATGTGTCTCTATTTCTTTGTACACTGAAAGATTTGTGTTACTGCTGAGTAGACTTCATTTCACTGGTGCTCTAATGTTTGCATGGAAGAAGCTATTAAGAGTACTGGGCAATTAAATCTAACGTGAAAATACATTTGCAAGATCATTCGTCCTCATTCATTTCACTCTGGGCACTGGGTTCGAACCAGATCTGTGTTTACCTGCAACATATTCAGAATCTTTGTCGGGAGAACATTAAAAACCTCGAAAAGATGCGAAGTTGCTGTGAAACCATGGCACGGTTACATAAGGAGGTACAGTATAATGTTAATCTTTGCCCTATGCTGAACGCATTTTGCTTCCTACATAATGATGCCGTAGTAGCCTCTAGTGGTTCAACTGTCTAATAACACTATCTACAGCCTTGCACCTGCTTTTCAGCTCGAAGTCATGTGAAGAGTGAATCATCGGTGCGTTTATTTGCCCATTGAAATCACAGCATGCACAGTAATTTATAGCATAACAATGGAATTATATGCGCTTTCACACCTTACAACGTGGCATTGTTTGTGTACCGGACAAACTTTAATTTTTCAGTAACAAAAATTCCAGTGACAAAACAAATCACAGTAAGCTTCACTTTAAGCTGTTTGTGACCAGCAAGCTCAGCAAAGTATGTAGAGCACTTCATTACATATAATAACGTATCCCTATCCTAGAATGTTCCGAAAGCTCACAAACTTTTAAAGGATCCACAGACTGTTTTAAGGACTACGAGATAGTGCTCAAATACTTGTAAGGTTAGTTGAAAAGACAAACAGGTTTGTGCACAAAGTCAAATAAAGCTGCCTTTGAGGTGTACACACGGGTCAGAAACAGCATACTATATAGTTAAAATAATACACCACCAGGCCTGCAAGGTTGGGGCGATTCCAAGTGCCTGAGCAGATCCAACGCAGTCTCAATAATGAGTGTGAGATAAACCAGTCAAAAGTCCAGAGTTCGTTCAAGCGCCCCTGTAGATCAGCACATGTTCCTGTAGGTGGTTCACTATTTGGACTTGTAGTATGTGGATTAGGCTGTGTTTGAAATGGCATAATACTCGCACTACACACAACACACAGTCTGTGAGTGACATGAACATTTCCAGAATGCCGAAAATACCTGGATAACTTATGACTGGTTGCCAGCGTTCATTGCATAGCACACTACAGCCCAGAATTCAGCAGTTATACCATTTCCAATACAACAAGCTTTTATTTTGGAAAGACAAAGTGAAGTGAGGTGCACATATTCCCTATAGTATATTCTTCGGTCTCATCCTACTGGAAACTGCACTCAAAGGTGAATTTAATTACACAGCACTCATTGTGTCTTATCAGGGAATTGCTGATATTGTGTGGTAGGGCTTTTCCACAAGAGCGGCATGTTCTGGTATGGCTACAGATTTTCATTCCAGCCAAATAGGACCTGAGCGACTTGCAACTGTGGGCTAAAGGACCCGATACTGGCAGTTACTTATCAGTAAGTAGTACACCATTTCAAACACAGTCTCAGGTAGAAATGGTTAGGGCTCAGTGTCACGTGGTGAGGGTCAGGTTATATGGATATCTCAGACTGGGCCCTGTGCGCTTGAGGACTGTGCAGCTGCAGCGTTTGCTCTTTTCTCTCGCTGTCTTTGGTGGATTTTGGCGTGTCTCCGTCTCTCGTCGCTCCTGGCAAACTTTCTGCCGCAGAAGTCGCAGGAGAAGGGCTTCTCGCCCGTGTGAGTGCGGATGTGCGTGGTTAGGTGGTCGCTGCGACTGAAGCTGCGTAAGCAGATGCGGCACTGGAACGGCTTGTGGCCGGTGTGGATGCGCACGTGGCGCGTGAGCTCGTCGGAACGCGAGAACCTGCGGTCGCAGCCTTCTGCAGGACACGGGTATGGCCGCTCATGGACCGGGGTCTTACAGGGTCGGTTTGGGTATTTCCTCGGCCGCATGATTGGTCGTAACGGGACGCTTTGGGGGTTGCAGTCCGCGGGCGGTCTCGATGCATCCACGGGGCAGGGGAGAGTATAATTCCGAATCATGTTGAGGGGAGTGAGGGGTGGAGGCAGTCTAATGGAGTCTAACGAGCACGAAAATGGTTTTCGGTCCTGAAAAACCGGCGCCTCTCTTTGACTGGTGCTCTGGTAAAAACCTCCGTAGTCCGGTATAATGGAGAAAAGCGCACTGTCTATGGTGGACTTTGGTGATGAGTAGGAAGAGGGAGGGTAGGTTATTGGGCACGTGCTGGTGGACAGGTAGGTGGACTGATCCTGGTAACCATCCGCATTACAGGTGTAAGGGGGTGGTGGTGTGTACATGTGCTCCATATCCTTTTCTTGCACTTTACTACAACCTGGAACACCGGAGACGTCTGTGGGTACTGGAGAGGAGGCAGGGAACGGTGTGTGGGAAGGAGCTGGTGCTGTGCTTTGTATCTCAGCGCACACGCAGTTCATCAGACTGTCCTGGTTCCAGTTGCTGTGTGCGCACTGAGCCCCGATGGAGATTTTGCCGGTGTAGGCGAGAGGAGAGCTGTGCGCGTTATTTGGATCCGCAAAGTCAACAGTGCGCTTTTCCACCCCGAAACCATCCGCGCTCACGTCACCTACCAGATAACAGAAATCACATTTTATATCAGGTTTCCAACACATTAGAGTTACTACTCAGTTTCTACATGTGTCCTTTGTTTTGTTTGACAGTTATGCCTGACTGATCGGAGCTGTACGTCCATTATAATATGGCCAACGTGTGCTGTTTTGACCTGCTTATCCTTGCTCCTTTGTATCTTGAACTTCAGTTATTAAATGAATTACTATTAATCCTAGTAATTTAACTGTCAGACTGGTGAGTTCTGTGGTTGTGAAGTCACAGCCAGGGGAGTGACACACATTTCAAAATCTAGGGTTGCGAGAATAATGTTAAGTTATACAACAATATGAAGCAAATCATGTTAACATTATAAAAGTAACATTGTTACATGGATGTGTAAAATTGATGTAATTTCAGTCTATCTCACTTTAGGACACGCATAAACTACAAGTAGTGGTGTAAGGACTGTGGTAGCCTAGCAGGTAAGGTACTGGACTATGAACCAGAAGGTCCAGGGTTCAAATCCCATCTCTGCCAAGCTGCCACTTCTGGGTCCTTGAGCAAGACCCTTAACCCACAATTGCTTGGATTGTAAGACTGTATCAATTGTAAGTCGCTCTGGATAAGGGCATCTGCTAAATGCTGTAAATGTAAATAAGAGGACACCACCATCAAGCCATCATAGACAAATGCTCAGTTGTGTTCATTATCTTATGAATTTAGATGCCAAGATTAACAATTAATTAGCAAGGGATATCTTTTATTAAGGATGATTGCAACAGTAATATGCCAGATTTAAATTCATTAGTTTAAATATTTGTAAAATGTAATTTGTCATGTTCGTTATATTTCCAGTTCTTAAAAGTTCAAAACCTGTATTGCTTTACAACCCCACAGATGTTACGTTTTATGCCATCAAATCAAATGGATGCATTGTTAAAATGTATAAAGCATACATGTTTATAGTGATACTGTAATATTTTAAAAGTGGCTTTCATGTTTCACCATCTCTTTGTGGTATATATTAAATGACATGTATTGTATAAGACCGAAATACCTATCCAAAGTAACATCTTCTACCTCCTGAATTTCGGTTTGAAACCTTTGACATCTATTGGTCAGGACGTATCTTTAATGCTCAGAGTAAGACCAGTAGTCTCTGCATGAATAATCAAGCACCTGATTGATTACAGTATGTTGGTAGGCTACAGATAAACCAAGCTGCGCCGGTTAGAGAAAACCCACAGGTGACCTGAGGGACTCAGACACCCCTTTCTTAAATAGGCGGTAAAATGTTAATAAAGCAGGAAGCTTCTTATATTCCAGCACTAATAACAGGTTAAAGAGAAGTACAGAAGCTGAGCGATTGTACGAATCACTTTTCCACTGGATCAGACGTGGAGAAGGATTTCGAGCTTACCTCCTGGTCCCTCACTTCCCGCGTGTACATGAGAAACGCCTGTGGAAATTTCATCCATGGAACAAGCATCCGTTGAAATGGAGCGTATAAAATCAGTTAGCGACTCAACGACTTTATCCACAGTGTTTGCCGTCATTTTCAAGCACTGTAAATGTTTACTGCCTATTAGTTCGGATAAACAGCACAGCTTAATTAGGAGATAACAATGAAACGGCTTTATTTGACATCTTCAATGAGCCCTGTTATTAATTCGTACTCTTCAGTAGTTCGATGGCAGATTACTGAGGCTGGTGCGCCAGTAGACATTTAAGAGGAGTCTTTGAATACGGCTACGTCACTGCCCATAAAAGGACATGAGAGAAGAGGGCTGGGCCGCTGAAGGGACGGCGCGCGGTGTGACGACTGCAGGGATTCCATTCACATCAAAGCATAATGTTTCAGTATTTCACTTTGTCACATCACTTTATGTTGCCTGCCTTTCATCATGACATACCCTACTATCAATTGACGTTTTACTTTCAAAAGTTTCTTTGCTGATGCAGAAAGATGCGCGGCCAAGTTTTTAAATCGAAATCAGGAATTCCGGTTAAGTCAGTTCCATAAATGGCTTTCATCCGGCAGCCCCAAAACACGCCCTGTTCGACTAAAATGGGACATCCGGGAAACCCGACACGGAAAGCTCCATCCTACAGCCAAACCACAACAAAACGCAATCTTAACTTTCCTGATCTAGTCAAGGAAGAACTTCTCTTTGGAAAAAAAACAAGTCCTGCGGTGACACTGGGAAAATAGATTAATAATCTATAGTCCGAGCATAAATATAGTATTAGATTTGTATGATACATACAGTAGGCTACTGCGCAAAAGTCTTAGGCCACCATTAAAAATGTGTTGTTTTAGCAATATATAAGGACAAAATATGACATGTTGTCGACGATTAGACCCAAAAATTTCAAACGTGGATTCGTCACTCCTTAATACTCTTTTCCACTGACCACTCCAATCTTTGTGAGCTTTAGCACCGGCCATTTTTGCGTTTTCATACTGTTCCCCTTCTGAAGAATGTTTTTGGCTGCTACCCTTCAAAAAAGACCATTCCTGATCAAAATTCTTCTGACTCTAGAAGGGTCAACGTGGCATCCCGATGAAGCCATTAAAACAGAATGACGTTTTACCTGTTTGCAGTTCCTAATTTCATTCTGGTTGCCAAATCAGAAAGAAGTTAACTGAAATGGAAAGAACTGAACAGTACATAACCACCTAAATATATAATTTTTTTTAACACGTGGTTAGAAAGAGCTATTGAGTGCATACATAAGGATAAGGTTGGTGCCAATGTAGTTGTCCAGGGGGTGAAATGCAATACACCTGTGCTTAGGCAATGGATCTTTTTGTTCACCCTCAAACTTTCCTACAAAGAGTGAAGTCATAAACTGGATCCTCCAATGTTGTTAACAGTTACAATAATCTTAACTATGTTATTTGTGAGTGCCAATAAAAACGTTTAATTTCTATATAATTGTAATTGGCAAATACCCATTTTAACCCAGGTTTTCAGGGTCAGGGGGGACTTCCTGGACAAATACAGGTTGCAGTCATAAGCATGTCCTGGTAAGGATGCCAGTCCATCACAGGGCTGGGTAGGGATTGCTGTTGCAGTGCCATGTGATCATCCTACGACTGGCTACCCCATTCCTTTGGGACTCAAACCCAGGTCTCTGCAATGGTACATTAGCATAATTGTTTTTTTAATGTTTTAATATGCTTTCTCCTGATCGGGGTCACATGTTTCCTGGAGAACACCAGGTTCTGTCATAGGCCTGCCCTGGAAAGGGCACCAGTCCATCTTAGAGCCAGCAGGGGCTGTTGTTGCAATGCTGTGGGATGATCTGGGCACTTACTCAGGCCATGCCTGTATGATACCCACCCAGGCAGAAGGACTCGATCCCGAGTTGCCACAGTGATTGGCTAGTCAATTGCTGCTGTATCTCTTGAGCACCTTACCCTAATTAGAACATGAGTTTTTTATATTTATTTTAGTTTTTATGATTATAATGTCATCTTACATAGTCAGGGTGTGATAAGTGTTTGTTGTGCTGATTGAACAGCCTTGAGTAAACTTCATAATAGACGTAATTGGAAAGATGACATGGAGTCATATGTTCAGCTGGCTTTATGTTGCTTGACTCCAATGCAGAGGTGGGGAATCTCATCTCCCATACAACATATTGCAAGATCACTTCTCCATTCTGTTGAATTGCTGATAGACACTTCCATATTTCTGAGACCAGTTCGAATCCCTTGTCGTCATTCTTTGTTTTTCTGCTACCAAGATCTATTTTCATCCATGTATCGTGAGCAATCGAGCAGTTGCTGTACTTGTGATTGAGGCCTAATTTTGAAGCCACCCACACTAGAGAACAGCCCCTTCTCCTTGGATTCTCAGCCAAAGCCGAGGCTCTCCTCGCTGAATAGATTTGCTCTCCTACAGCTCGCCTCTCACTGCTACCTCCTCCCTTCCGAGCTCCGGCCCTCTGCTAGCTTCTCAGGCGCCCACACACACACACACATGCATGCACATGTCTTCACCAGCCCTTCACACAGACAAAGTGACGCAGCCAGTTTCCCAAGTAGTCTATGCTTGTTTTATCTTTTAGGACTGCACTCTGTACATTTTGTTGTCATAATTTACGTCATCAGTTTTAAATCTGAATTACATATCTGCTTTAGTAAGGGGTGGTGGGGTCAAATTTGCATTCTGCTCACTTACCCTGTCAGTTACAGATCAATGTGATGACCTGTACACACTAAGTGTGATGGCAAATGTGTGAAAAGATAGTACACTAATTAAGATTTTCCTTCCCACCCTTAAATACATATTACATCAATTCCCCTCCTGTCATCTAAGATACTGAAGTCCTGATAACAGGACTAATCTGAAAATGTTGTCATCCCAGGAGCTATTTAATAAGTGCAAGTCTTTGATTGCTTTTAAAGCAAATTCCTAGCTGCCAGTCACTTAACCAAATGTGTATAGCCTGGCACAGCAATGCCTACATTCATATACTTTAAAATGTAGTTCCAATCTGGCCTAGTTCAAATCTGAATTACAAAGCTATGAGGTGGTGCCTCTTTGTGTATAACAGTTTGGGCAAAATCATGAAGGGCATCTAAAATATATACCCATTCATAGATGCTCTGAAAATGGCTTTTCCACAAATGTTTGTGCTTTATATCTTAAATAGTGGGCCATTTCAGAATCTGCCAACCTTTCACTTTTAGCATTGTTGGGAGAAGAGATTCAGTCCCACTCTATGTCCTTGTCCTTTGTTTCACGCCCACAGGCACAAAAATGTATTCCCATTGTATCAGCGTTGCCATCTTCTCCTTTAGATTTCTATTTTAATCTATTAGAAGGGAACAGGCACAAGTTAATAGTTGGAGTAACAGATAATTCCTAATAGATTAAAGATTGAAAGGGCCTTCAATAAAAAAATGTTATGTTGCTTGCGCAAAAGTGGTAATACAAATAATTTTTAGATTGTTAGTGCAATGTAAGTGCAAATGTAGCTTATGCTTACCGTATTTGTATATTGTTTTGTCTGATTGTTTGGCACAGCTTCCACAACTCCCCCAGCCCTTAGTGCCCCTCTCATGCTCTCTGTGCCCTGGACGCCCACGCCACGCCATGTTTCACCACACGTTTTGTTTGGGTGCGCTTTGGTGCCGCATGGGGGCCTGACGACCCCTGCACACACCGATTAATCAAACGTCACCAAGCGATTTCTCCAAACTAGATTATTCCCTTTCATTATACTCCAGTCTACTATTAAATGCAGTCTTAGGTTTCCTTTATATACTGCTCCACTGAGCATAATAACAGTGCTCAGTTTTAGAGCAATATATGGTGTTAATGATTGTTTTTAAATCCTGACCTTAATTGGGACATTGGACAAATTCAGAAAGTTTTTTTAGGTCTACTCAATATATAGGCCTGTAACATCTCCAATGCTAAATTATGACATTCAAGTAAATTATTACATCCCCAATTAACAAAAATCAGTATCTCTATTGGTCTTTATGGTGGTAAAATGCCCTCAATTTCAGTGATAAGTTGCGAACATTACATGCAAAACATAAATGTAGAATTAACATTATGAAACTGTGTAATTGATCAGTAATTATGTAAACAGAAAACTCTTAAGTTGTACACTTACCTGTAGTATATCAGCTGACTGAAGTTCTCCAGTGTCTCATTCAGTCTTTCAGTAGGTCTTTTGGTTTATATAGCTAGATCTTTTAACACTTGGCTACAGGCCTTTCTCCTCCACTGCAGCCAGTACACATTCATGCAACCTACACGCAAGACAAGTAATCACACACTCCGGCAGATCTTTAGGACCCGAACCAGTCATGTACATTTCCCACTCACAGAAAGCAAGTGAAGAAATCAGACAATGAGTTTGTTCCCACCTCCACACACACACACACACTGTGGAAATTGTTATGATAATGACTAAGATTTGGGAGAGCCAAGAGATTGGACCAAAAAGCATTTAGTTGCTGGGGGGAGTCCGTAGGTGTTTGGGTCACACATGCACATCATACTCAGGGCGGGGTTTTCTTAACAGCTGGCACTTTGCTGACAGGCTTTTCCTCCAATAACACACATCATGCCAAACTAAAGACTTATTTGATTCTGATTTTACTTTTCAGACAGAAACTAGAAATCCTAAACATTAAATTGGTATATGAAATTCTGGGTGTCTGTTGTGTAGCATTGCATCCTCGTCATGAAGTTGACATGCTTTCTTTAATCTACAGTTGCAACTACTGTAAAATGCATGCTAATTCAGAAAATACATAAGCATTTAGGCCAATATTTATGATATTACTATAAATCATATATATATATATATATATATATATATATATATATATATATATGTATATATATGTATAGATACGTATATATATATATATATATGTGTGTGTGTGTGTGTCTGTATAAGTGTTCATATATATATGTTTAAGTGTTCCCTTTATTTTTTTGAGTGTATACACACATACATATATATATCTATATCTATACATCTATATATCTATATATATATATATATATATACACACGTGTGTGTGTGTGTGTGTGTGTGTGTGTGTATGTATGTATGTATGTATGTATGTATGTGTGTGTATATATATATATATATATATATATATATATATATATATATATATATATATATATATATGTTTTATATATATATAAAGTTTTTTGCATACTTAGGTTAAATATCCATTTGAATAGTATAAAACACAAAACAAAAAATGTAACATTCAAAAATGACTGCTGTTGTTAATACTATAATGTACTACTAATGTAACATTCTCTCCTACCTTGCTTTAATGTTAGTTGTAACAGTAGTGATCAAACCATAGTTAGCACTGTATAATGATTTATACTTTATGATATTAGATTTATGTATAGATATAATCTCTGTAATAAGGCACAGAATTTAAGGAATTAGAAACTCTCCTAAATTGACTGAATAATTGATTGCCTGTGGGTAGCTCTGTAGAGCTAATGATTTATAATATGCTATTCTGACTCTTTGCAACATAATACTCATTTTATCTGAGCACGGTGTGCAAGTCCTCATAGCTCACAACCTAAAACTTTAATAAATAACCCCAACATTCCAGTTTTTGGAGGTTCAATTCTAAAAGTAATTAAGCACATGGAAATAGTCTACGCGTAATTCTAATGAATGAGAGGAACACAGTTTCGGAGCCTGGCGTGCCCCGTCACCCTAAGAACCCGCTGCGTGGGTGTAGAGCCCAGGAAGATGGATGACCACGCTCCTAAAGCGTGATAGGTATTGCCCATTTCGTCACCAAGAAACAAAGACACAAGGCAGCAGGATGGATTGCATGGGGGTGTTGATCATTAGGTGTAAAATTGACACAGGCATACAAAAATCAACATATCTGCCTGCGTGTTCAGTGACTCCTTTTCTGGGACGCACTGATTTTCTCCATAACATCAGGACAGTATCCACATCATATTGCTACTTGGATGAGGCAACTTTATACCTGTTCATTCTACTTTTCACTTTTTTCACTTTTCTAGTCACACTTTACTACCTTGGTAGTCATTCCACTCATGCAGATCTTTATAAATATGCTAAATTGACCAGAAGTAATACTTACAGTCAATAAAACAATAGATCATTAACAGGTAATGCAAAACATGTGTTTTTTTTATAAAATACAAACAGTTTTCTTTATTACCAGCAAAATGTCTCCACAAAGTAAAAAAAATGTCAAATTTTTTACACATCTCACAATGACATATAAACTTGACACCCTCTCACCTCCGCAGACAGTCTTCTATCATTGTGGGGAATTCCCACTGACACAATGCAGTATTACTGTGGTTAATTAATGCTACACCAACATCCTAACCCTAAGAAGGTTATAAAGCTTTAGTACTCATACTTAAATGATATCAGCTGTGGAGTACTAGCAATGGAGTCCTTCAGATTCTGAATGTGATAAGTTTTATTTTTGGGCTTTTTAGCAGTAGATTGTTTCTGTGGCTCTGGATGGACTGCATCTGCTGTGGTCAGATATAACTGCATAGCTGCTGTGTTGTATCACTAAGTAGCAGGGGGACATTTCTCAATAATTTCACATTGTGCACAGATCATAAATTCAACACTATCCGTTTATGACTTTAGATTTGCATCCCAATTTAGAAAAATTTAGGATGGTATGGAAAATGTAGATAAAATTGTATGCAGTGTTCCTTACATTTCCTTTGACTTTTATTTCACTGCAGACAGTATGAACCGAAGATATTTCATGTTTTTTTTCTGGTCAACTTCATTTTATTTGCTAATAAACATCCATTCCTGCATTTCAGGCCTGCAACACATTCCTAAAAAAGTTGGGATGGGGACAATTTAGGGCTAGTAATGTGGTTAAAAAAAGCTTGTCTGATTTCAAACAGGTAATCTCAACATTTGATTCTAATCATGATTTGGCACAAAAGGAGTGTCCACGAAAAGCTGCGTATTTGAGTAGTATAGATTTGTCTCCAGTTTATCAACAAATGTGTAAGAAAATTATGGAAATGTTTAAAAACAATGTTCCTCAAAGAAAGACTGGAAGGGATTTACATATTTCAGTCCTAATTTTTTCTGATGTAGATTGTTTGCATTGTCTTGTTGAAACATGGAATGTGTTGCAGGCCTGAAATGCAGGAATGGATGTTCATTCACAAATAAAATGAAGTTGACCAGAAAAAAACATGAAATATCTTGGATTCATGCTGTCTGCAATAAAACAAAAGTGAAAGGAAATGTAAGGAACACTGCATAGATTTTTTATTTGCATTTTCCATACCATCCCAACTTTTTCTGATTTGGGGTTGTACAATAGATTGTCTCCAATGAGGCCCTTTTGCTAAAAAACAGGTATCATTAGCTGCACAGTTATGTATTTTAATTATCTATATAAAGATCTATCCATACAAATGATAAACTTCGTTATGAACACTTACCTAGTGGTTAAGGTACTGGACTCTGGACCAGAAGGTGGAGTGTTCAAATCCCACCTCTGCCATGCTGCCACTGTTGGGTCCTTGAGCAAGGCCCTTAACCCACAATTGCTGGGATTGTAAGACTGTACCAATTGTAAGTCGCTCTGGATAAGGGTGTCTGCTAAATGCTGTAACTGTACATGATACAGCTGTGAATCAGCTTATTTTACTAACAAGTAATTTCCCAGCCCCATCCTTCAATGGAAGTCCATGGAACCACCACTTATTTGAATGGTGGTAGACCATTCTCAGCACATCAACCTTACATTGTCAAAGTAATGTGTGGTGATGGCATGAGCACCCCAGAAGTAGCAGTTATTTGGTTTATAACCAGCATAAACCCACTGGCCACACTGTTAGGAAATCCTGTAGACTTGGTAACTCAACAAAGTACCAAGCCAATATTTAGTCAGCAGCATCCTGTGGTAAAAAAGGACTAGAGGATGGCCAACACAAATTCTGCATGAAACAGAACTATAAACAGTGTCTAACTGTACACCGACAGGTTGGACGGAAAAAGTAGGTGTCTCTAATAAGGTGGCCACTAAGTCTACACTGTGCAGTTACACTGATGAATCTGATGCTCCCATATCAGCCCAACACAATACCATATTACAATGTCATGTCATGTTACAAAATAGTATAATTATCTGGTCAGATAATATAAATATCTATTCAGTGGTGATCCTGTGGTGGAAACTTACCAGTGAAGGAAGAAGCTGTGCGCTGACAAACTGTGCCTAGTATGAATATAAGCCATGGTGCAAGTATTTCTAAAAATGTGGAGATGCAGTGTACTGTAATTAAACAGAAGCAGCTCTAATACTGTGATGTAGAGTCTATATTTGTATTATTTGAATAATAAAATAATAAAAATGATAAAAAGTAATACATATATCACGTTCACAAGATACAAGAGTATTAATATAAGAATGTGAAACAAGGTGCTGTGTTTAAGCGGATAATGTACAGGCATACAATGAAACAGCAGGTGGAGCCAAAAACAAAAAAGCAATGAAGACTGTAATACAGTAATAAATATAGTTCAGATCATTACAGCGCCATGTTGAGGTAATGAGAATGTGTAAAACTTCACTGAGACAGACACTTCTGAACATGGAAAGAAAGCATTACTTTCTACAGTTTCTACAGTCTTTAAAGCAAAAGTTTAGACATAAGTGAAAACTGCACAGATTCAGTTAATTTATGTGGTAAGGTTAGAGTACCATTGTATTTATCCAGAGTCTAAATCTGGGACGTCATCAGACCCACCTGAAATAAAATGTTTCTCTGCTCCACTTCAAGTCAATTTATCCTGGATTACTGAGTAGAGGTACAGACAGAACATTTCCCATAATGCCCCAGTATCTTTCCAAAAGATTCAGCAGGTAACGCTTTCTCCTTTGGGCATGGAGTAATCGACAAATATTTAAAAGAAAGTCAGCTATGCTGAAGGGAAGCTACTGATAACTATATGCTTGGGCTAGCCACTTATAACTGTATAACCTACTGTAAGAACATATTAGACCACTAAAGCAAAGGCATTTATTAAACACTGAATTTTAGGCAACCCCAGTGTAGATACATGCTTTGATATTACACTAGGGTGCAATGTGGTTTAAGAGAAATGGTTGTGTGTGGACTGCCTAGCTACTTTACTGTTTTGTGTTGTACACATGTAGCTGCCATTCTCAGACTTCATCTGTTTCATGCCTTGGGATTTAAAAGATCTGGTTCCATTCTGAATCACCCCTCCCAGCCATGGTCAGCTGCAAGCACAAAAGTTTCTGAGTGCTTGGGATGTCTTTCTGGCTTTGTCCATCATCAAGCAATTGATGGTGACATACATTTGATTATCCAACCTCTATTACATGACCATCTTATGCTTAAAGAGGTGGCAGTACAAGAATTGCTCTGACTCCTGTGGAAAGTACATAATACTAAGTTGGAAGAGGTTCTCATAGAGGAAGTTGTGTAGCTGTGCATTTAATTTTGTGTTTGAGACTTTACCACCAGTGTAAAAAAGAAAAGAAAAAACACTATACAAATTAAAAGCCTGTGTCTGGTAATGTGAATAATAGGACGAAATGAATCCATGCTCTGTGCCCACCCCACCCTGATTGGAATGGCGCTGTTGGAGCATGAAAGGGCATCTTGCCCATAGGCCACTATGTGGGATGCCAAACAAACAAAGCTTATCTTAGCAGATACAGGATACTAAGCAGGGTGGTTCAGCACTGGGAACCAGTTCTCTTGTACTCACTTTGTTTTGTATTCTGGCATTTCCAAATTCCATCCCAGCCTCCAATGGTCTTCGTTATCTGCCTGTCTGTACTTCACTAGGGATTTCCCCCTTTTCCTTCTAATTTCAGAGTTCTGGGTACTGGGTAAGTAGTATCGAGCACCTGACAGGGATGCCCACTCATGACATCATGGGTGAATAAATGAATAGGAGCTATAGGAGATTTTAGATTTTATA
Organism: Ancistrus triradiatus; assembly: GCA_025084515.1. NCBI lineage: Eukaryota > Metazoa > Chordata > Actinopteri > Siluriformes > Loricariidae > Ancistrus > Ancistrus triradiatus. The sequence goes on along the minus strand of JAJAGP010000803.1, from coordinate 212,291 downwards.
GGAGACATCAGCTCCTTTAGGAAATATTTCAAATGCATTCTAATAAAAAACATGTATATTCAGCTATGACTCTCGGTCAAATAAAAACAAAAAAACATCCATGTGCTTTCGTGAAGCTCCAAAAGAATATAACATCCCCTAGAATATAACATCCCCTACAGATAAAAAATTATACGATGTAATCATGGTAAATTCTCCAGTATCTGACACCACTGGGTGAGGAAAAAAGATCTGTCTTGTTCTTCTCAATCATCAGATTGGCAAAATATTTAGGTAAGAATGTAGAGAGTTTGATTTTTACAAGACATGGGCAAATTCAATTCAACAGTATACACAGAACATTTTACACTTCATACATTCAGTACAAAATAAGGATTAAAAAAGACAATTTAAAACATTCTACTCTATTTACATTTAGCCATTTAGCAGACACTCTAATCCAGAGCAACTTACTTACCGCTGATTCAGTGTTACAATCCAAGCAATTGTGGGTCAATTGTGACTTGTTTGCTGAATGATAATATTTCATTGCAACACAGAACAACACAACAAAGTACAACAACGATTACCAGAAGTGTCTTTTAAGTAAAAACATATAATTTAATTATGTACTTTTACTAGAATCAGCATGCACAGACTGTGGTTTGTCTGCCAGTGATGTTTCATGTGTTTATGTGATGGAAACTCCTCTGGCAGCAAAGTCACAAAGTCACATAAGGTAGTATAGCGTCCGAAATCATTAACTATCCTCACTAATTATTGCCAGTAGTACAATATATGGTATGTAGAATGTAGGGAATAGTGATCAAGGCGCAATTTTGGATGCAGCCCATAACTACAGGTGCCTCACATGGTGAAATAACCAAAATGTGTTTATTTACATTAAAATAAAGTTGGCATGAGTGTATTAATATTGACAGATCTAATTTGAATGCATATACATGAGTGTGTAAAAAGGGAGTGAGAAAGAGGATATAAACAATGCACTGTCAGATGCATCTTGTGTGTTTGAAATGTTTTGGATTTCTGTTGCTATTTTATCACCAAAATCTTCAGCAAATCAGAAGGGATTATGGATTTTGACCAATGTACTTGTTGCTGCTGCTTACCTATGGTTCCACATGCCCACAGTTTGTTGCTGTCTGCAACATGGATCGACAGCCTCAACAGCCTCAGGCCACATAGTTAATTAATTACTCATAGATATGTATATATTTATCAGGTTTATGAACTGACCTGTTGGAAGTAGAAACCTATATATGTGTCATATTAAGAGTCACAAGAGTGCCAAAGGTGATCGGTCAAGCATGTTGGGTGTGCATGTAAAATCATGCTGCAGTGACAGGTCATCCTCAAAGGACAACACATAATTACGTAAGGTTCATGAAGATTTCTCCTGATATGTCCATTGCTGCTGAATTCCACATCATCGCAGCCACTAGTACCAGTACACACAGGACTAAAGTAAGGACAAATTCATAATAATGGTCTTAGTAATATCAGTCTTACATCCATTGTGAATTGGAACAAAACTTAAATGTTTGTTAGCTTGAAAAAATCTGAAATCGCTTTTAAATTCATTTTTTATTCTAATTTCTGGAATGCAATGGACAATGAAACTGAAACACCTGGTTTTAGACCACAATAATTTATTAGTATGGTGTAGGGCCTCCTTTTGTGGCCAATACAGCGTCAATTCGTCTTGGAAATGACATATACAAGTCCTGCACAGTGGTCAGAGGGATTTTAAGCCATTCTTCTTGAGGATAGTGGCCAAGGTCACTACGTGATGCTGGTGGAGGAAAACGTTTCCTGACTCGCTTCTCCAAAACACCCCAAAGTGGCTCAATAATATTTAGATCTGGTGACTGTGCAGGCCATGGGAGATGTTCAAACTTCACTTTCATGTTCATCAAACCAATCTTTTCACCAGTCTTGCTGTGTGTATTGGTGCATTGTCATCCTAATACATGGCACCGCCTTCAGGATACAATGTTTTGAACCATTGGATGCACATGGTCCTCCAGAATGGTTCGGTAGTCCTTGGCAGTGAATGTGCAATTAATGAAGATTGGCCACCAGACTGGTCCAATTTAGCCATGAAACCTCCCACACTAAAATGACAGGTGTTTCAGTTTCATTGTCCAACCCATGTAGATAGATAGATAGATAGATACATACATACATACATACTTTATTGATCCCGAAGATCTCAGTAGCATAATACAGCAACTATAACAATGGTAACTTTAGGTAAAAACTGACGAGAAAGAAATGTCTTTCCACATGAAAGAAGGTTGTCAGCCAGTACAAAGTGAAAGTGAGAGGTATATTTAAATATTTTCTTAGCCTGAATTACATAACATGAAATATGTTTATAAATTATAATTCCTTTTGTGTTGTTTGTGTTTGTCTCATAGCCTTGATTATGTTCTTCAGATGATCAAATCTGCATCATTAGTGTCCTGGCACAATCTAGAATGAGATGCCTTGCTCAATTGCAGAGACAAAAAATCTGCAAGTGCAAATCATTCTGAATGAGCGGCAATTTTCGGAGGTAAGTTCTGATTGGCTGCCAATTAGAATGGACTTCAGAAAATTAATGATCAATCAAACCCTCTGGAACCAATCAGAACCCCAGATTTTTCAGCCAATCAGAACTGAGCATAGCAAACGGTCAACCAATCAGAAGGCTCCATTTGGCAGCCAATCAGAACTGACTTAAGAAAAATTTTGACCAGACAGAGCACTCCATTTGGCAGAGAATCATGTGACCTCAGATTAATGTTGAGCAATTAGAGCTCTCTATTTCACAGCCAATCACAACTTACCAAAGAAGGATCGATCAGAACACTCCATTTCACAGCCAATCAGACCTGACCTTGGAAGTTCCTCATTAGTCAGACAGTCAGATTTTAGAGTTAACTGAATATAAAATAAGACAAACGACACATTTGCCAATGTCAAGTCAGAGATTACTATCACCACTTTCAAATACAAATAACCTGGTCATTTCATGTTACACTGTTCATTGCTCTACTGGTGTCTGCTGTGAGAAGAGATGTTACATTTGAACTTGCATGCACATTTAAGCAAAAGCACAAGCAGCACATACAAGCATGAGAAGGGTAAATATGAGTGAGCAAATGTATATGTTCTGTGAAAGTTGTACGAATTGCGCCCTTGCATTCATAAAATGTGCTCTCGACATCATACAGTAAAATAGCACCATATTTTTAACCTTCCAACAGATAATGCTGTGGACCAGGTCCAACTGTTCCACTGCCAAGACATTGCGACTGAGAGACTCCAGATCCCATTTTCCAAAAATGATCTCATTCTGGGTCCAAATGAACAAGTATTTGTTGGTTTACAGGATTGTTTAATTTTAAATTAGTCTATCTCCATAATCAGCTCTTCTGTGTTTTCATTGAGATATGTCTAATAATGGTGGTAATAAGCTTTACTTTGTACTGAATGATATGTAATGAATTATAATAGGATAAAAATCTTTCTTAAGCTGATCTTATTCATGTCTGAATGACAGAAAACTATTACAAGCGACACCTGCTGACAGAAAAGGGAATCAGATGCTTGAAACAGAAAACATGGTGATGTTCCTACGCTCATCTTTGTTAAGTGTTTCAAGTTTTAAAAAAGACACAAATATAAGAATTACTCTATAGTACTGTACAAAATTTTTTCATATTGTGTTTCAATTAATGTTAATGTTTAAAATAAAACACTATGTGCAAAATATCTAAACTACTATATATCTGGTTGATGTCCATTTTGGTCAACGTCCTGTTTCACAGAAAGTAATGTGGACGTTAAACAGTGCACACCTGTACTGCAAGTGTACCCTAAAAGGCATGGAAGGTCATTTGTAAAGTAACAGCACTTTAAATGACAGCCATACAGTGGTGTTTGAAAGTTTGTGAACCGTTTAGAATTTTCTATATTTCGGCATAAATATGACCTAAAACATCATGGGATTTTCACAAGACCTAAAAAAAGATTAAGAGAACCCAGTTAAACAAATGAGAAAAACATATTATCCTTGGTCATTTATTTATTCAGGAAAATGATCCAATATTACATATTAGTGAGTGGCAAAAGTATGTGAACTTCTAGGATTAGCAGTTAATTTGAAGGTGAAATTAGAGTCAGGTGTTTTCAAACATTGGGATGAGAATCAGGTGTGAGTGGGCACCCTGTTTTATTTAAAGAACAGGGATCTATCAAAGTCTGCTCTTCACAACACGTTTGTGGAAGTGTATCATGGCACGAACAAAGGAGTAACTACCCTAATAATGTTCATGAGTCCACCATCAGAAGAACACTGAACAACATTGGTGTGCATGGCAGGGTTGCAAGGAGAAAGCCACTGCTCTCCAAAAAGAACATTGCTGCTCGTCTGCAGTTTGCTAAAGATCACGTGGACAAGCCAGAAGGCTACTGGAAGAATGTTTTGTGGACAGATGAGACCAAAATAGAACTTTTTTGTTTAAAAGAAAAGCATTTATGTTTGGAGAAAGGAAAACACTGCATTCCAGCATAAGAACCCTATCCCGTCTGTGAAACATGGTTTGGGCTGTTTTCCTGCATCTGGACCAGGACGGCTTAATGGAACAAAGAATTCTGAATTATATCAGAGAATTCTAAAGGAAAATGTCAGGACATCTGTCCATGAACTGAATCTCAAGAGAAGGTGGGTCATGCAGCAAAACAACGACCCTAAGCACACAAGTCGTTCTACCAAAGAATGGTTAAAGAAGAATAAAGTTAATGTTTTGAAATGGCCAAGTCAAAGTCCTGACCTTAATCCAATGGAAATGTTGTGGAAGGACCTGAAGCGAGCAGTTAATGTGAGGAAACCCACCAACATCCCAGAGCTGAAGCTGTTCTGTACGGAGGAATGGGCTAAAATTCCTCCAAGCTGGTGTGCAGGACTGATCAACAGTTACAGGAAAGGTCACACCAGATACTCAAAGCAAAGGTTCACATACATTTGCCACTCACTAATATGTAATATTGGATCATTTTCCTCTATAAATAAATGACCAAGTATAATTGTTTTTGTCTCATTTGTTTAACTGGGTTCTCTTTATCTACTTTTAGGACTTGTGTGAAAATCAAATGATGTTTTAGGTCATATTTATGCAGAAATATAGAAAATTCTAAAGGGTTCACAAACTTTCAAGCACCACTGTATGATGGTACAGTGTATTTACACCAAGCAGAATGAGTTTTATTTAAAAAAACCTAATGTTTGTTGTGTGCTGTACACACAAAATGACACAAAACACCTGCACTTGTTGGATTCCATTTTTAATGGAAAATGTAAAACATCTCTTTAGCTTCAATGTACATACAGTAGCAAACAACACATAGAGCAAACAAAGCACACAATGTTATAGAAAAATCATAATATATTATATATGTATATTCTGATATTTACATATATTTCAGCTGAATTTTTCATAAAGTCATACTTTAAAACAAACACATCTTATGTTGCAAAGTCCTTTGTACTCTCCTTCTGCACAGTGAATACCAGGCAAATGTTTATAATTTAACATTACCTTTAAATGTAGAGAATAAACTCAAGCAGCTTGGCGGTGGCTGATGGAACGGAATGCTGCTGTGGTTATGTTGGCTTAGCTGCTCCTCCCGACAGCCTGAACCTCGACAGACAGTGTAGTTAAGAGTAAGCAGTAACATAACTACTCATGAACAACCTGCCTTAGAGCATCATCTTCTGGAAACAAATGATTTTTCCCAACGGTGTCCAGTACACACAGTGCAGGCCAGCTTCAACGTGCTGTGCTTAATTTCACCTCAGCTTAAGCCCATCAGCCCTGCACAGTCCTACTGTTCAGCTATAGCTCAGGCAGTCACCTCACTTCCTGTCCAAGCAGGAAGACATCGTGTCGGGGCACGATGGGAGATGAGGTGAATATAAAGAGAACGCACTGACATCATGGAGGAACTGACTGGTCCTTGTATGGAATTAAAACCTTGCGATGATGTGGAGGGCTTTGGTTGCCTGTGCAGTGATCTCCCCCTGGAAGATCTGGAGACTGTGTGCACAAGGTGCTGTACTAACAGGGCTTGCCTGAGGAGAAACGCCGTCAGCACTCTTCCTCCTTCAGCTCCTCTGTGCTCTGCTCCTTCAAGTGCCGGCTTAGTGCAGCCACAGCATCTTTCACTGAATGGTAGAAGATGTTCTTCACCTGAACAAGATCACAGAATATAAACACGTTTAAAACCGAGCTAAAAAAATAAGACGCCCCAAACATTCCCCTGTTTGGATCCAGCTCCATGACATATAGGTATAAAGCATGAAAAGGTGGTGGTACCTGTAGTTTGTCCTCATGATTGACTTGGTCTTTAAGGGGGCGGAGCTCCTGCGTCAGGTAATAAGAGTTGTGGGCATGTTCAGGCGACACAAAGTCCACATTGACCTGAATGCAGCTGTGCAAATTCATCACCTGCACACAGCAGAGACACCACATGAATAGCTGACAATCATCATGAGAAACAGGCACTGCACAGGTAGCAAGTGACATTTAGGTGCAGTACTGTGCAAAAGTCTTAGGCCACCATTAGATTTGCTGTTTTACATTTACAGCATTTAGCAGATGCCCTTATCCAGAGCGACTTACAATTGGTACAGCCTTACAATCCAAGCAATTGTGGGTTAAGGGCCTTGCTCAAGGACCCAACAGTGGCAGCTTGGCAGAGGTGGGATTTGAACCCTGGACCTTCTGGTTCATAGTCCTGCACCTTAACCACTAGGCTACCACAGTCCCCACAGTTTTAGCAGTAGTATAGTGACCATATAGAACATATTGTTGACAATTGGACCCAAAAAGTTTCAAACATGTTTCACTCCATTATACTGTTTTCCACTGATCTTCATTCCAATCTTTGTGGGCTTTCGCATATCGTAGCATTTTCACCCTGTTTCTCTTCTGAAAAAGTGGTTTCTTGGCTGCTATCCTTCCAAAAAGACCATTCCTGATCAAGCTTCATTTTGACTAGAAAAAGTTGTCTCGGCTCTCGTCGTTTGTTCTTGTGCACTTGCTTAAACTTGTATCGAGTAGTGTGACTCGTTCCAGCTGAAACTTGATTCTCTCGATTCAGTAAACAGTGATTCAGTCTCACAATAGCTCTTTCTCAGTGAAGATCTCTGTTGTGTTTATCGTGTTTTCTTCATTTTTACATCTACGGTACTGCATTCCTAGTGGAAATAAGTCCTTATGGGTCCTAAAGTGGTTGATGATTACAGCCAACTGAATGGAAATCAAGGGCCTAGGATTGAGTCCCACAGATCCCATTCAGGCTGAGCAGTTAGCATTAGCAGCTAGCACCCTGAGTTCACTAACAGAGTAAGCGTTTGCTTTAACTTTTCACTTTCAATCCATTCCTTACTAAATTACAAGAGATTTTCAACACTTTATTATAAAATAAGCTTTATGTTAATTACTTAGCCAACTGCAGGTAAATGCAAGTGTTTTAAACAATAAGGTAGGATCTGCTATGATACAGTATAGACTATATTAAACTCCTCGGTTCATGATACATTCATGATACAGACTTATGATGGACTTGTCAAAACATATCCCTTTCGTAATTCAGGGAGCACCAGTACAATACAACTCCATTAATGCATGTAATGCCTTACACAGTGTGGATCTTCAGTGTGGAGGTCTGGAACGGATTCATTCAATTTACATTATTCCGTGTGGGAAAAATTTGCTCAGTACTCGTCATTTTCGGTTCTCAACAAGCCTTCAGGAACGACTTAACAATGAGAACCAAGGTACCACTGTATATGGTCATATGGGTGATTATCCCAGACAAAAATTTGACATTTCCCTAGTTACTAGATTTGTGAGCTTACATTTATAAAAATTGAATATTTGACATTGAATTATACATTGAATATGTATCATTAGACAGTTTTTAAGCATCTGTGCTTACGAATCAGTAATGGAGGCATGCAGTTCTGATCATGCATGTGTAACACAAAACCATGAATAGCACAAGCAAAAAACTGTTTCTTCCCCCTGAGTGACCTGCTATAAATAAAAACAAACCAGCCGTGTAAAAACAAAAACATTTCAAGAATACTAGAAGTTTTGCCGTTCTAAACCACATCAAAGTCACGCAGGGCTGCAGGTTCTGACTTGTTATTGGTAAGCCACTCTAATAAAAGCCTGCAGGTTTCAATGCCTCTGCTGTACTCTGCCCCCATATTATTTAATAAAGCAGGTCTATAGGTCTGAAGGAGTGTGGAGGACCTGGTGCAGGGCTCCAGCGGGGATTATCACAGCATCTCCATAGAACTGCAGCAGTGTTCGACTTTCTACGCCGTGCTCCTCCAGCAGCCTCTGTCGCAGTGCTGGGCTCAGGTACCAGCTACCCTCACGGAGAGGATCTGCCTCGCTGTCCCAATCTGCCTCAGAGTCAGCTTCAGCATCTGCCTCTGCACGCTCTGCTGATAACTACACACACACACAGACTATGGGTCTAATCTATATAAACATTATGTAATCCATATAGTTTACTAGTGGTTAATTACATGGCCTTAATATTGTAATTGTAATGAACTGTCTTCTGTCCCAAATTGTCACTAAAAATCTGTGTGAAAATGGCTGCTTTTCGAGTCTATAAAGTGTGAATATGGTAATTGCTGTACCGATTGAAGGAATTCCTGGATCTTATGGAGGTCTTTACTCAAGTAAATGTGCCACAGTGCACCTGGAGTGTCATTGCTGTCTTTCAGTCTCTTCTTTGCGCTCTCATCCAGAGCCTCCTGCTCCAGCAGCTTCAACACTCCTGAAAGGCACACACCCACACCTTCATTGACCATGTATTACAATAGATACTCTATAGAGACAAAGGTTTTTGGTCACCCCTTCTAATTACTGAGCTCTGCCATTTCAAAAACACTCACATGTAACACATTTATAAAATAAAGCAGACATTTCAGGATTCTCCACAGACAAGCAGTGTCAGCAGAATGGGTTGTACTGAATACCCCAGAGACTCTCAATATGAGACATTTATAGGGTTCTGCTTCCAACAAAGCTGTCCTTAAACAAAGTCCACAGAGAACTGGTTTGCCAACTTTGACTGAGAGCTTGGCTGGCTTACACTGAAATTCCAAATGTGAGCCAGGGCTTATTGTCGAATATCAGAAGCTGACCTCACAGTCATGTTCCAAAGTCTAGTTTAAGGCCTTTCAGAAGAACAAAGCCTGTTACAGCAGAAAAGGAGTGGTCAAACTCCATACCAATACCCATGTTTTGGATGTAATATTTTGGGTGTCCACAAACCTTTGACTATTTAGTGTATATAACGTTATCCGTAAACCTAAACTTAACCTTCTAATTCAGTTCTGGTGACATTAATTTATGCACAATTCTACACACACACACACACACACACACACACACACACACACACACACACACACACACATATATATATATATATATATATATATATTTGCATGCCATTATGCATATACATGTTTTTATGGTAATTAATTCATTAATCATATAAATTTAAATCCTTAATGGCCTTTCCTTTCAATTCATAAAGAAGACCTAACCTGTGTTGCAGAGAGAGCCGTCACCCTTGGCTATGCCTACATAGACTAGAATACTCATAGTGTCCGAGATTTCAACATGCAGATTGCTGGTCCCAAAGTCCTGCTCTGGGCATGCCGTCACACCTGCACACATGTGCGCACACGCACACAAATAGAAAGAAAATTAGAGGTGTTCACCAACTTGGTTACTAAAACCAAATGCTCATTATGACAAGCGAGGGGCTGGGGGAATACCATGAGCACAGCAGAGACGAGGGCCCAGATCTGGCCGGATAAAGAATGATGGTAGGCGAGAGGCCAGGTTGAGGGTGCCATCTGGACTAGTGTATTCAGGAACTGGCAGATTTCTCATCACGTCTTCGTACCTAAGAGGCATTATCAGGTAGATAATTATTCCATCTCACCTACACTAACACCTTAGTTCCATCATATATGAGGCAAGTAAAATCAGTACATTACATCTGACACATGATCAAGCCATTCAAATAATTGCCATACATTCTTAATGATCTGAAAAGCGAATTATAAAAGTTCAATATTTTCAACAGTGTAATTGCATTGCTATGCTCAACTCTCTCTGAAGGCACATACGGTCAGTCAATTAGTCTCTGTCTGTTTTGATGCCAGAAACCCAAAAGAGCAAGCCTGGAGCAAATGATTGTGGTTAAGCATGACAAGCAATGAAAACAGAGAGGAGGCAGTGCTTACCGCAACTCTAGTTAAATAAATACTGTGAGCAGATGAATAGCGTGTCAAGAACTGTTTTTAAAGCTGAACTGAAACCTAATTTACTGAAGTATAAAGTAATATGTACGCATCAGTAAGACAGGTTTATAAATAATATTCTGTATGAATTCAGTACTTTCCTAGGTATTTATTTTAAAATAAAATGTCCTAGACTGTAAATCGTGTAATCCTAAGGTTGGGATAGATGTAAATTCAAATCCTACTGACAGTTTATACAAATTATGCAGGAGGTAAGTGTGGGCAAATACAGTGAGGAAGGCAAAGGTAGTAAGTGTTAACCTGGATGGCATGAGAGCGAGGAACTCTTCCCCTGATGGCCAGTCCTTTAGTCTGTATACTGCAGGGTCACCTTTGGCAGATTTAGGCCTCTCTGAGACAACACACACACACACACACACGCAACCACGGTCAGTAATACATTTATATCTAGTTACTAGATACCATAGCTCAAGCAGGATAAAGCTACACAGGTGAAAACGTCTGAGGGAAAACTCACTTGACACATCTTCAAAGCCATCCCAGAATTCCTTTACGCAGGAATTTGTGATGCTTCCATCACGGCAGTTGTAAAAGTCGCTATGTAGGGAAGAGAACTCTCTGCTGAAGTGCTCTGGCATCCAAAGACTTACATGCAGACTCTTGTGCAGCCCAGAGACCAGCACTGGCTGTGGAACAACAGCAACATAAACATCATCACTCCACATGCTGTAATAAACACTCGCTCTGCAGGCAGCAGACTAGCTCAGAGACATTACAGAATATATGAAGGAGGTAACTCAAGAAGGCAAACATTTCATTCATGGATGTTAATATGCTAACCGACAGTACAGGGCACAAGTGGGGAACCAACCCACTTTTACCGGCACATTCACACAAATGCACTCCCTATGACACGTCCGAGAAACCACATGTCACTGCAATGTCTGAGGTAACTGGAATACCCAGAAAAAACCCACTCAAAGTACACGGGGAGAACATGCAAACTCCACACAGGTAGCAGCTGGAATGGGAACTGGACCACGGTCTCTGGAGATGTGAGCTGACAGCGCTAACCAGACTGCCATCACGCTGTCCTGTTTAAGTTAGTATTTACATTGGATGTGTTTGTTTTTAAAATTTACACACAGAAGATTTTAATAATTACACATTCCCTGCCTGTCCTGTTCTCACTTTCTGCCTGCACTGGAACAGTCAAGGTTCAGCATATCCACAAAAACACAAACCTGCTCTTGTGTCCAGTTCTCTTTGAACAGTCTTTGGTTGCCTAGGTGACGGTGATCCTGAAGCCAGAGCAGCCGGTGGCTGCCTATCCATTCGTGAGGGACGCTGGTATGCGGGTCAGCCAATGGGATTCGAGCAGGCTTCAACTCCTCCAGGTCCAGCTCCACTTTGTCTTCCTCCTTCAACAAATCCTGGTTCAACCCTAGTTTGGCCATCTTAGAGGCAGGAATCTTGTTTTCCACTACCGAGGCGATGATGTCATCCAGAAGGTTGGGCATGCGGGCAGTTTGAGGAGTCTAAAGCATGATGGACACAGTTACGCTGTTTACTACAATAAATAAGTAACTGAAATAAGAGAACATATCCATTAAGGGGGAAAACTATACTTGCTAATAGTAGGTGTAAGTCATGCACAGCACTACTCACATGCTCATCTGATGAGCAGCTGGAGGATTAAAACTTATAGCCACTAGAGGGCAGGTCAGAACTGAAACATTCCTAACAGGATTCCATGTTAACTGAAAGGCATGTCACCTTGGTACAGCATTCAGTATCTAGCGTCTATAGAGCAGCATCATGATATCATACAGATTTATAGAAACTCTTATAAACATATAATAACTCAGACAGGAGACAGTTATGAGCTACATATCGCTCAGTTTTGGCACTTATGTGTTAGTTTTAGCAATGACAAGTGTGTGGTGGGTCAGACTTGGCCCAACTATCGCCAGGTACAATAAAGTTTCACCATGGCATTCAAACTCTGCGCCGCATGTGGCCCGTATGTAATTTATCATAGGTAACGATTGTGCAGGATATATATTTTGGTCGCCAAATCTGGACGTATACTGAGAGCTAGATTCGGATGAAGTCATCACCCTCATTCCAGTAAAA
>JAJAGP010000803.1:127304-194804 GCA_025084515.1 Ancistrus triradiatus | reverse complement strand
AGACCACGAGAAGCAACTGTTCATTCATTCATTCACTTTCTTATCCACCTATTCCTGAACAGGGTCGCGGGGGAGCCAGTGCCTAACCAGCAGCATAGAATCTAAAATGTCCCAGAGCTCAACAACAGCTGTTGTAACACATGCAATCAACGTTAGTTGTTATTCGGTCAGTGCGTGATTTTAATGTTCTGGCTGATCAGTTACTTAAAAAGTTACTTAATGTTACTGATGTTACTTAAAGTTATATGTGTAATGCACTGCTGAGCTATAGGTACATGAATGGTCTAACAGTTTCACTGCCAGTACATAGTTTTCATATAAACCAACAGGAAGAAGTCAGAACACAGCAATCTTTATAAAATGCTGGTCCCAGATCAGGGTTCCAACAAAAACACCTAGATGGAGTCACAGCATAGAGGGCAAGTGAAAACAACCAGCACTAATGGTAGTTTGTTGGTGGAAAAATGAGTCTTTATGGTAAATCAGACACTCACTGCTATTTAATAGAGAAATGACTGCGGTAGCCTAGCGGTTAAGGTACTGGACTATGGACCAAAAGGTCCAGGGTTCAAATAACACCTCTGCCAAGCTGCCACTGTTGGGTCCTTGAGCAAGGCCCTTAACCCACAATTGCTTGGACTGTAAGATTGTACCAATTGTAAGTCGCTCTGGATAAGGGCGTCTGCTAAATGCTGTAAATGTTAATGTAAATGTAAATGTAAATGCCCAAAAATTCCTGCATAAGACTATCCCATGACACACAAGCATGTCTCATCCTATCAGTTATTACATGGGAAATTACTGAAATGTTTAAAAACAACGTTTTTCAAAGAAAAATTGGTAGGGACATGAAATCTGTCATAAACTATAGACCTGTGATCTCCGATCCCCCCGATCCTGATTTATGATTTTGGGTTGTAAGTACTGCACTCAAACAAGCATTGAAATATTATGTAGTAAAGAAATTAAGTGTATTAAAGCCATGTCTCCCTTTAAATACACTTCAGATGAAAGCATTGGCTTTTGTCTGGCTATGACATGACTTTTAGATGGGCACAGGGGAGCTACAGACATACTGATATCACTTTTGAAGCTTTTCTAAAAATAACCCTAATGTAAAATAATCATAAGAATTACTTTCTTGCACTGAATATGAGCTCCCCTTATAACAGTTTCTAAACTGGATTGATATGTCGTTATAAAATAGGTCTACATGAAGCAAAGGGACTGTGGTAGCCTAGTGGGTAAGGTACTGGACTATGGACCAGAAGGTCCAGGGTTCAAATCCCACCTCTGCCAAGCTGCCACTGTTGGGTCCTTGAGCAAGACCCTTAGCCCACAATTGCTTGGATTGTAAGATTGTGGCAATTGTAAGTCGCTCTGGATAAGGGCGTCTGCTAAATGCTGTAAATGTAATACCATTATCAGTATTAACATTACATTCAACGCCATCCTAGTGGCAATACCATAATGCTCTTTCCAGCTGGGAATATTTTTAATCTTGTTGCCATTTCAGGGGATAACCATAGAAAATTCCTGGTATTATTTTTGTTGTCATTCTCTTATAAGTCTCAACTTTATAACTGAGAGGGCTGCAGTAGCATAAATGTAGTCGATTTGTGCAAGGAGCCTGTTTCTCACCACAAAGGTGATCTGTTACATTAATACAGCATGTAATCTGGATGTCTATGTAGTTACATCAAACAATCAGACATAAGGCAGAGTATTGTTAACAGTGTCAGGTCACATGAGCCATTTTTAAAATATCAATTCGAAAAGGAAACACAGACTAATCACAACACAACATTATAGTTCTAGTTCCATACAATCATGCAGTCAGATAGAAATACTCACTGTCCTTTCTGACCCACGTCATAGCAGTGTTCTCGGTCTTGACAAGCTGGCAGAATTTGTCCCCTATTAGTGTGAGAATGTATTTGGCTGTGTCTAGCTCCATCTCTCGCTTCGTGTCCTCTTCATCCTCAAAGCCTGCCATCCACACCCTCACCGCCTCTTCACAGGTCTCCTCCACAGTAGAGAAGCCATCCACACGCACCACTCCATTCTTACTGAATGACAGTCTGTGGCAGGAGAGAAAGAACCCACTAGCAGATACACTGACCACAGAATAATATAGTTCACTGATAGTAACATTTTCTTTCTTTACGGCAATATTTTAAGCATGAACAAGCAAATTAAAAACACAGAATGAGAGCGCTGATACTGTTGCATTATACACTGCATGGCAGAATGGATTTCTGGATCAAGAAATTTTAGTAGTTCTCTCGGAACTGTTTTAGAGTCAGGTTTAGCTCCTTAACTAAAAGCCTAGTATTTATGAACATTTATGAACTAAAGTATTAATGAACATGATGCGCTTTCATTCACCACATGCACAAGTTTTATATATATCTTGTCTGATATGACAAACAGGGATAGACCGATTAATGCCATTTTTAAATAATCAGCATCTGCCGATATTCACTATCCACTACTATATACACTATTCAAAAGTAGTGCGGAGAATGTAGAGAAACTTTGTTTCCTGCATTAGAATTTGAATCTCACTGGAGTGACTAAAAACAAAAAGATACTGAGATTCTGTGAGGGTGGGTCCATTTATGAGAACATTACAACTTGCTGCTTTTAACTAAAAATGGGATTAAAAACAAAAAGATGCCAATACCATTCTTCATACCATACATTGTTCATTTTTTGCAAGTATTTACACGTTTTCATTTTTTCCCTAGAAAGAATGTTGTACTATCATCAAGTAACAAATGTTGTAGTTAAGAGCAATAACACTTTTTTTTTTAAATAAAAAGACATAGTGCAAACAGAGGCTGTATTTATAGCATACATAAATGTTCATTAATTGTTATTAGTTTTATCAGTTGCATAAAATAAAAAATTGTGATATCGGCATTATATATCGGCCATCGGTCACCCTGCTATCTGAATACCATCAGACATTAAAAAACCCATATCGGTTGACCACTAATGACAAATATATTTGCATATTTCATATATGGAAACTCCAAACTTCAGCAACTTTAGCTAGAACAGCCCAGCATCAGCAGTCTCCAATACCTGCGGAAGAAGTAGAAGCGGCAGAAGACAGGTGAGACAACAGGCTCCTGGGTCTTGCGTGAACGGTCCAGTCGGCACTCACGGCATTTCTGCACATTAGCACCAATCTCTGCACAAGAGTCATCCTGTAGGAAGGCCTGACCACTCTGCTTCAGCTTCTTTACCTTCCTCCAGTCCTTCAGGACAGAACGAGGGATGCCAGCTATGGACACAGACACATTTGTACTGTAGATTGAACTGGTTATGAATTGGTTCGGATAACAAATATTCTGATCATCAATGAGTTATTAGTGGCAACCGAGACTTCCATGCTTTCCTTCACACATGTTACTCGTGTATGTGTATGTCCGTCAGTTGTACTGTATGTGCATGTGTGAGTGCTGAACATGTGTGCATGTGTGTGCATGCAAATGTCAAATTTCATTTTTATGCTCAGGTTCCTTCCTAGTAATGTTTCTTGCTGTGAGTGAATGAATGTCAATAAAAAGAGTAAAATGTCGTTTGTTGTTTCACAGTGAGTTTCTTTACTGCTTTACCTTTTAATTATCGCCCGAATAAACTGTAAGTTTAGTCTTCTTACTGCAACGAGGGAAGTGGAGGGTGAAAGGTATGGTGCAATTCAGAAAGCCATTTCAGTCCATTATGTTTCACTGATTTGCCCTGCCTCCATGTGGAATTTGATTTCTCATGTTTCATTTTCCTGATCATCATTCATTATAGAGGGTGAGGGGCTACGGTCTCTCTTCACAGGACGGCAGGAATCAACATAATCATCGGTGGAGGATTCTCTAATTGTATATTTTATAGGTAATACCACAGGGGTTCAGTGGATAATGCTATTGCCTCACAGCTCCAGAGACCTGGGCTTGAGTCCTGGAACGTTTGCTGCCTGTGTGGAGCTTACATGTTCTCCCAGTTATCGGGACTGTGGTAGTCTAGTGGTTAAAATACTGGACTGTGGACCAGAAGGTCTAGGGTTCAAATCCTGCCTCTACCAAGCTGCCACAATTGGGTCCTTGAGCAAGGCCTGTAAGGACTGTAAGAATCCTCTAGATACTAAGGTTTCCTCAAATGTTTCTAATTAATGTGGTTAATTTAGCATTTCTCTAAAATATCCCTGTGTGTGTCTATGTGTGTGCATGTATTCCCTGCAATGGACTGACACACTGTCCAGAGTTGGTTCCCGCAATGTGCAGTACGCTACTGGTTAGGCCCCAGGCACTCACAGCCCTGAAACTGATTAAGTAGGTATAGACAGTGAGTGAGTGAGTAAGGTTATATCCTTGTAGACTGACCATCATTTGTACATAAGACTTTGCAAAAACCATGAAAACATATTTAAATATTTAAGGCAAAAAGTTGCATTTTTTATATCTAAAATGCTGATTGCAATGATCATTTTAGGTCAGTATATGCTTGTACAGAAGTACATTATTTAGGTATGTCAAGTCAGTGGTGGACGTTCTTTCAAAAACTGCTTAAACTTATTTGATAATTTTATAATAAAAATATATTTAATAATTTGTGTTGAGTGAAAATTCAAATTTGCAGTCAGTAAAACACCTGACAGTCCAATGAGAAAATTATGAAAACCCTTCATACAGACAGGCAAACAAATTTTCATGTTCCACTCATAAAATGTCATTTGCACTCAAAACACATGCACTCACAATCTCTCTCTCACACACACACAAACACCAAAGCAACCAAATAAAAAAGCCCAAACTTACTATGTACTCTGTGAAGAGATTTCTCTTTCATGGACCGGAGAGCACCATTAGGTTTCCCTTTATTTTCCTCTTCGTCTTCTTCATCCTCCTCTTTCTCATTCTCTCCGCTTCTTCTCTGTTGGTCGTTCTGCTTCTTCTTGAATGTGGGTTTGGACTTCCGTTTGCGACCTGGCTCAGATTTGTGACTTTCGCTCTCATTCCCAGAGTCACCTCCACTCTCACTTTTGAGGCTTAAGGGAAAGTTCCGTTTCTCCCCATCGATGTCCTTCACTATTGTAATGTCGACTGGGCTTGGCTTCCTCATATTAACACTGAACTTTCTGTTACATGAGCCAGGCTTCTTTCTCTCCAGGATGCCATTTCTGTCCAAGATGGGCTTTACATACTCTAAAACAGCTTTCCTTTCTTCAGGTACAGGTTTCTTGTCCTCTGTATTATACTTTGTATCACTTCCGTTAGGCATCCTGTCTTCAGCCTGGCATTTCCTGTCTAGTGTTTTGGTCTTCCTGTTATCCTGACATGGCTCTTTATCTTCCTGTGTGGACCCTTTGCTAGAAAAACCATTCACTTGTTTGACTGGCAAAGAAACACTGGCTGTGGTTGCCAGAGTGTTACTGTCTCTTTCAGTCTTGATGTTGACACTGCATCTATCCTGCTCAGAGTGACGGGTCAGCCAGGCTTTTTTTAGTTTGTGGTAGTTGCTTTGTCCAGACTGGGCAGGTTGGTTAGTATGAGATGAAGGAGCCAGTGGATGAACTTTTGAGAGCGTACCTGGTTTATTGTCTTTAACGCCAGTGGCCTCAGGTGCTATCCTAGGATGTTTTGAAGGGCTAGGAATAAACATGTAATCCTGGCCAAGAGCATGTGCAGTGCATATGGTATGTGTACTGTGTGTAGTGCAAGTGCTGTACTTATTATGTGAGGTATGCAAGACACTCTTAGTAGAGTTTGAGTTGTCTGTAGTGTGCAGTGGCTGAACTGTGTGAGCGTTCAGTTTCGGTTCTAAAGCAGCTAATCCGGCCCTGCGTTTCTTCACATGAGGGAGGCCTTTAGGAGGGCAGCAGGTGTTTGAGGAAAGATCACCCTTTGGCTGAAATTCCCTCCCACTGTCCTCTTTTTCACATTGTTTGGATATATGGTCTGTTCTTGGGTGGTGTGTGTCTTTATCTACAGAATACTTCACGCCACTGTTGGAAAAATTAGTTGTGCTCATATTTTTAGTCGTCATGTTCAGAGGCATATTCATGTCTTGCTTTGATGTGACCATGTTGATAGGATGTACAGTGTCCACAGGGGTCCATAGGACACCCCTCTTACACTGGTCACTACCGTCCTTCAGGTGTGTGTTTGCCACACTTTCAAATGTCCGAACATGGTCACAGTGAGCTCGAGGAAACGACCCGTCAGTGAGAGTGTGGTTCACTGGTGTGTGAGTGTAGCCGGAGGGATGAACGATAACGGAAGCAGTGGCAGCGTGTGAGTTAACCACACCTCCATTGACTGTGTGAGCTCCAGTTCCTTTCTTTCTGCTGTTCAAAACCCCACCCTGCTGCAAATTGTAAGCCTTGTTTGTCATTAATAGCGGATCGGTTGTCTCCCCTTTTCCAGCTAATGCTCCATGTCTGAGCTCAGGTATCAGTGTGGGTGGTCGGTGCGGATTCTGATCCTTTACAGTTAAACTCATTGGCTGTATGGGTGTCAAGGTAGGTGGAGACAACCTACCTAGGCCTGTCTCTTTAGATGCCATAATAGGTAGAGCTGGCGGATGGAAGATGGGTGCCCTGTGCAGTGAGGGTACGGTGCGGGAAGAGGAAGCAGAGACCGAGATGAGAGAAGTGGAGCAGCCTTTCCTTTCCATGTTGCCAAGTTCCAACGGGTCTGCCGAAACGGCTTTCGAAGCGAGTTGCTCTGTGATTTTACCTAGAAGACCCTCCTCTCTCTCAGGGTAGTGCTTTACGAGGGGTGGAGGTCTGGCCTTGACTGAGCTCTGTGTGCTAGCTGAAGGGAAGACAGAAACCGCAGTGTTTGGATCACTCAGTCGCTCGTACAACTCTTTGCTAGGTGGAGCTCTGCGTGCTGAAGGCTTATTCTCCATACTGGCAGCTGCTGGACTGTAGGAGCTGCTCTGAGTACGTGTGGGAGAAGGCTGGGCTGACTGTAACTTTGAAGGCGCACTATGCCTAAATATATGCATTTCTTTTTCAAGCTCCTTATCTTTCTCTTTGAATTGCAGAGATGGAGTGGAGCTTTTGGGATACCTAGACTCTCTTTCTGAGCCGAGCTTAGCTGTGAATGGTGCCACCTCAATGCTCTCTTGAAGAATGCGCCGGCTCTCCTCCTGGTAGCGACTAGGCCTGTCTCCTGTGAGATTGTACACTAACTGCGGCTGTTTAAAGCGAGCAGAGGGTGGCTCTGTGGCCATCAGGTGGGACGTGTTACCGCTCTTCCCCAAGGCAGGCCTCAACCGCTCTTGCTCTGCCTTCAGTGGCATGTGGATGAAGCTCTGAGGGTCTGTGAATGCCTTTCTCTCCACCTCCCTGGAAGCATGAAAAGTAGGGAGACATGTTTAAGAACAGAAATAAATGCACAGTATTATGGATGCCTCCTCGTACTGATTGTTTGGATCTGATTCAGATCTGATTAGAGGCTCAAGTGAAGTATTCAATATTTTGCAGAGTGAAGGGGTGTGAACTCACCCTGTGTTGTTAGAGATTGGGGTGACAGGGTGGATACTCCTGGACACTCTCTGTGGGTCAGCACTAGAGGGATGAACAGGCAATAGGGGGACTAACCCCTGACCTTCCACACTTGTTACAGAATTAGTCTGAGGAAGCCAAGGGCTTGGTGTGTTCTGTAAACGTGCACACATGCGCACACACACAAACACACACACACACACACACACACACACAATAAATACAACAGACAAACAAAGACATGCAGTATTGAGCAAAAGTCTTAGGCCACCATTAGATTTGTTGTTTTAGCAACGGTATAATGCCCACATATGACAAACTGTCGACAACTGGTCCCAAAAATTTCAAACTTGGATTTGTCACTCCAAAATACTGTTTTCCACTGATCTTCACTCCAATCTTTGTGAGCTGTAGCACCCTGTTCTTATTTAGAAAAAGTGGTTTCTTGGCCGCCACCGTTCCAAAAAGACCATTCCTGATCAAGCTTTTTCTGACTGTAGAAGGGTCAACTTGACATCCTGTCAAAGCAGCCAGACGCTGCTATTTCTCAAGTGTAAGGGGAGGTGACACTAAATACTTGCCACTGTAGAAGTATTTAGAAGCTGTTTTTTTCCTGATGTTTTTAGTTTTCAATACTGCATACAAATCCTGTATTTCCTGGATGCACTCTCATAAAGAGATGTATAAATTATTATATATATTATATATATATATATATATATATATATATATATATATCATTATACAATTGCTAAAACAATGATACATCACTTAAAAAGGACCTGCCTGACAAAGTGAAGTACACCAAAAGATCCAAAGAAATCCAGGAACACTTAAAGTAATTGGAGATGTATCAGTCTGGAAAGGGTTATAAAGCCATTTCTAAAGCTTTGGGAGTCCAGAAGATCCCATGCTCTACCTGTACCTGTACAGGTGCTGTTCGGATTTTTGGCTGCTGGAACATTCCAGAGGGAGACTGATCATCCCAGGAGTTTTAGACGGCATAATCCGTCTAATGCCTCACTATAAGTTCATGTACAGTATAGTGTAAAACAACAGCTGCAAGTCAAACAACATTTCTGTGCCATTACTTGCTTCCCAAATGTCACTGGGACTATCAACTGCACACACATTCGCAGTCTAATTGTGCATTTGCATACATAAATAAGAACCACTACCATTCAGTCAATGTGCAACTGATCTGTGATGCAAAATGTTATCTTATGAATGTTGTGTCCAGGTGGAATTCTTTGACGCAGCTCAGCTGGCAGTCATCTGGATAGTGGCATTCGTTGGCTCATTGGTAAGAAAATATAAAGGCTAGAATATTGTAGGTTTATTCATATAGCCTACTATGCTGTCCAGGTGAATGAGGCCCCTTGTGCTTATTTTATCTGTCCCAGGCCATACTTGTAATTCCGACAACCCCCTATGTCAAACTACAATCAATCAAGCGTCAATGTACCAGAACTGATAATACACTCATACTGGTAAGCAATCAGTAACACACATTACAATACAAATGTACCACTGTCATAGTACTTGCTCTGGCTGTACACAAATCCAGACAACGCACAATGCCTCTCATTTGCTTAATGTGAAAAGACACTTACCATTCTTAGACTAGCCTCAGAGATGCCTGCACTCTCTGGAGGTGTCCACTTGGACCCTTGCAGTCCCAGACTGTAGCCATGAGCTCCATTGGGCAAAGGGGGCCAGAGGAATGGGTACAAGCTCAGTGGTGCCATGGGGGTGGTGCCCGGACTATGGCCCAAGAGAGATTGGTTGGCCTGCAAGGCCAGTGGGTGGTGGGGGAGACTCAAAGGCCCCAGCTGAGTATGACCAGCTAAGAGTGCTGTGGATGGGTGTAAGCCAGGCAGGAGAGACGGCAGGAGGTGGGGGTGGGGAATGGAGGCATGTGAAGTGCACAGAGGAGACTGGACTGGGAGGGCAAGAGGTGAAATGTGACCAGTGGGGCTCAGAATCTTGGTGTGGGAGGAACTGGAGGTGAGGCCCGGTGAGCTGGAAGAGGGAGACGAGCTCTTTAGGTGATGTTTGGGGTGAGGGTTCGGTGGGGTGCGTGGGGGTTGGACATAAGTGGAAAGGCTCTCTAGTTCTTTTCTTACAAGCACAGGGTCTCGGTAGATAGTGAAGGGCTCATTTCTGTCGATGATCAGCATGCTCTTGGTCGGCTTCTCTGGAGGCAGGGTGCGAGTAGAGTTATGGGCAAGATTCAGAGGTGGGGTTCTGGATTTGGCTGGAGTGTCAGATTGATTAGGAGAGGGGGAACAGGCCTGCTGCAGGGTTGGGGTAAGGTTCATGTTGGGACCCAGTGTGCTTTTAAGACTAATGGGGGGTTTCTCTGTAGTAAATGTAGCTGGAGAACTGCTCTGCTTGACCCCGACAGGTGAGGAACTGCACTTCATTTTGGAGACCTCTGTAATCTCTGGAGGCCGAGAGATCACTTCAGGACAGGAGTGAAGAGAAGGGCACACAGTGGGCTTATTGGTCATTTCTGAACCAACAGCAGCTTCAAGTCTGGGACTGGCTGTTCCAGGAGACAGACTTGGTTTAATCACCTTACCAGCATCCACCTCTGTGTTGCGTGGCATGGTGGGGGAATGAGTTGGGGCTAACCTAGGCACGTCCTTCACTGATTCTGTTGAATCACAGCTGGGTGTATTGACTTCTGGATGCGTGAACTCTGACTCCCTGGGCTCTGGGTCACCTGGCACCGTCTCCTGTTCACCCTCAGCATGATCACACTCTGAGGGAGATGGGTGTAATAAAATGCAAGGAGTCTCCATGGAAACCAGCTGCTCACTCTCCTGGGATGCCAGCAAGGCACAGACAGCCTCAGAATCCTCTTGCGATGCACCTCCGCACCTGTCCTCCATCTCTTTTGCTCCGTCTCTTGTCTCCTCCTCTGCTTTACCACAGCCAGGTTCGCAAGCGCTCTGGGGTGCCTTGGTTATCTGCAGCACTCCGTTACAAGACGTGCTCGGCGAATGGGCCTGCGATGGAGGGCTTTTTCCTACTTGTCTTTCAGTAGATTGTTTGGGAGAGAGTTCCCTGCTTTTGGGGGAGGTGTAAGCCTTCAGGTCATCTAAAAGATGCCCTGCAGGACTGTGAATCTCGCACTCAGCCAGTTTCTTTGAAGTGAAGTATTTTCTTGGCATGCTCTTTGATTGTGTGTTGCTGCCCTCTGAATCACTGGCCTCAAACAGGTCAGGACAAATGTCGGCCTTCAGCCTCTTCAAATCAGCTTTCTTCGTCTCTTTTTCTTCCCACTCTTCGTCATGCCCTGTTTTCCTCCTTTTCCTCTCACCATGGTTGACCTTACTCTTGGAGGAATCTAGAAAAAAGTGAAATAAACAATTAATAATAAACAATAATGAGCATGCATAAAGCTCTACTGTACTCTGCTACTTGACTGAGAATGCCTTCTACTTACGGAGCTAATGTAATTAATCTAGATGCAGCTAAATGGAATTCAAACAGAGCAGGGGGTCAGTAATATCAGCTAATGCACTACTGCACCTCACCTGCTCTCAATTCATCAGGCCTCATCTCCTCCCTCATCCCTTCTGCCTCTTCCTCAGCCAGGCTGCAGTTGGAGGTCTGTCTGCACAGCTGAGACGGCTTCCTCTGCACTGGCCCTGAGCTACACGCCTGCAGGAGAGAAGAGGAGGAGGAGACAAGATTAGTGTGTGTGTGTGTGTGTGTGTGTGTGTGTGTGTGTGTTTATAGTACAGATGATGAATTATGTGTCTGACTGTGTGTATCTGTGTGTGGGTAATAAAGTATCAAATCACTTACTGTATTTTTTTGTGTGAGAGAGACAGAGTGTGTATGATTTACTGTACCTGGTCTGTTGCTGTAGTGTTGCTCGACCTGCTTCCTGTGTTCTGGAGGAGGAATAAAATGCAATGGGAAAGAACTGGTGAATAATACACTCACTCACTCAAAAAGAACCAGACAAAGAACCACAAAAATAAATAAAAAATCACCAGGGTGGTCCTGTTGATCTTGATTGTATGTGGTTTATGTTTTGCTACGAAGTTTTCTCTCATCAGTAATGACGGACTAACGTCATCCAAGAGCAGCACATGAACAAGCGTCGGGTCCAGACTCAGCGACTCAGCTGTCTATTGGGACAGAAGCAAACAGAATCCTTTGTATGACACACGGCCTACTGCATTTCAGCGTAACTAATCTGCATTGTTTTGGTTTTGCACGCCCCTCTCTACTGACAGTATGGCAGAGACTAATCGTAATCTCCATTTTGCTTTCTTTCAGTTTCCTGTGAGCCAGTCTTGTTTGGCCGAATTAGTTAATTTCCAGAACAGATTATGTCAGGGGCCTGGGGGTGGTGCCATTTCATTACTTTGACTGTAAATCGAGCAATTTAAGTTATACTTCATGAATGCAGATAAAGTAAGACCTCAAATGTGAAGGGGGTGGGGTGTATAACTGATAGCTGGAATCGTGAATCACTACTTTGCTGTCTCCTATGTAAAACTACATACAATCTACATTGTTTTCCTAATGCTTCCATCGAGCAGTTATACGCTCGGAATAAAGGGCTAGCAGCTATAATGTTTTACGCAGCAACTTTGTGGAACGAGTAAATAGGTTAGGGTGTGTTCTCAAATTCAGACATAAAACTTTTAAAACCTTCCAGCATTATGTTTGGCCCTATCACCTCATAATTACTTCTAGATGGAAGGAATGCCATTCCTGTCTTCCCTATCAATTAGAGTAACATTACATACATATGCAGGAATGCGCCGTTTAACAAACATCCGATCAACGTCCGTTCAGCCGACAACAGGAAATATTAATCTGTCTCTAACTATGGACTCTGTGGCTGTAACCAGCCAAACGATGCTGTGGATCTACGAGCAGAGGTGGGAGTTTAAGAGCAGAAAGTCTGTCATTTTTGTGTGTAAAGAAATCCTAATCAGTTGTGTGCTCGCTTGCTCGTTGTTGATGTTTTTTGTGTACATTACTCGTGTCTGTGTGTAACAAGCTGTAAATGCATTTGTCAGTGTATGTGCTTGTCCTATTGTAAATAGTACTTCTTTGTTTGTCCTCTCAATACCTGTATATTCTCTCTAACCCATAACTATATAAATATATACTATTAAGTGTTACGGCTTTCCCCTACACAGTACAGTACAGTATTTTTGTGAATTTCCATACATGACAAATGTGGTGGCAGTAGGAATGCTGACGGTAGTGTTCCACTCGTGTTTTTAGCCATATTTCTGATGCATGTATGTGTTGTTTGCACACAGTTTTCTTGTGAAAATACTCTTCATATTTGCATTACAGTAGTGTAAACAGTCTATGTGACTATGGTAATGTCTGTTCAGCGCCCACTTCGGTCACTGTCCTGTTTCACAGAACATTATGAGGTCAGTAAACAGCGCATACCTGTACCTGAAAATAAAATAAGATGACAAAAGTGAATGGGTGGGGTTTAACATAACCTAAACTGTTGCAACCATAAATCACTATTTTGCTGGCACTAGTAACAAACGGCATAGAATCTACATTGCTTTTCCTAACGCTTCCCTTGAGCAGCTGCATGCTCTTAATGAACAAATAAATCTGCCATGTTTTACGCAGCACTTGTGCTGTGAACATGATGAAATGTGTTCTCAAATTCAGGACCTAAAACTGATAAAACCCTCAAACATTGTTACATTTTGCCATATCACCTCATAAAATAATTAGTCCTAGATGGGGCCCTATCAATTATAATAAACATTACACACATAGTGTCAAACAATTCAAATATTTTCTGTTTTATAATCGGACAGTTTTTAATCATGTTTATTGTGTTTAATCACATTTTTTGCTTGTTCCTATATCATCATCATTATTCTGGTTCCTGTCCCGCTGGTGCGGGGTCCATCCACTGCCATTCAATGCGACTGAGAATACTCCAGCGGACGGAGCGACGTGTCGCCAGAGACCACACTCAAACCAGGCCAGTTTAACGTGATCAATTAACCTAGCATGACTTTGGACTGTGGGAGGAAACCAGATTGCCCAAAGTAAACAAACGCAGACACGGGGAGGACATGCAGACTCCACATAGAAAAGATCCAGGACACCCCATCCTGGGATTGAACCCAGGACCTTCTTGCTGTGAGGTGGCGGTGTTAGTATTAATTCACAACCGACCAATTCGGGGTCGGGGAAGCTGGGACCTCACTGGTAGCATAGTGTGGCGGGAACCAACGCTAGATAGGATGGCATTGCAGGGCACATGTATGCACATGCGAGCACGCACACACTCTCACTCCGAGACACTTTAGAGACACTAGTTAACCTAACACATATCTCTGGAATATGGGAGGAGACTGGAGTACACAGGAAATGGATCAAGCAGTGAAAATATGATTACCGTATTTTTCGGACCATAAGGCGCACTTAAAACCCTTTAATTTTCTTAAAAATTGCGGTGCGTCTAATGTATGAATTAATTCTGGTTGTTCTTTCTGACCTAGAACCGATTGTAGATGGTACACGGCGCTCATAAATCTGTCAAAATGTTTTAGCACGGCCTTGGTAAGTTACGAAGATTACGGCCACCGTAGTGCGCAGCATAGCGGAGTAATACGGTATGTGCTTCAGCATTAGGGTACGTACATTCATTCATTCATTTTCGAAGCGGATTTCAAACTCAACGCTATCAGTCACGCAGTACAAACATGGACATAGAGCAGCTGTGAGAGAATTCAACATTAACGAATCAATGGTACGGAAGTGGAGGAGGAAGCAAGAAGACGCCCTGCGCCAGGTAAAGACCAAACTGAGCTTCCGACGGAACTTAAGAGTTTTGTTTCATTTCATGTGCCTTATAACCCGGTGCGCTTTATGTATGAAAATAGATCCGTTAGCAGTTGATCACTGATATCGCGCCTTATAACCCGGTGCGCTTTATGGCCCGGAAAATACGGTACATTTAAATATATGATTACGTTAAAATATTTCTTTAATAACGCATAACCTTTGACAGCCTTACACACCCCAGCTTTTAAATGGACAAATGAATTAGATTTTTATTAAATGATTTTCACCTGATCGATCAGTACTGTCATAGCTCTGCTGTTGTGATCGTGGTTGGTGATGATGCCATGGAGCCACTGGAGTTTGCAGTCAGGTCTGAACACTTTCACCCTGAGGCCCTTCACACAGCCATGCCCTGTTACACACATAACAAGTCCCAAAAACATGTCTTTTCACTCCAACATCAAAATAAAGATTTTTATACTCCACATGACTCACCACTGACAACACACTAGTACAGGCACATCGGGGTAAAAAGTAAAACAAAAAGCAGATTACACTTATACATGTATCTACTCATTACACCACGATAACCTTTAGCTACAAATCAATTCTCAGCTAACAAGGAAGATTCAGGAACAATAACCTCTGCCCTACGTAGGCAAATCTGACAACAATGATAAATATATTACAGAGGGAAAATCTGACCAGACAGCACTGACCTATTCAATAAAATAAATCCGAGCCAAAACCCTGGATCCACATGCAGCAGAGAAATACACATAAAAGCACACTGATCGGCAAAAAATGCTCTTAATGGCAAAGGCTCACAGTCAACTTTGGACTGAACTGACAGCCTGAACAAACATTAATAGGAAAACTCGGCCCATTTTCAGCAGCACTAGCCAACAATAACCCTTACACAACGTCCCCAGTGCGTTCTTCCCACCCAGCACAGCTAAGGGATTTGAAGGGAAGGGGCCTCCCTCCTTCCTTTCTTCCTCTGTCTCACTACCTCCCTCACTTATCAGCAGCAGAAGAGAATGGAATAGAATACCTAGCTGAAGAATGTGTTGGAGCCGACACTGTCTGAGCCAGGTGTGGAGCTGCTCATGGCCCGGAGGATCCTCTCTCAGTACTGAGCTCCCAATGTCCGTGTCCCCCTAGACACAAAACAAACACACACACACACACACACACACACACAGTTTTTTAAATACATCATATAGACAAAAGTTTGTGGACACCCAAAATTTACATCCAAAACATCTGTATTAGTTTGGATTTTCCCATCAACATTTGCTCCCACAACAGCCTTTGTTCTTCTAAATGGGCTTTTCAGTAGATTTTGAAACATGACTGTGAGGTTGATAAGTAATTTTAGACAATAAGTCCTGTCTCACTTTTGGCATTGCATGGCATTTTCAAGGCATCTGCTGGAGTTGACGTCAACGTTCTGTGCGACCCAACCAATCTCAGTCAGAGTTTACAAACCAGCTCTCCATGTACTTTATTTAAGGACAGAAGGGCAGAAAGTTGATGACCTGACTTGTTGGAAGCAAAAACCTACTGAGAATCACTGGGGTATTCAGTATAACCCCTTCTACTGCCACTGTTTGTCTATGGGGAAACCAGAATACATCAGAAGAGGTGTCCACAAACGTTTGTGCCTACAGAGTATCTTTAACATGTATTTAAATTGCCCAGTGTATTACTGTAACCCTGACCCTAAAATCAATTACCAAATGCAAATGCATTTGTTTATTTTTGAAGATTACTTCATAAATGCTGTAATGCTTTTCCTCATGGGGACCAGTCATGTGCCCATATATATATATAAAAATCTGGAAAATACCCTGGGGCTCCCATTAAGAGATGAAAACAAACACATCAACCTACTCAGCGAGAGAGAAAAAGAGAGAGAGAGTGAGAGAGAGAACCAAACTGTAATAATTTCTACACGAGCACTGCTTGGCAACAGTGACTGATTAAGAGTGGTTACAGCAGTGATTAACACACAGAAGAAAAGCACAAAAGTGCGCAAGTGAATAATGTAGAGAACTACAAAGAGGAAAGCGTTTGAGAGGGAGACGTGTAAATATGTAACACTGTCATTCTGTGCTCGTTCGCTGACTGTTTTACAGAAAATTATTTATGTTTAAATGTTACATTTTATCATTACACTCGTTTTAGGAAAATATAACAAAATCAACAACAGGTAATATAGTTCTATTTGAATAGCATATTACATAAGCAAACCTTGAAAACATGCATCAATAAATACATTTCTATGGAAATGGTGTAAAAGCAGTTGTAGACACACATGGCATTACTCATCCACAGTCACACCCACTTATAGTGCAGCCACACACACACACACACACACACACACACACACACACACACACACACAAGAATTATTGCATGCATGCAGAGAGAGTGTGAGTGGCTTCCTAAAACAGCTGCATTCTTCCTGTTTTTGTTTCACACACAAACACACACACACACACACACACACACACACACACACACACACACACACACACACACACACACAGCCTTGTCTTTCTATCATTGTGGGGACTTTCCATAATATTCCTGTAGTCAGTTAATGGAACACCAAAACCTACACTTAATGCCAAGCTTAACCTCTGTAACCTAGTGTAAATCTTTTTTGGTTCTTAAAAAGTTGCATGTTTTAGCACAGCTATAATTATAATATTATGTATACAATTATTATATCAGTCTACAGGTGCAATTTCAAACACCCCCCAGTCTCGGTGCTGCTGTCCCAGTGATAAGACGTGCTGAAACGGTGTTCTCCTCAGTGGCTATAAAGTTTCACTTTAATTCACTTATTTCTTGTCTTTATATTTAAATTATTTTCAAGTATTTATAAATTATTATTATTGTATTACATTCCTTGGCTTTATTCATGCTTTTAATCGTTAATTACATTCAATATATATGCATAAAATACAGTCATTTGGAGGTTGGGAACAGATTAATCCTATTTACATTACTTCTTATTGGGAAGTTTGATTCTGACTTCGAACAAATGGCCTGAGTTCGAATGTCCTTCTGGAACTAATTAAGCTCGAATTCTGAGGTTCCACTGTACTTGAATTTCATTTGGTCCCAGTCTCCTTGAAAGGTCAAGCTATGTCTGTTAGACTGTAAAATACAAAATCAGAAAAATAGTACAGAAAGAATTCCCCCAACAGCACAAATAATATAACTGTACACCCACACATTTTTGGTATGTGTAAGACAGCACTTGTTTGCATAGTGAGAAAGAGAGTGAGTGTGGAGAGTGAGGGAGTGAGAGCGGCATGTGTCTCCCAATGATTCCGGAAGCACTCACATCCAGCCCACTACATCTCTCACACTCTCCTGCTTTTTGTCTCTCACTGTTTTCATTGCCCTACCCTGAAACGTCAGTGTGATTGTACAACTTTTCCGTGTCACACAATGCTGACCTCCGCTTCAACTTGTAAACTCTCTCTCTCTTTGTATGCATGCACACGTAGGTGTGTTTGTGTATGCAAGGTGTCAGGTGTATGCACAAAGATTCCTTCTGTTGCAGCGACATGATTAAAGACATTATCTCCCTCACCTTGCCAAAGCTCTTTACAACACCCACTCTCTCAAATAAACACGAACACCAACTGTTTTACACATAGTGCTTCTTCAACTCATCAATTCATTACATCCAGCCATAAACCATCACAATGGCTTTAGTCTGGTTCAAACACAATAAAAGGAAGCCAATATTATAGACTCATAAAGGCACTATTCCTGAGCTGTGTGTATATATTATTGCTGATACAGAATACACCGTGTCTGGAACATTACAAATGGTAACAGAGCAGAAATCTACATGGTCTGCAAAGTGTTATAAAAACTACCTCGTGCAATCATTTGGCATCCACAAGTACCCACATAAAATGAACAAAACCAAAATGAGCTTCATAGTCCTTAGGAAGCACCATGCCGAGCATTTATCAAATCCCTCTGGAGTAGATCTTAGTGTGTATCACCCACTTTCACAGCGTGTCTCTTCCGAAAGCATGTCAGAATGTCCTTAGCAAAACCACTCTTTCTGCCTGACTCTAATTATTGGTAATTATTAAGCACTGATCAGTACATTTATATAAGGCACCTCTGACATACTGAGTCCTATCAACCAGTTAATGATTCTCACTGAACTTTGCTATATAGGCTTTTTGCTCACTAGGCTATTTAGACTTAAAGGCTACATGCGCAAAGCAATATGTGGACCATTAGAATCTTCTGCTCAAATCCGATTTTACTGTCGGCTGTACTTTGAATGTACTCTATATCCCACGACAGTCTAAACAGACTGCATTCCTGACCTGATCCACCTGCGAACAACGCCCCCAACAAACCTACAATGGTTTGCATAACATGGCAACAGATGCATGAGTCTATACTTTAAGCATGTCGGTACTGAATAACCAGCAGGTATGTGCTAATACTCAATAAATACAATACTCAGTTCTGAAAATGGTATTGTACCAAAAATGATTAAGAAATGGGATTTGGTGCATGCTCTGTATGTGCCAGAAAATATCAAGAGTAAATTATGTCAGTTTGTATCTCATACCAATCTAGTATAAACACACACACATGGCACACACATTTACATTTAGATTTACAGCATTTAGCAGACGCCCTTATCCAGAGCGACTTACAATTGGTACAGTCTTACGGTCCAAGCAATTGTGGGTTAAGGGCCTTGCTCAAGGACCCAACAGTGGCAGCTTGGCAGAGGTGGGATTTGAACCCTGGACCTTCTGGTCCATAGTCCAGTACCTTACCCGCTAGGCTACCACAGTCCCACACACAGTATACTGGTGAGGACGCTCCATGGATATAATGATTACTGAAGCTAATTATTGCTACATCTGCACCTAACACTAATTTCAGTAACCTAATGAAGATCTTTTGACACTTTTGGTTTTTCCAAAGAAAGTTGCTGTTTCTGTTGAACAAACAGAAGTTCTCCGTGGTGATCAGCAAAATTTTCCCACAAGGTATAAAATGTCAGTTACATCCTTGTGAGGGCACTTGGTCCTCACACCGTAACAAAAATACAACCCAGACACTAGCTAAATAATTCTCCTCTGACAACTCCACCTAACCTTAAGCTCAGCAACCTAATGCAAATCATTTGCCAATGTTTCCATGTGGGGACCAACAAAATGTCCCCAGAAGGTGAAAAATGTGAGATTGTTCCCTCCTTGTGGATACAAATATTCCCCATTGTGAGTGAGTATACATGCACTTAATAATCTGATCTCTGCATCATTCACTCATTCATTCACTTCCTTAGCCGCTTAATCCTTTACAGGGTTGTGGGAGAGCCGGTGCCTAGCTGGAGGAATAAGGAGCAAGGCAGGAAGAAACCAAGATAGGGCGACAATCCATCACAGTTCACACTCACAAACTCATACACACACTACCACACTAGGGCCACTTTAGCGTAATCAATGAACCTAAAGCATGTGTGTGGACTGTGGGAGGAAATCGGAGCATCGGGAGTAAACTCATACGGACACGTGGAGGACATGCAGATTCCACACAGAAAAGACCCAGACCTCTCCACCTGAGAACAATCTGAGGACCTACTCAACAGAGCTACCACTGAGCCACCGTGCCACCCCCAGATTTCTGCCTTTATCTAATTATTCAAGTGATCATGTATACAGCATATTTTTATTACGAAATACAATGAAAAGAGCTGGATTTTACCTCAGTAATTGGATTTCTCAGTCTGTGCATGTATCACGAGCGAGTGTAACACAGTTGCCAGGTCATTCTAAAAGATTTCGCTACCTTTGGGATTGTTTTCATAGATCTGGTTGTTTTTTTTTGTCAACCCTGGAATTAAATGCAGCACCCACTAAACGGCTATCAAACATCTGTGAAGACTCAGGATATACTGGAGAAAATTAAGAAATTGATTATTTAATATTGAAGTTTGAAGTTTAGGTCACATCTTTTTGTGAGATTATTGGCTGCTATTATTATTGACATGCAGTAATAATAACATTGGGACACGCACCCAGACGTGGTCAAAAGTATTCGGACACGCACCCCTATGGGGCCAAAAAAGTATTCGGATACGGACCCTTATGGGGCCAATATTATTCGGACACACACCCACAAGCGGCCAAAAGTATTAGGGCACAATCAAGCATGTGGCCAAAAGTATTGGGACACAAGCCACATTCTCTCAGTTTGCCACATTTCAAGCACTGTTGTAGTTCCTATAGGAAAGTTCAGATCCTGAGACATTTAAACCCAAAGGTTTCTAATTAGCTGATAAGTGCATGCATACTCGTTGTTACTGACATTACTGAGATTACTGACAAAATCTGATTTTCTCCAGTTATCAGATTATTAAGTGCATGTAAATGATATACTCTCCCTCTCTCTCTCTCTCTCTCTCACACACACAAACACACACACACACAGACACACAGACACACACACACACACATAGAGTCTCACACTGTGTACAAACAGATCACTGATCTGGATAGGAAACCCAGGTGCTTGACTGCGATGGGCAGGGATCTAAATGAAAGAAACTGCGATGGGCCTGTTGTGATTAACTGACTGCTGAGGCCAAAACCACCATGTCGATTAATAAGTGATTACCTGGGCGACCCCCAGAGCAACCGATCCCACTTAAAGCCTACATTAACAAAGATTTGTGAGTCTGTTTCTTTTTCAGCTTGCTTTACTGGGACACTATTGTAAACAGACTAAAGCAAAGGTATTAGCTACAAGATCATGTACTTTATCTTTTATGCACACTGGTATTACTTAGACATCACCTAACTAGCTTATCATGAGAGGCAAGAGTCCCAATATGTTAATTGTGCTGCCTGGTTCAGCAGGTGTCTTGTGTGTTTGTGTGCGAGTGTGTTGGTGTGTGTGTGTGTGTGTTTAAGGCGCTCTAATAATCTGAGTACATATGTCTGAGAGAGAGTGCTCCCATCTTTGATTCCTATCTGACCTTGCATATGAGACTTGTGTGTGTGTGTGTGTGTGTGTGTGTGTGTGTGAGAGAGAGAGAGAGAGAGAGAGAGAGAAGGAGAGAAGGAGAAGAAGGAGGGAGAAGGGAGTGAGAATGTGTGTGTGTGTATTACTCATCTGTGCCTCAGTTCTCAGGACGAAGGGAAGACATGATTTATTCATTTACCCGCAGGCAGGTTTTGATCTCTCTCTCTCTCTCTCTCTCTCTCTCTCTCTCTCGCTCCCTCACAGCACACGCACACACACACACACACACACACACACACACACACACACACACAGTCTCCCTCCCTCTTTCATTCTGCATCTCCCTAGCTCTCTCCTATTCTCCACCCTGCTGTTTCTGTGCCTCTCTCACCTCTCCATCTCTCTCTAACAAAAACATACATACATACACAAACACACACACACACACACACACACACACACACACACACACACACACACACACACACACACACACACACACACACTTCCAGCACTGCTTCAGTGGCTTTTAGGAGGGCTGGGAGGGGGTGAGAGAGAGAACAGGAGAAATGAGTAGGGTGATAATAAGGAGGGTGGGTTTATGCAGGTTGGGATGAACAGAGCTAACGATGTCTGTCAGGTTAATTAGTGACAATCGAAGGCTTACAATACAGTGTGGTTTGATTGGTGGAAATGCTTGCATTTGATTCTGCATAAAAATGACTTTCAGATACAAACATATACACACATGTTCAGACCGATGTAAGTGCACAGTAACACACCTCATTGAAGCTGTCATCACACATAAAGAATTCCAACGTGCCCGTGCTATATTTGTGGCTATTTCTCATAACTTGTAGGGGCTGTTAGATCTTTTTAGAATTGACCTTTACATTTTATAACAATCTTAGTTTGATTATGACAAGTAATATTGGGCCAATAAGTTGTATAATCGTAAATCACAATCATTTAAATAAAGCAATAATATTATTAAAATGACCTTTTTTTCATTTCCTTTAACATGCCACCTATTGTTGGTTTTATTTTTGTGCTTCAACTAATACCACTGATTTTATACAATCACTCTAGTCTATGGTTAATATACAATAATATTTCTGTATGATTTAATTTTTCATCATTATATATATAACAGAAAAGACTGTACTTCATTACAAGCTATACAAACAGAACGTCAACTAATTAACTACACATAACCTTTGAACAGCACTTTGGAAAGATTATAACAGAATAAGATTACGATGATTGAACTACAACAATTACGGAGTTCAGTTAACATACAGTACTGTGCAAAAGTCTTAGGCCACCATTAGATTAGATATACCATTGTTTTAGCAATGGTATAATGACCGTATATGATTATTTCTCAGTCGCTTTATTGGAATACAACCAAGAAATACAAGAAATTTGTATGGAGTACTAAAAAAGTGGAAAAAAAAAAGATAAAAAAACCGCTTCTATAGGCTACAGTGGCAAGTATGTAGTGTGTCCTTCCTTTACACTTGAGCAATAGCAGCAGCATCGTGATGCCAAGTTGACCTTTCTACAGTCAGAAGAAGCTTGATCAGGAATGGTCGTTTTGGAAAGGTAGCAGCCAAGAAACCACAGGGACAGCAACTGGGTAAGATATGCTAAAGCTCACAAATATTGGAAAAAAGATCAGTGGAAAAGAGTTGTGATGAGGAGCTTGATGCCTAGTTGTTAGCTATGTTCATGCATGATCTTTTAACTTTCACTCAGGTTTCGGAAGTTTCTATCAATACTTATTGTGGTTTGGGTGCGTGTTGATTTGTGTATAAAAGGTGACTATGGATTTAAACGACAGTTATATGTCTATTATGGGGGATTCATTTCCTGGAAGGGCACGCACCCAGGTGAGCGCATTTAGAGTTAGGAGTAAACTATGTGAGATCGCGGAGGGGGGTGTAGAGAACATGGCATACGCGAATGTTTAATGTAATGAGTAAATGCAGGTGATCGGTTTATAGTAATGAGGAAATTGGGTTAATGGGTAAATGCTGAATGATGAGGTAGGCATTTTTGGTGGATGCGAGGTTTTAAGCTAGGATTTTATGTTGGCTTTGTACAGGTGGGGATGGTGTCTCGGTGTGTAGCATCGCCGCCTCACAGCAAGAAGGTCCTGGGTTCAATCCCAGGGTGGAGCGGCCTGGGTCCTTTCTGTGTGGAGTCTGCATGTCGTGCATGTGTTTACTTCAGGTACTCCGGTTTCCTCCCACAGTCCAAAGGCATGCATGTTAGGTTAACTGACTACACTAAATTGGCATTGACTTGAGTGTATGAGTGACGTGTCTTGAGATAACCTTGTGTATGGATCTATACTTGTGTGTGTCGCGAGACATGGCCACTGATGCTGATAGCGACGTTAAGTAAATGAATGAATAAATAATAATGTCAAGTCAAGTCAAGTCAGATTTATTTATATAGCGCTTTTTACAATGGAGCATTGTCTCAAAGCAACTTTACAAGTTTAGATTATCTCCTAATAACTACGTCCAATCCCAAATTGAGCGAGCCTAGGGCGACAGTGGCAAGGTAAAAAAATCCCTAGTTTCTAGGAAGAAACCTTGGGAGGACCAAAGACTCAAAAAGGGACCCAACCTCCTTGGGGGCGTTAGATGATAAAATCTAGAGCGAACTAAAGTCATGGAGTCAAAGTTCGAATAGAATGTGAAGTATGCACATCGGACATTAAGTGGCCCGGGTATGGATGAAAATCTAAGAGCGAAAACTAAAGGTCATGGAGTCATGGTCGGGTCGAATAAAATGTGAATTATGCACAGTGGAGCTCCAATCAGATGTACATAATGTGTGGGCCGGAACTGCCGGAACACAGCTCGGAGAAGAAAACAGAAAATTGTATTAGTTAATTGATTAAGAGCACAGTGTTCTATTAACAATCACTGATGCCATGTCAAATCACTGATGCCAAGTGTAGCATGAGACCCCCGGCAGCATTAGCTATAGCAGCATAGCTAGAGAAAGCTAGAAAGAGGAGAACTGGAAGGACAAACACAGCCAAGAGGGATCACATGAGACATTGGGCAACCCCACGAGCGGCAGAAGACACACAACACCAACGTCTCTGATCACCATAAGACTCTTTTTTATGACTATTAAACCCCCAGCTCTGCCCCTTATTCTAAGGCAAGGATTGCATGAGTCAAGATCACGAGGGACCCCAAGGCCCTAGTTCCAGCCAGACCACCCCACACGACCACTCCGGCAAGCGGACAGAGGCAGGCAGGCAGAGCCAGACTCCGGCCTCGGCAAACCCAAACCATGCATCCTGGTCTAAATCTAGTGAAAAGCCTGCATAAATAAGTATGTCTTTAGCCTAGACTTAAAACTTTGGAGAGTGTCTGAGTCTTGAACAAAAGTGGGAAGTTTATTCCATAGTTGGGGGACCGTGTATGAGAAAGCCTTTCCCCCTGCTGTGACTTTTTTAATTCTAGGAACTAAAAGAAGTCCTGTACCCTGCGAACGAAGTAGATGGATTGTAAAACTCTAAGAGTTCACTCAGATAATGTGGGGCCAGTCCATGTAGAGCTTTATAAGTTATAAGAAGTATTTTGTAATCAATGCGGAATTTGACTGGTAACCAGTGTAGTGATGATAGAACAGGAGTGATATGATCAAATTTTCTAGTTCGAGTTGAGCTGAATTCTGAACTAACTGAAATTTATTTATAGATTTACTATAGCGTCCAGTAAGTAAGGCGTTACAGTAATCCAACCTTGAGGTTATGAACGCATTAACAAGTTTTTCTGCATCATTAAAAGAGAGGATATTTCTAAGTTTAGCGATATTATGTAATTGAAAGAAAGCAATTCGCGTGATGCTGCTAATGTGCGCATCAAAGGAGAGATCTGAATCAAATGTGTCACACCCAAGTTTTTTACAGATGGACTGGGCAGTACTGGACAGCCATCTAGATTTAGGATAGACGTAGCCAAACTGTCTCTCACAGCCTTGGGTCCCACTAACAGAACCTCAGTTTTATCTGAGTTAAGTAAGAGAAAATTAAATAACATCCAATCTTTTATTTCCTTTAAACAGTTCTCAATTTTGTTGATTGTAAGGCTGTTATTAGATTTGGCTGATATGTACAGCTGTGTATCATCTGCATAGCAGTGGAAATTAATGCCATGTTTACGAATAACTGAGCCTAGGGGCAGCATGTACAGAGAGAATAAAAGCCAAGCACTGACCCCTGAGGCACGCCATACTTCACTTTTGAGAGCTTACACCTTAGATTATTTATATGAACAAACTGGTCCCGGTCGTTTAAGTAGGATTTAAACCAAGAAAGTGCTGATCCCTTAATACCTACAGCATTTTCTAGTCTGTTTAGTAAAACATCTATAGTGTCAAATGCTGCACTTAAATCTAACAGAACAAGAAAAGAAACACATCCCTTATCTGAAGACATTAGCAAGTCATTTAGTACCCTAATTAATTCTGTTTCAGTACTATGATGGGGCCTGAAGCCAGACTGAAATGTTTCATAAATACCATTCCTTTGGAGGTAACTACAGAGCTGCTGATAGACGGCTTTTTCTAAGATTTTGGACAGAAACAGTAGATTTTAAATTGGGTCTATAATTAGATATCACACAAGGGTCAAGATTGGCTTTGTTAATCAGTGGTCTGATAACGGCACACTTAAAGGATTTGGGCACATAACCAAAGTAAAGGATGACTTTAAAATAACTAACAGTGGCTCTATAATACTAGGTATTACTTGTTTGAGTAAACGTGTAGGAATGGGATCTAATAAACATGTTGATGACTTAGACGAGCTGATCAGTGCGGATAGTTAAGTATTAGTAATTGGGGTAAAAGATTCTAATCTTGATTTACAGCTCATTAAACAGATGTCTTCACTAGTGCTGCATCTGGAAGGTGGCTGAATAGTTTGGTGATGTGATGAGCATTGAGTTTTATGCCTAATGTTCTCTATCTTATCATTAAAAAAAGTCATGAAAATCATTACTATTAAAATGACACAGAACGGGAGAATCACTTTCTGTGGGGATTTTTATTAATTTGCAGACTGTATTAAAAAGAAATATTGGATTATTCTTATTTTTCTCTATGATTGAAGAGAAGTATGCAGCTTTAGCTTTAGTGAGGGCATGCTTATACTCTGTCATGCTGTCCCTCCAACCAAGCTTAAACACCTCCAATTTACTATGTCTCCACTTGTGCTCTAAATGCCATGTTCTTTGCTTTAAGGTAGGGGTGTGGTCATTATACCATGGTGCTAGCCTTTTTTCCCTAATACGTTTGACCCTAGCAGGGGCAGTCATGTCCAGGGTTGAGCGAAGCACACATTCTAATTGCTCATTTACACAAGATGATTTATCTCCATAGGTGTATTAAATTTTAAGTCTGGTAGGTTTTTAATAAACGCAGCTGGAGTAGCAGATGTGATAGTGTGCTTAGTGTGATAACGAGGCAGAAGGATTTTATTTATTAGAGATAGCTCAAATACTAAAAGATAGTGATCTGAAATCGAATCACTTTGGGGGAAAACATCAAGGTTATCTATTTTGATATCAAATGTTAATATTAGATCTAAAGTATGATTACAGCGGTGGGTTGGTCCCATCACATTCTGAGTGATACCCATGGATTCTAAGATGGACTCGAAAGCAATTATAAGTGGATCCTGCTCATTGTCAAAGTGAATATTGAAATCACCTACAATTAAAGCCTTATCTGTTGACAGTAGTAAGCAGGAAAGAAAGTTAGCAAATTCCTGAAGAAATTCTGAATAGGGACCAGGAGGGAGGTAAATAGTGATAAGCTGAAAAGAGTGTGGTTTTGACTTCCATACAATGGATCAGTCACATTAAAAATTAGTATTTCAAAAGAATTAGCCTTGTAATGGGATTTAGTTATAACACCTAGCTCTTTGTCAAAAATTGTGGCTATGCCTCCCCCCCGACCATTAGGACGAGGGCGGTGAGCATGACTGTATCCAGGAGGTGAGCCTTCATTTAAGGCTAAATATTCATCAGGTCTAATCCAAGTTTCAGTGAGACAGAGAGCGTGTAAGCATTTATCAGTGATCATTTCATTTACAATCACTGCTTTGTTTGTAAGTGATCTAATGTTATGTTATCCTAGCTTTAGTCTTAGGTTGTTATTTCTATGGGAGCTATCTGTGTTTATACTAATGAAGTTATTAAAACAGACTTTTTGAGAGCATTTACGTTTAGGACAGATGCGGGTAACAGATACCGTTTCAATGATGTGGGTTCTGGGTGATGGTGCATGGTACCAGCAGACAGTTGGTTAAGCCGGTCTGTCGGCTGCCTGACCCAGCTCTGGATAGTCAGCCCCTAACCAATCGGGCCATAAGACTATGGGCAATGTTGCAGGAGATGAGAGCAGCACCCTCCCGAGTGGGATGGACACCGTCCCATCCTAAAAGGCCAGGCTTACCCTCAAAGGCTGTCCAGTTGTCTATAAAGCCCACGTAATGTACAGGTGGGGCTGCTCCCGAGGGGAATGGACTTTACCATACTATAGGTCGGAAGCCAAGTTTGAAAGGGGGCGTTAAGTCCTTTGTCGGGAGGGCTTTTTTGGCTTGTTTGAAAGGATACGGCGGGAATGCCGAGGGGAGCAGGGGATTTTCTCTCCTTTCCGAGTTATTTTAAGATGATTCAAGCTGCGTGTAGCTCGAAAGCTTTATCGGCGGATATCGCAAAAAGGCACTGATAAAGTGCAAACAGGAACTTCGCTTGCATGTTGGAGCAGCTTATGAACTTTCACCTGTGATTTTGCTGGCTTGTGTTTTAATGGGATAATTGAAAGGATAATAAAGCAATCATCATTCAGCTGAAGGCTTTGTCGACTGAGCTTCCTATCACCTCCCTTGGCCGCTTACGACCACGCTACCACAAGAGTATTACGGAATGACGAATCCAAGATTGAAATATTTGGGTCCGGTCCTCAGCAATATGTTACATATGGTCATTATACAAATGGTAAAACCACAAATCTACTGGTGGCCTAAGACTTGAGCAGCACTGTACATATCATTATAAATAATTATGTGTAATTAGAAGCAATTCCAGATGGCATTAAGTTTATATGATCATTTATAAACCACAAAAATACATTATTTGTTGGAAGGCTAATGGTCTCTATGTTGTAATGTTCTCATATGGTTCTTCTTAACTGAATTTGGATCATGACCACATACTGTTTAATTTGATAATTCTTCAGAAAATAACCGTGTGCATTTCATTATCGTCCCACCTAGCCTAGTGCCAAGTCTATAAAGGCTTATCAAAAAAGTAAAAAATTTTGGTGTGATTCTAATGGTGATGAACCAACCCCATGTTTTATATTATATTATAAAGATGAATTATTCTATATATTTATACATTATACAGCCCCCCCAGAATTATTGGCACCCCTGGTAAAGATGAGTAAAAATGGCTACAAGAGATTTTTTTGTGAAATAGTCAATCTCACACTGAAAAACTGAGAAAAGTCCAACCTTTAAATTTATTCTGAGAAGAAAGATTTATTTTTAACAAAACCCCAATTAATGGCACCCCCCAGAAATTCTTAGAAACAAAATGTAACTCAATCATATTTTTTCATTTATATATTTTTTAAGTTGATCACAGGTGTGGTGAACTTCAGGGACAAAAAAACAGCTACTCGACTGAAACATGCCCATATCTGCAGTTAGAGAGATAGTGAAAAAGCTCCAATCATGTGGACAGGTTTATTTTGGACTGCTCTCAAACATACAGTCAGAAAGATATAAAGAACGGCAAACAATGCCTAAGGATCACTGCTGGAGAGTTACAGAAAAAAGTAGCCCAACGGCACAGGCTGCAGGCATAAGTGTGTCCTGGAAGGGACACCATTGCAGATACCCTCCCTCAGACACAACAATTTTTGTCTGTATATGATGTCCGACCCAACCGGAAGGCACCAACGAGACTTGAACCGCGGTCCCTGCTGTAGTACATTCGATCGCTGCACCACCCAAGTGCCCAAAAAATAATGTGGACATAAAATACTAGAATCTTGCTCATACTGTAATTATATAACAGCCATATAAATGCAAGTCATAGTGTAAGGGGCCGTATGTAACTACCTAGAGGTACAGTTGTGCTTGAAAGTTTGTGAACCCTTTAGAATTTTCTGTATTTCTGCATAAATATGACCTAAAACATCATCAGATTTTCACTCAAGTCCTAACAGTAAATAAAGAGAACCCAGTTAAACAAATGAGACAAAAATATTATACTTGGTAATTTATTTATTGAGGAAAATGATCCAATATTACATATTAGAAAACATTACCTTTATTCTTCTGTAACCATTCTTTGGTAGAACGACTTGTGTGCTTAGGGTCGTTGTCTTGCTGCATGACCCACCTTCTCTTGAGATTCAGTTCATGGACAGATGTCCTGATATTTTACTTTAGAATTCTTTGAAATAATTCAGAATTCATTGTGCACAAACCATGATACTACCATCACCATGTTTCAAAGATGGGATAAGGTTCTTATGCTGGAATGCAGTGTTTTCCTTTCTCCAAACATAACACTTTTCTTTTAAACCAAAAAGTTCTATTTTGGTCTCATCTGTCCACAAAACATTCTTCCAATAACCTTCTGGCTTGTCCACGTGATCTTTAGCAAACTGCAGATGAGCAGCAATGTTCTTTTTGGAGAGCAGTGGCTTTCTCCTTGCAACCCTGCCATGCACACCATTGTTGTTCAATGTTCTTCTGATGGTGGACTCATGAACATTAACATTAGCCAATGTGAGAGAGGCCTTCAGTTGCTTAGAAGTTACCCTGGGGTCCTTTGTGACCTCACCAACTATTACACGGCTTGCTGTTGGAGTGATCTTTGTTGGTCGACCACACCTGGGGAGGGTATCAATGGCTTTGAATTTCCTCCATTTGTACACAATCTGTCTGACTGTGGATTGGTGGAGTCCAAACTCTTTAGAGATGGTTTTGTAACCTTTTCCAGGCTGATGAGCATCAACAACTCTTTTTCAGAGGTCCTCAGAAATCTCCTTTGTTCATGCCATGATACACTTCCACAAACATGTGTTGTGAAGAGCAGACTTTGATAGATCCCTGTTCTTTAAATAAAACAGGGTGCCCACTCACACCTGATTGTCATCCCATTGATTGAAAACACCTGACTATAATGTCACCTTCAAATTAACTGCTAATACTAGAGGTTCACATACTTTTGCCACTGACTAATATGTAATATTGGATCATTTTCCTCAATAAATAAATGACTAAGTATAATATTTGTGTCTCATTTGTTTAACTGGGTTCTCTTTATCTACTTTTAGGACTTGTGTGAAAATCTGATGATGTTTTAGGTCATATTTATGCAGAAATATAGAAAATTCTAAAGGGTTCACAAACTTTCAAGCACCAGTGTAGTAAGATTTTTGTACAGCTTCTGCACCTAATTCTAAACTTAACCTCAGTAACCATGGCTTTATGTTATAATTTTGGAAAACACACACATTCACTCTAATATGAGCTTACTTGCTCAAATCCACAGTTACTTTTAATGTATGTACAGCCATGTGCACACACACACACACACACACACACAGTTTCTCTGCTTCTAATGAGTCAGCCTAACGCACACTCTCATTATCTCAGCCAAATACACACACACACACACACACACACACACACAGATGCTCATATATAGTTGTAAAATAAACTTGCAACGGTTGACACCTTGACTGCACCCCTACTCACTCCTACTCACACTCACAAACACACACAGTGCTGAAGTAGCAGCATCATTATCAAACTAAAAGTAGGAAGAATGACATGAGGTGAAACTATTACCGTTAGAACAGAAGATTTTTAAGATTCAGGGTTGTGAATGAATAAGTGACAGCAATAACACATAATGAATATGATTTAAGGGTTTTTTTGGAATGTAGGAATATGTAGCTGTCTGTATCGACCCTCATACAGTGTCCCACTTATGGTAAACCGAAAGAAGGGGTTCTTCCCCTAGGCCAGAGGTGGCAAACTAAGTTCTCCACTAGTTTGATTACAAATCAACAGTTTGCTTGGGGCCAAGGCATCAAACAATAGCTGAACATTACATTTATTTAAAAAAAAAAAATTGCCATAAACTTCAGCGTCTATATAATTTTACTAATGTGTTCAGTTTAAAAGTATAACAA
Source organism: Ancistrus triradiatus (assembly GCA_025084515.1). Lineage (NCBI taxonomy): Eukaryota > Metazoa > Chordata > Actinopteri > Siluriformes > Loricariidae > Ancistrus > Ancistrus triradiatus. Next base: position 163,195 of record JAJAGP010000803.1, on the reverse strand, counting down.
TGCTGTAATAACAACTGCTTAACATTAGTTGCAGCTGTTTCATTCAAGACTAGAGAGTTAAGTAAATTAAATATAGATTTATATAGGAAGGCAGCATTTAGCACTTGACCATATAGTGACTAACATTTAACCATTCAGACTTGCCCATACTATCAAAAATAAGCTACTCTGTAAGAAAATGTCTTTAACCTACTTTGATAGGAATGCTGCAGCGCCACTCAATTCCTCAACACATCCTTTAGTTTAAATGAAACGTTACTGTTTTAATAACAGCACACTGTCCATTGTCAGTGAATTACTACCCTAAGCCTCTTGGTAAAATGCAAAAGAAATGCCTAAAACTTTCTGTTTAAATGTATCAGAACCACCTTATCTACTAGAGATGTAAGATCCAAGTTTTTATCCTCAGATACTAATATTACTCATCAACTACCAATGCAGAATTACTATAACAGGATGAATATAACAGAACAAACATGCATACAAAGTACATTTTTCACTTCCTGAATGTGCAATTATAGTGTGGCAGATCTGGAGTAACTGACATGATCTTTTTCTAATAAAACATTAACAAGCACAGATATTAATATCAAAAACAAGCACTATTCTGCCACTCTCTTCAGATCAATCGGCTTTTGATTATTTGAGTACAAATGCTGCCACACTGCTTTGTATGTCAATCACTGAGTGTTTTGATTGTCGCCTGGGTGTATTTACGCAGAATCAATGTGCCTCACAGGATGTAAATACCTTCTGGCATGATCGGGTTCAGATGGAGTAATTCTTGGTAAGAAACTGTTTGCTGGTAGATCTCAGCAAGCCTTTCAAAACAGTGGGGCTACGATGAGCATCAATCTGCAGAGGCACAATCACTGGAATATTTCAGCTCTGTGTTTACTGACTGATTACACGTAGGAAAGAACAGACCCTAGCTCTGCTGAAATGTAATAAATGTGGTCTCTGCAAAGATTTCTCACTGATGCTGTTTCCTACTGCTAAACCAAAGGTGATATGCTTTCCCTTTTTCATTTTATCTGTAGAACAATCATCTCAACAGTTTTTCACCACCAACAGATTTACTCAGATAGCTCTGCTGGCATGTAGGCTATGTGATATACAAGTGATACTGCCAGTCTATTAGCTATATTTTATGGTAGATACATTGTCCATGGTATAAAAGACACACACTACATTGTAGGAGTTTCTTTAAATGACCAGCTCACTTGGATTGCCACTAGTTTGTTGATTAGTTGGCTGGCCAGCCAGCTGCAGGTTAGCTATAGCTGATTTGCTACTATGCACTTGAGTTGGCTTGTTGGGTATATATTTTTTTATAGAACGCTAACAAGATTCATTTTATTTAACTACCGTATTTTTCGGGCTATAAATCGCACCGGATTATAAGGCGCGATATCAACGATCGACTGCTAACGGATCTATTTTCATACATAAAGCGCACCGGGTTATAAGGCGCATGGAATGAAACAAAACTCTTAAGTTCCGTCGGAAGCTCAGTTTGGTCTTTACCTGGCGCAGGGTGTCCTTCTTTGCTTCCCCACTTCCGTACCATTGATTCGTTAATGTTGAATTCTCTCGCAAGCTGCTCTATGTCCAGGTTGTTTACTGCGTGACTGATAGGCAACTGAGTTTGAAATCCGCTTCGAAAATGAATGAATGAATGCACGTACCCTAAATGCTGAAGCACATACCGGTATTACTCCGCTATTGGCTGCGCACTACGTTGCCATAAGCTTTCGTAACTTACCAAGGCCGTGCTAAAAACATTTTGACAGATTTATGAGCGTCGTGTACCATCTACAATCGGTTCTAAGTCAGAAAGCACAACCAGAATTAATTCATACATTAGACGCACCGCATTTTAAGGCGCACTGTCGATTTTTGAGTAAGTTAAAGGATTTTAAGTGCGCCTTATGGTCCGAAAAATACGGTAGCTAGGTGAGTATTTCAGTATGGAAAGGTGGCTCATTAGAAAAACAAGCAACCTCAAAACCAGTGCTTGCTGTCTTTACTGTCAAGCTCAGCTTGTCTACCAGCAAGTTTTGTGTTTCCAGTCTATCACGAAATGTGGCTACACTAATCAGAAGACAGTCCTTGAATGAAACTAATTTCCTTAAACATCCCTCAACTTAGAGCACAGCAGGAATACCAGCATTGTTCAGAGACAGGTGAAAGTACATTATTATGCAGCAACTGTGTCAAACCTAGATTTTTGCTGCTGCCCACCCAAAGATGACATTCTAGTAACACCTCTGGAATTTCCATTGCAAACAATTTCATTGTTTACCAGGGGCATCATCTGTCTTAATAACTGTGTCTTCTCTTAGTGACTGGTTCATAAATTACTACATTACAGGACAGCATCATTTATGTGCTTGTTCAGTTATTTTCAGCCCCCACTTCATCCTGATCAGCGTCAGGGTGGGTTAAGAGCCTGTATCAGAAATATATCGAACCAAGGCGGTGATTCACACTCCGTCATCCACTCACTAACTAACACTAGCTTAAAAAAATCAGTCCACCCACTGGAGTGTTTTGGGGAGATGAGGGGAAACCATAGCAACAGGAAGAAAACCCATGTGTCCACGTAGAGAACATGCCAAACCGTTTACTGACAGATACAGTGGGTAAAGATTGCACTACGGTTCTCAGTACCCTGAATTTCTACAACCCCAACATTAAACTATGAGTGGTTCAACAAAGAACTGGATTTTTGCCATGAACTGTCAACAGGTTTGCAATTTCAGGGTCACTCAAATGTTTCACCCACTTAATTGAATTTACAGTCCTCCTCTTGAGTCTTCTGTGTGATAATGGTTTAAACCTGGAAATGAATCAGCCTATATTCACATATGCCCTCTGAGTGCTTGGGAATATATTCTGATCTTGCCCTGCTAAGCTGACTTGTCATTCTACTCGGTATTTGGGCTGCTTTCACACTTCAACACTTCTGGGGAAGTTATCGTAAACTCCCAGGCAAATCTGCACGTATCAAAGTAGTGTCAGTGTGTAAATGGTCTATGCTGATCCCCTTCCACTGAAGTAGTGAGCACAGACAGCTGACAAATTCTGCATAGCAACAGGTGGAAAACAGGACCAACAATGACCCATTCTTTACATTTTTTGATATGACACATATCAAACCTTACACTGTCAACAAGCTACACAAAAACGAAGCACAGCAACACTTCCAAGAATTCACTTCCATTTACAAGTCAGGGCGTCAATCAGATAATCTAACTGGTTATATAATACGACAGGTCGTGCATTTAGCCCACCACTGCCCTGATAGCAAGACTCAGTAAGCGATCAATACATCACCAGTTGTAGCTGTTCCTGACAAAATGGCCAATGACTACAAGTACAACGATGAGCTAATAAACTCGACTCAGGTAAATGTATGATTAACATATTATAATGTGATCAAAAGCAAAAAATGAAGCTGGCTTCACAGTGTCCTGATGTCTTACTAGCATGAGGTGCTTACATGCTGTAAGATACTCTGTTTGTGTATCGTCACTGCGTGGAAAACACATTAAGATGGATTTATGGACGTTGTCGTTAGAGAGAGAGTAACGGAGATAAAAAGAGAAGCGAGTGAGAGAGAGAGAGAGAGAGAGAGAGAGAGAGAGTGTTGATAAAGAAATATCACAGAATGAAAATGAGATGACCTCACTCTACCACAGTGCCAAGCCATCTCCACGGCAACACGGCAGAGACAGACACTGTACTGATCCAACTATTGCATCAGGAACAAATGAAAGAGATACTAACAGAGAGACTGCGAGACAGAAAGAGACAGAAAGAAGATGATGGTGGTGAGTTTGAAAGGAGGAACGTGACAGACAAGATGAGTAAGAGAGGGAGAATGGGAGAAAAGAATGAAAGTGTGTGAGAACGTGTGTGCATTTATTCACACTGTGTCAGACAGAGAGCAAACTTGTTTGCTCACTGAACACACACACACACACACACACACACAGATGTTTGTCTCGCTATCAGTGTTAGGACTTCCCACTGACATAATGATTACTCTTGCTAAATAATGCCACACTTACACCTACACCTAACCCTAACCTTCACCTTAACCTCAGTGAACTAAACAAATCTTTAGTTTTTTTCAATACAAAGTTGCAGTTTCTGAAAAAAAAGCAGTTCTCCCTGTGGGAAAGAGCAACATGGCCCCACAAAGTAAAAAATGTCAGATCTTTCTAGCATTGTGGGCTAGAAATTTTGGTCCCCACAATGATATATAAACATCTCTCTCTCTCTCTCTCTCTCTCTCTCTCTCTCTCTCTCTCTCTCTCACACACACACACACACACACACACACACACACACACACACACACACACACACACACACACACACACACACACAACACACATTATGATGAATGAAAGGGTTCAGCCCTAAGGGAATGGTGGTGGGTGTATGGAGTGATAGAGAGAGAGAATTAAACAAAGCTATATGGCTTTGTCAAATATAAATTCAAGTGTGGAACAGGAGAGGAAGAGACATGGCAGTGTAAGAACCTAAGAATGTGTGTGACACATGCACATGGAGAGATGGAGAGAGGAGAGACAGATCGGCTGATTAAGAGAGACACAGAGGAGAAAAAAAGAGTGTGAGAAGGATGGGGTAATGACGAATGAAGGAGAGAGAGAGGGGAGAGACAGAGACACGGACAGTGCTCATAAAAATCAATGGAGGTGTCTGTGAAGGAAAGTCTGTCCTTCAGTAAACGGTCCCAGCTCATGACTGTGAGCACAGGATCAAACACAAACATCCCACAAGCACACAGGGAGAGTGAGTGAGGGAAAAGGGTAATTAAAAGTAAGTGTGTGTGTGTGTGTGTGTGTGTGTGCGCCCTATAATGCTGTTTGAACCCACACGTGTTGAGGAATTCATGTAGTGTTGTGTTTACTTATAAAAGCAATATGCACTCAAAGGATGACTCTCTGTGTGTTCCTAAGCATGTGTGTTTTTCTATTTGAGTTGTGCATGTGTGTGTGTGGTGTGTGCGCGTGCGTAAGTGTGTGTGCATGTGTCTCTAGCTTCAGGCTGGCTGACTAACACTGCCAAGTCTCTTTCTCACCACAGCCTCAAAAGGGAAAGTGTTCCACACAGTCTAATGGAAACCACTCTGCCTGCTTTTCCCCAACACTACACCCATTCACACACACACACACACACACACACACACACACACACACATATACAAACATGCACACACACGTACACGCACGCGTGGACGCACACAAACACTCACACGCGCACACACACATACGCACACGCACATGCACACACACACTGACAGACACAGACACGCACACACATTCGTAGAGGTTTGTCTTTCTATCATTGTGGGGACTTTCCATTGACATAATGTATCTGTAGCGAGTGAATTGTACATGTACACTTAAACCTAACCTTAGTCTCAGTAACCTAAAGCAAACAGCCTCTGATACTTCAGGTTTTCAGAAGATAATTACAGATTTTGTAAAATCAGCAGTTTTCCTTAGGGAGAACACCAAAATGTCCCCATAAAGTCAAAAATAAATTGATCAAAAAATCCAATGTTCCTATCCTTCTTGGAACATATGGTTTTCATAATAATATAAATACATGATCACACATACACAAACAGTCAAGCATGCACCGACATCCACACACACACACACACACACACACACACACACACACACTGGTTTTTGCTTATTGACTGACTTGTGTATCATTGCAGCTAAACAACGCAGTTAAAGTTCTAATTTAGAAACAGTTAATTCTTTGTGGCACTGGGACAAATGTTTTGCAGGCTCTTTTTAGCAAATGTCAGCATATTTCTTGACATAATATCCACTCCTACCACACCATTGTTTAGCACACAGGTTGGGCTGCCACCCAAGAACATTTTCTCCCATTTTGTTTATGCTGCATTAAATTTCTTCATCCATCCAGAGAAAAAATGTTTCCAAATGGAAAAAAGAAGCTAATGCAGATGATGCCAAGAGCAATATATATTAATATCCCACTTACGTAGCAAGACTAAGCAGCAACATTTAATAAAATTACAGGAAATAAAAACAGCGTTAGTCTTGTTGTTGTGATACTAGTCAAATATTCAATACATGGCAGTAAAACAGTCATATATTCAAAACGTGGCAGGAAACACATCTAACTAGCAGGTTCAGCCTGTTCATCCACACACTTTAATCATGCAATATCCACACACATGAATGGGGAGTAGAATGTGATGTACTGAAGAGCTCAGTGACTTTTGTCATGTCGTGGACATTGGATTCTTCTTGCCCAACCAGTTAGTTAATCAAATTTCTCCCGTGATTGAGCAGTCCTGGTCAACTGTAAACACTGCTAGTGTGAAATGGAAACCCAAACTCCAGAAATATGTAGATCCATAGAATTGCATTCACTGGTTTAAGGAATTGGTAGTCTAAGAAAATGCTAACTGCCTAAATTATAAAGTTAAATAAAAATTAAAAAGACAAAAGTGAAAAGAGTGAAAAAAGAAAAAAAGACCGAACTTTTGGACAGAAAAAGGTTAACGTCAGGCTGTGCCGGAGGGCAGAAATGAAGGCAGGCAACAAACAAACGGATCTAAAGAAACAAAGGCTTGAACTCATGAAAGGTGAATCTGGAATGCTTGAAAGGAAGACAGCAGGCCTAACAGTGAAATGCAACTAAAATCAAATGTCAAAATCTAACAATTTAAAAAATAGCTTTAATGGTAATAAAAATTAGAAAGCAAATCAAACTCTGTTTTGTTCATTCTTTGCACTGCTCATTCAGTTTGAACAGCAGCAGGTCAGCAGCAAAACGTGATTCTTTTCATAGATCTCCATAGAAATTTGACAAGCGATCTGTAATCACTGTTCATATAAGATGTCAATAATAAAATCATATTATTGCCATTCAGAAAACACAAAATGTCAATTTAAAACACTAACATATAACATATATAATGAAGGCTTTAAGAATTACACAAATCAGAACGCATGAAACAGTTGCCAAATATAAACAGTTTTTATTGTGCAATCTGCAACGTATTAAAAACAGAGCTTAAAAGAGAGAGAGATGTCTTTTTCTATTTTTTCTATGTACCGTATTTTTCGGACCATAATGCAACTTAAAATCCTTTAACTTTCTCAAAAATCTACAGTGCGCCTTAAAATGCGGTGCGCCTAATGTATGAATTAATTCTGGTTGAGCCTTCTGACCTAGAACCGATTGTAGATGGTACACGGCGCTCATAAATCTGTCAAAATGTTTTAAAGTTAGACACGACCTTGGTAAGTTTACGAAGCTTACGGCCACCGTAGTGTGCGCAGCATAGCGGAGTAATAACGGTATGTGCTTCAGCATTAGGTTAATGTGCATATTCATTCATTTATTTTCAAAGCGGATTTCAAACACAACGCTATCAGTCACGCAGTACAACATGGTCATAGAGCAGCTGTGAGAGAATTCAACATTAACGAATCAATGATACGGAAGTGGAGGAAGCAAGAAGACGCCCTGTGCCAGGTAAAGACCAAACTGAGCTTCCGACGGAACTTAAGAGTTTTGTTTCATTTCATGCGTCTTATAACCCGGTGCGCTTTATGTATGAAAATAGACCCGTTAGCAGTCGATCATTGATATTGCGCCTTATAACCTGGTGCGCTTTATAGCCCGAAAAATACGGTACAGGTAGTCCTTGACTTACGACGCAGATCCGTTCCTACATCGCGTCGTAAACCGATTTTCGGTGTAAGTCGGAACATATGTACATGCTGTACGTAAATAACATACTGTAAGCACTCATCCTATCCTAACACCTATCCTAACACAGTAATTATCAAAAAACGAGCCGCGTAACCGTGTATTCTTCCGCCATGCACACCAAACACGAAGTTCGCGTTATGACGTTTACGACACAAAACCACTTAAGTGCGAAACAAGGCTTTATACAGTAAATGGGAGATGTGTCGTAACCACGAAACGTCGTAACTCGAGACCATCGTAACCCGAGGACTACCTGTATTCTTTTGCATCTCCGATCTCACTTGCTAATGCTATTATCAATTTGCATGCTGTTCAGCAATGTCATTCTACTCAGCACTCAGGAGTGCTTCTAGCTGCAAAAAATATTATATAATTTGATGCCTATTTGAAGCTGCCTATTAGAGCTGCTGTTTCCGCTAAACAACGGTATGGGGGTATATGAAGAATACAGACCGTATGGGAAAATAACACCGGTATAGCGGCTGAACTAGTACACCGCCCAGCACTAGTTTTAGGTTATATCTTATTTCAGTTTTGTTGTATCACTAATTTAGTATTTAGTAAGCATAACATATAAGAAAATAGCTAAAGGCAGTTTAATACTCCAATACAGTCCTCTTACATTAATATCATAATCAAGAAAGCTTGAGAGTAGTTTGATAATCTGTTTGTAAGTTAGTCTTGGTACTTGGTACATAGTACGTACTAAGAATTTACTACCAATCGCTTGTTTGATGGACAGTTCAAAAATCACCTACTACTCTTATAAACCATGAATGCTTAGGGCTTTATAAGTTCGAATCAGGTGGTTCTTTGAGCTGCTACCGAAGAAGCACAAAGTAAGTTCGACCTCAACCCACTGACAGTCCTCCCACACACAAAAATGAATGCATGCATGCAGATGGAGTATGAGTCCTAAAAACATCTGCATTCTTTCTGTTTTAGTTTTTCTCTCTCTCTCTCTCTCTCTCTCTCTCTCTCTCACACAAACACACACACACACACACACACATCTCCTTCTCGCCGAGATATACTGTTACAGTAGCTAATTAATGCTACACTTACAGTCTACAGTGCTGCTTGAAAGTTTGTGAACCCTTTAGAATATTCTATATTTCTGCGTAGACATGACTTAAAACGTCATCAGATTTTGAAGTCCTAAAGTGAGGTCAGTTTTAGAGTTTGAGGTCAAAAAGGAACCTAGGGTAACTTGTGAGTAACTAAATGTCACTCTCAGATTGGCTAATATTAATGTTAATAAATACACCATCAGGAGAACACTGAACAACAATGGTGTATGGGTCAGGATTGCAAAGGGAAAGCCACTGTAGTCCAAAAAGAACATTTCTACTTGTTACATGGCATGAGGACAACCAAGAAGGCTATTGGAAAAACATTTTATAGACAATTGAGACCAAAATATAACTTTTTGGTTTTAATGAGAAGTGTTATGTCTGGAGAAAGGAAAGCACTGCAATGCATTCTCAATGTACCAGCAAATTCTGAAGGAAAAAGTTAGGACTTCTGCCCATGAACTGAGTATCAAGCAAATGAGCATCATGCAGCAAGACAACCACCATAAGCACATAAGCCATTCTACCAAAATGGTTAAAGGAAAACAAGGTTCAGAATGGCCCTGTTTTGGAATGGAAAAATCCAGACGTTATACCAACAGAAATGTTGCGGAAGGACCTGAAACAGGCATTTCATGCGAGGAAACCCACCGACATAGCTGAAATAGCTGAAAGCATGGGTTCTATACAAAGAAAAGGGCTAAAATTCCTCGAAGCCAGACTGATCAACAGGTAATGAAAACATTTAGTTGCAGATTTTGCTGAACAACAGGATCACATCAATAGCCTACTGAAAGCAAAGGTTCACATACTTGGATTGGATCAATATATAAATTAAGTATAATGCATTGTCTCTTTTGTTTAACTAGGTTCTCTTTATCTACTTTTATCCACCAGGGATGGATAAAGTACCTGAAAGCTGCACCTAAGTAAAAGTATAAATATCTTACCAGAAAATGACTTTGGTAGAACTTAGTCACCTCTTAGAATATTAGTTGTGTAAATTCTTAAAGCATCAGCTATTTACTGTGCTTAAATATTAAAATTAAATTTCTGATATTAAATGTACTTACGTACTGAAAGTAAAAGTACAAGTAAATTCTGTTAATGAAAAAAGCAAGCAGACAGAATTTTGGGGCTGTAAACTACCTTAAAAATGAAGCCTACCTTACACTTAAAGAAAAACAAGGTTTTCATAATCATAAATGGTATCTGAATAGGCTTAATGGTAGTTCTGATAAATAACCTTAATGTTGTGGCTTTGTTGTGGTATTAATCTTAACTTACCTCAGTGTGTTTCCAGAGGTTAGATAGGGATTTTAAATGCCAATATTTCTGTATCTGTGGGCAAGCATAAGGCACACTTCATCGAGTATGAATAATCTTTCTTTCATTCATTCATTTTCTTATCCGCTTAATCCTGGTTGTCAGCATAGGGTACAAGGCAGGAACAACCCTAAGCAGGGCGCCAATCCATCGTAGGGCACATACACTCACACTCGCACACTAAGGGCAATTTGGAGAGCACATTGTACATTAATATGCTTAGCCAGCCAGTGATCTAGCTTGAAAGTCAGGATCACAATTTCGCTAAACCTGCTTGCTTGCATTCAGTCAAAGATTTTATAGTAGTTTTATTTTGAATTAACGAAGTAACGAAGGTGCCTAGGTCAAATGTATCAGAGTAAAAGTATGCATTTTATTCAGGTAATGTAGTATAGTAAAAGAGAAAGTTGACAGAATGTAAAAATTGTATTGGTATTGTATTGGTACATACCATACCATATTACCCCCCCCCCCACACACACACACACATACACATACTATACATCCCTCCAGTGTCCTGTCCCAATCCCTCTCCCACCTCTGAGTTTTGTCTAGTCCACCACTGACACCTACCTTCTTCCCCTTTCTTACAGACAGAGGGAGGAGTGCTCTGTAATTCACTCCTTCCTCCACAACTGAAATAAATAAGTGGACCTGAAAGAGTGAATGTGTGAAGAGCACTGAGTATGTACTAGAGCAGTAAAAAAAGAGGGAAGAAGAGGACAGAAGTGCAGAAAAAAGGAGAGAGGTAAATTGTTCAGGCTGCTTTTCAAGGCTACTTTAGGGTCTCCAGAATTGCGGGATCACATCACATTAGTGTCACATGTACAAGTGCTGTACCCACACACTCTCTCAGACAACTTTCTCTTTGCCTTGCCTTTTTCACTTACAGCTCTTACTTGCCCCCCACAAACCCCCACCCCTCGCTTTCACTCACACACAGATAGATGAAAGAACAAGACTCTCCCTTTTATCATCCATCCACAGGCATCACAAACTGGGTGTGATGAAATGATGCAGAGCAAGTGTATGTGTGTGTGTGTGTGTGTGTGTGTGTGTGTGTGCGTGTGTGTGTGCGTGTACATTTGTTTTTATATACTGGTGAGGGCTCACACAAGAGGAGGGACAATTTCTCCATTAGGACCAGCTCCCAGATCCCCATGGACACAATCATTGCACAGAAACCTCCCAAATTCTACCACATTGCCCTGAAGTTGCCCTGAAAATATGTCCCTATTGCGTTTCCTGGCCCGACAATATTTCTGTGTGTATTGCATATTTTATGTGTGTGCTTGTGTTTGTAAGTGAGCCCACTGTGACTGTAAATTCAATCTCTATGCAATACCAGAGATCAACAGTGGCTCATCTGAACGGATACGCAGAACCTGTAAGATGTATACCCCTAATCATATACCTAATTTTAATTCTTTACAACAATTTACCAAGACTGTCTTTTGATAATTGTCTAAATATATCCAAGCTATTACAGAGAACATGGATGAGCTCTATTTTACACAGATGGAATTATTTCCATGATTGGCAGTGGGTCCCCTTTCTGCAGACTGAGGTTGGCTTCCATGGGTGATCCCGATCATGTTAAAATGCATGTGGATGAACATGAGAATACCTTTTTCAAGGCAGTTTGCACTGCCTGGTTGTTTTCCCCTATTCCAGTTAATGACTGTGCGCTATGATATATGCCTCATGTAGCAGGAGCATTGTTGTTTCATAACTGGCGCAGTGAAGCTGGTTTCCTGGTGAAAATCTTTTTCCCTGGAGATTCCTCACTGACTGAAAACCAGGATTATTGCTAAGTCTGAACTAATTGTCCCTTCATACAGAAAAAAATGTTGCAATCCCATACACTTGTATTATGTTAGCTTAGAAACATATGAAATCGGGACTGAAAGGAAGTTGTTTTAGACTTTAGGCATATACCACCAAACATATCAGATACCAATAGTTCATTTACATTTACATTTACAGCATTTAGCAGACGCCCTTATCCAGAGCGACTTACAATTGGTACAGTCTTACAATCCAAGCAGTTGTGGGTTAAGGGCCTTGCTCAAGGACCCAACAGTGGCAGCTTGGCAGAGGTGGGATTTGAACCCTGGACCTTCTGGTCCATAGTCCAGTACCTTACCCACTAGGCTACCACAGTTCCATTTACCATTCTTTTAAATCCTACTGATCTAACTGAATTTTGACTGAAGACACACAAAACAGTAGTGTGTTTTGTGTGTCTACGTAGATGCAAATGAGTAACAAAATCAAACCTATAATAAAGAAAACAATTCCATTACATACGTAAGCATGGCAGATGGGTTTACGTCTGTACTGGGGCTGTGCTGAAAAATCAATACAACAATATATCGCAATGTTTATTTTCGTGATTGATTTTCAGCTCAAAGTAGTCTATTTTTTGAAGGAAGAAAAAACTCATTTTAAAATGGGGTGTAACTACAATCTCCGCTCCTGCAGATGTCACAGTACAGTGTTCTAAGTCAATTTGTCTCCTGAATTATCAGCGTGATGTGATGTATTAAGACGACTCAGACTGTACACCATAACTTGTATTTCAGCTGTTTTGATATTTTCTGTGAACTATGTGGAATATCGCAATATTAAAGCACTATGCACCGTATCGCATTCTTTCATGATCCATGTATCAGGATGCGAATTGTATCGTGAAGTCCTTTCCAATACCCACACCTAATTTGTACTGAGTGACTTTAATTGGTAGAAATATAAACATAAATCCCCATATTATGAAAAATTTTTCCACAAGCATCCACTCTGATACGGATAAATAAGATAAATCTTCTGTATGTTCTTTTTACTGTTGATCTTGAAAGGCCCACTCTGTTTCCCTTCGTTGTTAACAGTTTTATTTGTTAAGACAAACCTGTAATTTGGCAAAAGCACACTGCTATGGTACACTTAACTCTTTTTATTTCATCCATAAAACTGATATACTCATTTAATTTTTGTATACAATCTTTGAATGTTTTCACCATTATGAGCGGTCCCACTTTACGCCATTTTGAATACTTAAGTACTTTCAATGTTGGATTACTTTTCTTCTTGGGCAGTTTCTCAGATGGTACTGCTGGGTAAATATTGGGTACTTTATACACGAAGAGGCAAAGTGTTAGATACAACTGCCTGCAGTATTACAGTGCCCATTCAAAAATGAATAAACTATATGACTGAATCACCTGCAGTCACGACCACCATGTGCTGCAATGTGTTAGTGGAAACAGAGGTCACATGTCACAAGTCTTGTATTCCAGTCCACATTAGCAGCCTTTTGAAACAGGCCATAATAATCCACCATCACCGCCACATGGACACGTACACACAAACACACACAACATGAGCACCCGTATTTCACGTAATGAAAGCTCACACACAGACCTCAAATGGACGAAGTTCTTCTCTGTTTGTGCAAAACTCCAGCTGTCTGTCTGACAGGAACTCCACCACCACCACTCCACCCACATGAGATTGCCCAACCAAGGGTCGGAAAACCTGAAAAACAAATACAGCTACCAATCAGGTGATTGGTACACTGACTTATACTAAACAAAGTATCACAAGCCCAAAGTCAGGAAAGAAATGTTAAGATTTGTAGAGTTACTGCATTAAGTGTGATGGGAAATTGGATGATGTGTCATTACACTCTGTGGAACTGCAGCTCTGATTTACAATACAGTACAGTGTAAGGCTGAAACTCCTCACAGGCACTGAAGGAACACAGCGAAATGAAACAGTGGCAATTTGATCAACCATCGCTACATGTCTGAACATTTTTTATATTTTTGTTGCCTTCAATATCCCCAACACACACGCACACACACACAAAACAATAGCAATTCAGAAGTGTGTTTAGCTCTTTTTGTGGCCACAGTTACACAGGAAACAATGCTCAGTTTTTAAACGAACAGCCTAATAAGTCTAAAGGTTTCCTCTGGGTTAAGGCAATTTGTACTGAGATTATGGTTAAGTGGTTTAGATTTCCAAATGAATGACCTTTCAAAGCTGTTGAAGGTAAGTCACTACCTGAAACTGAAGCTTCTAGAATGAACATGCTTTTTAGGCTAAACAATATTCTAAATCAGTACAGCAGGTATTTTGACATACTATTTAGTACAAAGATGCTGTCTGGTACATCCTCTGGTTTGTGGAGAGCAGGTCCAATGAGACATGAGGTGGTAGCAGCATTCATTTCTTATAAATCAGCTTTTAAATAGTTAAGTCTTTCTAACTCGCCAATTAGTAGAGCAGAGTTGATAGACACTAATTTTATTCATTTTAAATTTAACACAAAGTATCTTGAATCCAACAAGTTTGTGCACATTTTGAATTCAGCGCAGACAAGCTGTTTGTAATGGAGTCTGTATTTAGGAGGAATTGGCTGAAGTCAAATTCATGTCCAAAGCATCTTGTCCAACAGTGTCAAGATGGTGATATAATATAATATAATATACACTACAAAGAGCCTTGTCAGAATTCCACCTGTTTGTTTCATTCTTCATTCACTTGCTTTAATATCTGCTTAATCCAAGTCACAGTCGAAGGGAGCCGGGTCCTAACCGACAGTACAGCGTACAAGGTGGGAACCAACCCTAGAAAGTGTGCCAATCCTTCGCAGACACACACATGGACACTTTAGAGAACCTCTTCTTTGTAATGTGGGAGGAAACCGGATTATCCAGAAGAAAACCATGCAGACACAGGGAGAATATGCAAACTCCAGGCCGGTCTGGGAATCATCTTGAGGATCTCTGGAGCTGTGAAGCAACAGCACTAACCAGTGTGCCACCGTGCCACCACCACCTGTTTCATTCACCGTTAACAACACCCTGCTGTTCTTATAAACAATTTAAAAATCATTTCTAAGTATAAACTATGCTTCAGGGTTCCTGTTAGGGTACTGACTCTAGAAATGGGCATGTCTGTACGCAACAATGTCTTTCATAATGGTTATGATAACCATAATGGATGATTGAGGACAGAACTCTGTCTCGTGAGAAATCACACTCAGATTCCCATTGACTGAATCCCTTTCTGTACACAGTTTCTATTTATAGCAATAGGACAGTGGAGTCAAACTTTCCATAGCTGTGTGTGTGTGTGTGTTACAAAACCTCAGAGTATTCATCTCTCTGTGGATCTCTAAAGTGAAAGCTAATATAAATGAGGACACAGGGCTATGTGTGTGTGTTTGTTTGTGTGTGTGTGTGTGTGTGTGCATGTGGAAATGTGTATGGACTGATATATGGATATCAGTGTACAAATGTTCATCGGTATGAGTGTGTGAGTTTATAAACTATAGGCTGGAGGGTAAAGGGGACAAATAGTACGCAGGATATTTTTAGATTGCACACATTAATTCAGTCACACTCTCACACTCTCTCTCTGGCAAACACACACACACACACACACACACACACACACACACACACACACACGGTTCTGTCACGGTACGCCGTGAGCACGGGTGTTGCGCTCCTCCCAGTCGCCGGGTGGCGATCCAGGACATGGACCGTTGCAGCGCCACCCGGTTTGCAAAGACGCCGAGGGAGATGCCGGGACGCTACCGTAATGACTTACAGCTGTAAGACAAGACTATTTTAAACAGCATCCGGCTCCCCTTCGGCGCGGGGAATTATTCAAGGGAAAGCTCCCTTGCCCTGGATGATTCACGGATATGGTACCGTTCGGCGGTGAGAGCCCGCTTTAATATTGCGGTTATAGACATTCTAGGCCTCGAGTTATGTCTCGTACGGCGGTTGAAGCCCGCTTCATTGTGAGTTGGTTACCAGTTCTAGGCTGAGTTATGGTCGTTCGGGCAGGTGAGCCCGCTTTCATTGGTGGTTACCAGTCTAGGCTGAGTTATGTTCGTTCGGCGGGTTGAAGCCCGCTTTCATTGTGGTTACCAGTTCTAAGCTGAGGGATGTTCGTTCAGTGGTCCCCCTTCCAGCCCGCTTTTTTATCGTTACAGCTATAGGCTGTTTTTGTTTTTGTGTAAGCCCAGCTTTGTGTTTTGTAATATTATTTAGAAAAAACGCCAAAATGGTCATTATTGGTTAGAATCACTGCGCACGTTCCTCCTTGCCAGTTAGCGCAATCACCGGTCGTGACAGAATTCCCCGCCATACAAGGGAGACGGCAGGTTCATGGCGTTACCCTGCTCCAGTAGGGACCGGGTGTGTGTACACGAGAACGTATGATGGTGGGACACCCCCTCAAGTACGGGGGTCTTTTGGTCCCAGTGCTCCGCCGCTACGTTCAGGGAAAAAACAGTTTTTTTCTAGAGTTACGACGGGTTTTTTATATGATTTTTGGACGTGTGACGGGAACCCGACCATTGTTTTGGGCGCTTTGAGGCAACGATCCCACACTAGAATTCGGATTGGTGATAAGTGTGCAGTTTTTGAGAAGCTTTGGAGAGCAGGTTGCCCCGTCCATTACGCAACAAAGTCCAAGCCTGCAAGGTTGGGGAAAGGATGTTACCGCCCGTTTCCTGCGTGTTCCGCTAGGACACTGGTGCGCCAGAGCTGCCGGATTCCCCCCTTAGCTACTGTAGAAAAGGCATGATTCCATCTCGATCCGTGGTTGGTAGGTCCGTACGCCAACCCTGTGTGGAGAATTGTATTTCGGACGCCGCACTAGGTGCGTTAGTTGAGCATTGTATGGCGGTTTCTCGTCGGATGGGGGTGGAAACTCGGCTGGTGAAGGGGCCAACACCACACACAACGGACATTGGGCCTAGGTGCCGGCGCCCGGACACGTGTGCCAAAAGCCGAGCACTACGGACACCATCGTGCCTAGTCCGACGGCGAGGCACATGGGCCCAAGTCAGGTTTCACGGACATCCGGTACCTGGTGTCCAGTCCTCTCTGTCGCAGTTTCCAGTTGCGGGGTGCCATGATTGCGCCTCCACGCGAGACCAGTTCAGAGGTGCGTCCTGATCACGTCGTTCACACGACTCCGCGGAAGAGCATCACGTCGTCCGGCGTACTCCGCATGAACAAGCATCCCGTCGTCCGACGACTCCGTGACAAGCCATCACGTCCGTTCCGCGAATCGGGGCTGACAAGCGTCACTTCAGTCCGGACTCCCGCTGAACAGGACAGTCGTCGATCCACAGACGATCTGCTCTGCAGACACTCGTCGTCCAGACTCTGTCGGCAGCACAAACTCGCTCGTGGCCACGAATCTGGGCTCTGCAGCCACTCGTCGTACGCCTCGGACTCTGACGCTGGCGAGCCATCGTCGTCCACGACTCGCTCTGCAGCCACTCGTCGTCACGACTCTGCTCTTGCGAGGCCACTCGTCGTCCAGCTCTGCTCTGCAGCCACTCGTCGTCCACGGACTCGCTCGCAGCACGTCGTCGCCAAGACTCTGACTCTGCTCCTCGTCGTCCACGGGACTCTGCCTTGCAGCCCACTCGTCGTCCACGGACTCTGCTCTGCAGGGCATCTCGTCGTGCCATCGACTACAGCTCTGCATGCGAGCCACTCGTCGTCCACAGACTTCTGCTCTGCAGCCCCTCGTCGTCCACGGACTCTTGCTCTGCCGGCCACTCGTCGTCCGTACGACTCTGCTCTGCAGCCACTCGTCGTCAACGACTCTGCTCTGCAGCCACTCGTCGTCACGACTCTGTCTGCAGCACTCGTAGTCCAAGACTTGCTCTGCAGGTCCGCCCGTCGTCGACGCCTGTTTCTGCAGCCGCCCGTGGTCGACCATGTGCTGCAGCCGCCCGTCGTCGACCCTGTTTGCGCCGCCCGTCGTCGTCGGCCTGTTCTGCAGCCGCCCGTCGGCGAACCGACATGTCGCCGAACCGCCCGTCGTGTCGACTTGTTTCTACAGCCGCGCCGTGCCGTCGACCTCCGTGCTGTCAAAGCCGCCCGTCGTCGACTCCGCTGTCACAAGCCGCACTGTGCGCTCGACTCGCTGTCCCAAGCCGCACGTCGTCGACTCAGCTTGTACAGTGAAGCCGCTACGTCGGCGTCGAATCCGCTGTCAACGCAGCACGTCGTCGACTCCGACTTCAGAGCGCGCACGTCGTCCGCCTCCGCGGTCAAGCCGAGTAGTCTCGACGTCCGTCTGTAAGAAGCCGCAACGTAGTCGACTCCGCGTCAAGCCGCAGTCGTCGCCTCCGGCTGTCAAAGTGGGAAAGGCCGGCACGTCGCTCGATGCTCGCTGTTCGATGCCGCACGTCTGTCGACTCCGGCTTGTTCAAGCCTGCACGTCGTCGAACCTCCGATTGTCACAAGTCCGACTGTCAGCTCGAACTCCAACGGCTGTCAAGCCGCACGTCGTCGACTCCGAGTCAAGACGCACTGTCGTCGACTCCGCCGTAAGCCGCACGTCGGTCGACTCCGCCGTCAAGCCGCACGTCGTCGACTCCGCGTCAAGGCCGCACGTTCGACTCCGCCGTCAAGCACGGCAGCCTCGTCGTTCCGCCGTTCCAGACGGCCGCCTCGTTCTTCCGCCGTCCAGCACGGCCGCATCGTCGTATCCGCCGTCCAGCCGACGGGTACAACGCCTGTCGGTCTCCGCCGTTTCAAGCACGGCCGCTAGGTCCTCAGCCGTCCAGGCACGGCCGCCTCGTCGTCTCCGCCGGCCAAGCACGGCGTCACGCTCGTCGTCTCCGCGCACGTCCAAGTCACTCGGTACAGCCTCCGTCAGTACAAGACCGTCTAGAGCTGAACGGCGCTCGTAGTCTCCGCCGTCAAAGCACGGCCGCCGTTGTGTCCCGCGCTGCAAGGCCACAGCCGCCTGCGTCCGTCCTGCCGCCGTACAAGCACGGGCCCAGCCTGTCTCCAGCCGTCAAGCACGGCCGCCAGACCTCGTCTACGACGTCAAGCACGGCCGCCGCCTCGTCTCGCCGTCAAGCACGGGCCGCCGCCTCGTCTCCGCCGTTCAAGCACGCCGCCGCCTAGTCATCCGCCGTCAAGGCACGGCCGCCGCCTCGTTCTCCGCCGTCAAGAAAACGGCCGCCCGCCTCGTCGACTCATGCTGCCAAGCAGGCCGCCGCCTCGTAGTCTCTGTCACAAGGTTCGCCACGTGGACTCTGCTCACAAGCGTCGCCACGTCGACTCTGCTCACAAAGCGTCGCCACGTCGACTCTGCTCACAAAGCGTCGCAGTCGACTATGCTTGTTCAGCGCCGCTCGTCGTCCGGCTCAAAGGTCGCCATCGTTGTCTCAGCTTGTCGGCATCTAGTCCACGGCTTCTGCCACGGTGCTAGGGGCCCGGGGGGGGGGTCGTCCTCCGGAGGCCGGTTTTCGGAACCGTGTTGTGGGTCGACGTTCGCCTAGGCACGCCCAGAGAGGGAAACCCCCGGACAGGCAGGGTGGTGAAGGGGGCCTTGGAAGGAGCCTAGCTCCGTCTCAGGGTCCTTTGGGGGGGGTATGTAAGGTAAGCCGTGAGCACGGGTGGTTGTGCGCTCCTTCCCAGGTCGCCGGGTGGCGATCACAGGACATGACCGTTTGCAGCGCCACCGGTTTGCAAAAGACGCGAGGGACGAGATGCCGGGACGCTACGTAAAGACTTACAGCTTTAGCAAGATATTAAACAGGCATCCCGGATCCCCCTCGGCGGGGGGAATTATTCAGGAAAGCTCCCTTTTGCCTGGTGATCACGGTATGGCTCGTTCGGCGGTTTGAAGCCCGGCTAGCTTTCATTGTGGCTGTTCGTTCTAGGCTGAGTTATGTTCGTTCGGCGGTTGAAGCCCGCTTTGTCATTGTGGTTACCAGTTCTAGGCTGAGTTATGTTCGTTCGGCGGGTTGAAAGCCCGCTTTCATTGTGGTTACCAGTTCTAGCTGAGTTATGTTCGTTTCGGCGGTTGAAGCCCGCTTTCAGTTGTGTGGTTACCCAGTCTAAGCTGAGGTATGTTCGTTCAGTGTTTAAAGCCCGGCTTTTGTTACGGGTTTACCAGACTATAGGCTGTTTTTGTATTTGGTGTACAGCCAGCTTTTGTGTTTGTACATATTATTTAGAATAAACGCCAAAATGGTCATTATGTTAGAACCTGCGCACGTCTCCTCCTTGCCAGTTAGGCATCCCGGTCGTGACAGGTTCTCTATGTGAAACAGATGTAAAGGCAGAGAAAGGACAAACAGCTGCAGCTCAGAAAAAAACTGCCAAACAATAAGACTGAATGAAACTTTACTTCAGTAGTGTTTTAGGTTGGATTACATAACCTTATATATTCTATAAACTGAAAGAGGGGGATTGTGGTTATTACAATCCATTTTATTTACATTGAATACAACAAGGCAGAAATTAAACATGAAAATCAAAGTGGCTCAATAGATACATTTATATTTTAAAAGCATTTGATTAAATGAACATGGAGTTTTGTTGCAGTAGCTCCATTACACTAATTCTGTTATAAAACACAGTCTTTTCTCCTCTAACCAACACAAAGCCTTCTCACAACACCACACTGATTCAAATGTACAGTGGTGCTTGAAAGTCTGTGAACTCTTTACAATTTTCTATACTTCTGCATAAATATGACCTAAAACGTCATCAGATTTTCAAAAGTAGATAAAGAGAACCGAGTTAAACAAATGAGACAAAGATATTATACTTGGTCATTTATTTATTGAGGAAAATGATCCTATATTACATATTAGTGAGTGGCAAAAGTATGTGAACCTCTAGGATTAGCAGTTAATTTGAAGGTGAAATTAGAGTCAGGTGTTTTTCGATCAATGGGATGACAATCAGGTGTGAGTGGGCACCCTGTTTTATTTAAAGAACAGGGATCTATCAAAGTCTGCTCTTAACAACACATGTTTGTGGAAGTGAATCATGGCACGAGACAAAGGAGTTCTGGTAGGGACCTCAGAAAAAAGAGGTGGTTGGTTGACTCATTCAGGTGTAGAATATGTTTACAAATGACCATCTACTAAAGATGTTTGGACTTCACACTCAATCTTACAAGTCAGTGAGAAAGTTGCTGTATACACAAGGAAGGATAAGTGTAAACCATTGTTAACCCTCCCCAGAGGAAGTGGTCAACCTCACAACAAAGATCACCATCCTAATGAGCAGGGCGCCGTCCAGTTATACTTGGCGCGGAAGGGTCACACAAATGTGACAGCAAACACAGGATAATTCTAGCAACGAAAGAGACCTCTCTCAACATGGAAAATGTTCTAGTGAGTTTATCCGAACCCATCAGAATGAAACACTGAACAACAATGCGGGTGCATGGCAGGGTTGCAAGGAGAAAGCCATGCTCTCCAAAAAGAACAGTTGTGGACGTCTGAAGCAGTTGACATAAAGGATCACGGGTTGGGTGAATGTGCAAGTAAGGGCTTTTTGGAAGATATTGTTTTGTGGACGGATGAGACCAACATAGAACGGTTTTGGTTTGAAAAGAATATATTGACGACATTAAGCTATGGAGAAAGGAAAACGCACTAGCATTTCACGAGGACATATAGAACCTTATTCCCATCTGTGAAACATGGTGGTTGGTAGTAATCATGGTTTGGGCCATGTTTTGCTTGCATTGGCTGTAGGACGGCGGGGCCATCATTGATGGAACAATGATTATGAATTATATCAGAAAAATTCTAAGGGAAAAATGTCAGGACATCTGTCCGTTGTTGAAACTGAATCTCAGGAGAGGTGGGTCATGCAGCAAGAAAACACCCCCCTAAGACACACAAGTGGTTTACCAAAGAAGGTTACAGAAGGAATAAATGAAGGTTTTGGAATGGCCAAGTCAAGTCCTGACCTTAATCCAATGGAAAATGTTGTGGAAAGGACCTGATTATGCGGCGTAGTTAATGTGAGGAAAGGAAACCCCACAACAATCACAGACGTTTGGAGTGTTTCTGTACAGAGGAGGAATGAGGCTAAAATTCCTCACAGAGGACCGGCTTGTGCAAGGAGAAACTGATCAACAGTTACAGGAAAACATTTAGATTGGAAGTTATGCTGCCAGGGGGTCACAACCCAGATACTGAAAGTCACAGGTTCACAGTGATGTTTGCCACTCACTAATATGTAATATTGGATCATTTTCCTCAATAAATAAATGACCAAGTATAATATTTTTGTCTCATTTGTTTAACTGGGTTCTCTTTATCTACTTTTAGGACTTGCGTGAAAATCTGATGATGTTTTAGGTTATATTTATGCAGAAAGGGTTCACAAACTTTGAAACACCACTGTAACTAGGTCCCCCAGTTTGTACAAATTTGAATTTACTTCAGTTTGTCTGGAGAGTTCTTATGGCTTCACAGTCTTGTGTTGTGTGTGAGTTTGTTTTTTCTGCCCATGTACATTGCCATTTTGCCTGGCCCAAAATAAAACTGATCAGTTGACACATTTAAAACAAAAAATAGAAGTATTAAAAGTAAAATTCACACTGAAATACCTTAAAATGCTCTGCAATAAGACAATGATGACAACCTAGACCAGAAAAAAAAAGCATGAAAAACCGTTTCCCTTTGTATGAGAGAGCGAGAGAAAGAGAGCGACAGACAGACAGACAGACAGACGGGGGGATATGGAAACTAATGAAATAAATGAAACACAGGAGCATAATGGAATAAATCAGAAACAGTGCCCACAAGAACAACTTTCCTGCTTTTTTTCTCTACAAATGAGCCCTTCAAAACCCTCATGAATACAGAGAGGGGAGGACACTGCTGAGTACCTGCACCCTACCCACTCAGACCTACAGTTATATTTAGAACACAGCCCAATCTCATTGTAATGACATTCAAATTCCTCATGAGGAAACACACATACATACACAGACACAGAACAGATGCAGAACACACACACACACACATACACACACACACACACACACACACACACACACACTTTTGGCTTGGTAATCCTAACTTTCTGGGGACTTTCAACTGACATAATGATTACTGACCCTAAACTGAACCAAAGTAACCTAAAGCAAATCTTTTGACTCTTTTGGTGTTTCAAAATAAAGTTGCAGTTTCTATAAAAAATAGAAAATAGAGGACCAGCTAGATGTCCCCACAGTGTAGATCAGATCAATCAGATCTTTCTACCCCTGTTGGGACATTTGGTCCCCACAATGTAATATAAACATGGTACACACACACACACACACACACACACACACACACACACACACACACACACACACACACACAGGGTATATCAGCAGAAGAACGCCACAACCAGTAGATATGCATATTAGGGACCTTGAGAGGCAGCTGAGGGTAGGCTACTATATTCACATTCATTTTCATTGCTTTTTTTTCTAATACACACTTTTTCCCCTCAAACAATGCATTTTTCAATTATAATAATGTGTACAGATCTGCTGTTTCATTTCTACAGTAATTCATTCATTGCCATAAGCTAATTTATCATAATTTAATTCATAGAGGTTCCGGATGTTATCCCAGAAACTGTGGTCATAAGGAATATAATAAAATGTAAGCAAACTCCTTTCATCTACATTCTGATGGACACAAACACCAGCGTGTACCCCTCCCAAACACAGTCGTTTTCTTTTTCACTCTGCTTTCCTCCCTTGCTCACACACATATAGTCCAGGTCACACACCTGCTGAAGCATGGACATACACCCACACTCTTGGCACAGTGCAAAGTGTTGCTATGGTGTGTGTGGGGTGTGTGTGTGTGTGTTACAAACAGAGTGAGAGAAGGATAAAGAGGGTGAGAGGGAGGGAGTGTTGGAACATCATTAAGCCTTTAAAATCTGCTTCAATCCGTCGCCACAGCTTTTAAGAGACAAAGTGAGTTTGTGTGCAACATTGCACAAGTGAGTATGTTCATATGTGCGACTTTGAGTGTGTACGAGTTAAAGGAAAAGAGAGGTGGGGTATAATATGTATTATAATTAGAAATGAGGAACATGACAACGTATCTTGGACTTCAATCAAATTGAATGCAAATTAGAATATTCCCACTCAAATTCATATTAGCAGTTGAGTTTCCCCTGTGAATGCGCATAATTTTAGACATAAATCAAATTAAACTGCAAAACACCAAGGGCTATCATTTAAAATGCCAAAGCAAAGTTCATTTGACATTTCATTTTCAGTGTCTTAACAGGTCTGTTTGATTTGACACTTTCTCATTATTACCCTCCAATACTGCAGAAAGTAAAACACACTTGCATTGCTATTCGCTTTTTAGTCTTCACTGTCAAACAGGTACCTTGTGTGTGTGTGTGTGTGTGTGTGTTTTGAACACAGCGAAACAGTATTTCCATTTGCTACACACTTGAGATTCAATTTATATGTAACACTCATCAGTCTGTGTCTGCATGTCACTTGGCTAATAGCATAATATACACACACCAGAGGAATCAGAGTTCTCCAAGAAATTATTCAGTCACAAGGAGACGCCTGAAGGGAAGTAAGGTCTTGTGTGTGTGTCTGTGTGTCCATGTGTGTGTGTGTGTGTGTGTATTTGATGTTTATATATTTTTGGAAACCAAATGTCCCCTCAAGGCTAGAAAGATCTGACATTTTACATTTTCTACCTTGTGGGAACAGTTTGCTTACTTTCCCACTTAGAAAACTGTTTTTGTTTTTTTTGTTTTTTTTACAGAATCTGCAACTTTGTTTTGAAAAGCCAAAAAAAGTAAAAAGAGTTGAATTAGGTTACTGAGGTAAAGGTTAGGCATTAATTATCTACATTCATTATTATGTCAGTGGAAAGTCCCCACCAAGATAGTGAGACAAACGTGTGTGTGTGTGTGTGTGTGTGTGTGTGTGTGAGAGAGAGAGAGAGAGAGAGAGAGAACTTTCTTTGTGTTGGCACTTCAAGTGCCTGATACACAGCCAAAAGCCCAACAGTGGCTCTGTGTGTGTGTGTGTGTGTGTGTGTGTGTGTGTGTGTGTGTGTGTGAAAGCGAGAAACCCAGAGAGAAAAAGAGAGAAAGAGAGAGAGAGAATCTTGAATCTTGAGGGCGAGAGAGGAAGTGAGAGAGGGACTGAAAAAAAAAGAATGAGAATGAATGTGTGTGTGGCGGATGGATTTATGTCCAGCTGAGTGAGTAATAGTACCTACCACAAAGACAGCTCTTTAATACGTGACACTCTCTCTTTCTCTTTCACACAGACAGACAGACAGACAGACAGACAGACACACACACACACAAGTTACTGTGACATAAACAATACAGTGTAAATAGTAATAATACACATCATGGCACACAACCTTTACCCCAGGGACAACAAACAAACACAAAGCTGTGGATAGAGGTCAAGTTTGTCTCCCCGAACACAGGTCACACACCCACAAACACAAATATATCCAGTCAGACACACACACACACACACACACACACACACACACACACTGCAAATACCAAGTCATTAGCCTAACTGATGTTGCTAAAGACAATTTGGTCAGATATCTACAGAGGTTACACTGAAGCCTGAGACTGTGCTCTTTCATTCACTACTTTGTGTGTGTGTGTGTGTGTGTGTGTGTGTGTGTGTGCGCACATGGGTGTGCTCTTGTTTGCTTAACAGTGGTGAGAGTGAAAAGTTGTGAGTGAGAGAGACTGATAGAGGGAGAGTCTGTTAATGATAAAATGAGATTGGCTCAAATGGGTTCCACTGCTGTCTGTCTGTCTGTCTGTCTGCCTGCCTGTCTGTCTCTCACTCACTCACACACACACACACACACACACACACACACACACACAAATGGAGTCACTTCCTGCCTGAGTCACTAGCCTGTTAGTCATTTGGCAAAACCAAGCCTGTGTGTGTGTGTGTGTGTGTGAGAGAGAGAGAGAGAGAGAGAGAGTTATGAATGATACTCTTACAGTAAGCGGATCATTACAGCTTTAACTGACTAACAGACAGAGGCAGAAGTAAACACTGATAGACAGAATACTCAATCATGTACAAATACATACTTGCCTTATATTATCTGCAGAGCACGAAAAAGAAACAATGATTTAAACATCTACATTTTAAACTGGACTGCATCCCACCATGCTGATAATCTAAAGTCCATCATCCCGTGCTTTAATGCCTGTGTGAACTGCCTACACAGGTACATTTCCTCTGTGAATTCAAGCATACGTGCCTGTCATCCAGAAAAATGCAATACATCCACACTAAATGACAAAGACAGTTATCTTCCCAAACTGAGGAAGACAGCAGGCACCCCCACACCAAACTCTTCTCTGAAAAGGAAAAATCAATAGCAATTACTATCTGGGCTTTCTCCAATATTATTCATTTTTACACCTCTGTCAATTTCACATATCAGCAAATCTATTTACTAATTACAGCCACATTCTAAATGGATTTACCTGAGCTATCACACACTGTCACATCATCATACTGTTCATAACAAAATACAAGGCATGTATCAATTTTGAAATTTCAATATAATGCATTTTTTATACATCATGCACTATTTTTATGTATCTCCAGAAACATAACTGATGTGTTATTTTGCACTTAATTATTTTGGTATATATTACCAGTATAGCATTTAAACAGTGAAATTAGTTCTGACAGCCCTTCATCTCAGGAATAACACTATAACACTATAATAACTGTGAATGTGTTTAAGTTGGTTCTTTATATAAAATCATCATCCCAGCAAAATCATGACTTTGTTGTAAAAAAAACAAAAAAACTAAATATATTTATTGAAACGTATTAAATATATGTGAGTGTGTAAGGTCTCAAACACAATGTGGGTGCATCCAAAATACACATGTGAAGCATTTGGCTTATCCTAGTGTGGAAAAAATGTGTTTACTTTTGATAATTAACGTAACACAAATAAACAGAAATACAACTTGAAGATTGTAATTCATAGACTGCTTGTTAGTTTAATGGAACCACACTTAAAGATGATAACCCCCCACCCCTGTGTGTGTCTGTGAGTGTGTGTGTGTGTGTGTGTGTGTGTGTGTGTGTGTGTGAGACAGGGAGAAAGAGACAGACTGACAAAGACTGAGACAGAGAAGAGAGACATTTGTTGGTTTTTACATATAACATATAAGGTCATGTCTGTGTAGTTCTGATGACATTATCTGTGCTTACTAGAGTTAATCTCACTCTGACTCTGCTCGTAGGACACACACACACACACACACACACACACACACACACACACACACACACACACGTGGGCGCGCGCGTACACACACGCACATAGGGACTGTTGTTTTTACATGTGGTTTTATGAAAGTAACTGCATGAAATGCAGCAGCACATTCTGCACAGCATCAACCAATCAGATGAGAGAAAAGTAACTGTGCTGAGTACAGACAGAGGGGTAAACGGGTCAGCTGGATGAATAGCTGTGTGTGTGAGAATGGTGGGGGGCACCCAAACACACACACACACACACACACACACACACACACAGACCTGTTCTGTCTACTCACATACTTAGTTGTTAAAATTAAGTTACATTATTTAAAAACTTATACGTATACATATTCCACACTACTAGCTCATTTTGTCTTATTTGTCTACTTTATTGCATGTATTATTAATGCCCATTTATCATTTGTATGTAAAATGTCTTTTTAATGCTTAGGCAATATTGTACCCACTGTATATATGTACCCATGCCAATAAAGCTCACTGAATTGAGAGAGAGAGAGAGAGAGAGAACAACCTAATAATACTGTAATTTAGTGTCTTTGTTTAATTAGATTTTAATTGTATATGTCATTTACATATTGTTTATCTAGAGTGTTTTTTTTCTATCCTTTTTTCTCTTCTGCTTAATATTGTCTATTTGCACTGTTGTTTTTATTTTATTTGTTTACTACTTTGTAAATGCTTTGGCAATGTACCTTTAACATTCATGCCAATAAAGTCCTTTTGAACTGAGAGAGATAGAGTTTGTTTGTGTGTGTGTGTGTGTGTGTGTGTGTGTGTGTGTGTGTGTGTGTGTGTGTGTGTGCGTGTGTGTGTGTGTGTGTGTTTCTGGTGGTGGGGATGTCGACATGTGGTTAGGCCGTTACAGGCAGAGAGCCAAGATTAGGCTCTGGGGTGGGAGTCTCTCTCTCACACTCTCTCTTTCTTACACACACACACACACACACACACACACACACACACACACACCTAAATATAGTAGTGCTGTACACGTTTGCAGCTGAGTACAAACAAACAAGGTACACATGGTGACACGCTCATGATCCTCTCACCCCCTCTCTCTCTCTCTCTCTCACACACACACACACACACACACACAAAGTCACAAGAGCAAGATAATCTGGAGTATTTCCTTTCTCATGAGCATAAACCATTCACCAAACTGTGTGTGTGTGCGTGTGTGTGTGTGTGTGTGTGTGTGTGTGTGTGTGTGTGTGTGTGTGCAAAAGCATGTGATAGAGCAAAAAATGTATCTTATTTTTTATACAGGGTTGAGTAACCATGGCCACTAAGAGAGGTGACAGAGAGATGAGAGAGACGGCAGAGAGAGAGAGAGAGTAGGAACAGAGAAAATTTTCCCACAGGAAAAAAATTACCTATGTCACACATACACACACAGACCACACACAACACACACACACACTTGTATTACTATATTTGTGAATCAGTGTACTACTGTACCTACAACGCTCTCCACTCAGCCCCGACTTTAACTCTACACCTTTGTTTAAGTCTAAATGTAGCTGTTCAACTACAAGTTTCAGTTGATGTAACATATGCTTTTCATTGTGATGGTTAACCGCATATCCTCACACTCTTTGCAAGAACATCCAGAAATGCACACAAGCACATGTATGCACACGCACACACACAGTTAGCCTATTATTGTGCAGGGTCACAGTGTAATGTAAGCTCTGGTATATGACGAAGAGCAGAGTCCAAGGTAACCTGACACACCAATAGCTGCGCGCGCACACACACACACACACACACACACACACACACGTTTGTCTCACTATCCTTGTAAGGACTTTCCACTGACATAATGATGACCGTAGCTAATTACTGCTGCACCTACACTTTCACCCTAACCTTAAGCTCAGCAACCTTTCAGCCATTTTGGTTTTTCCTAAAAAAAAGTACTGTTTTTGTAAAAAAAGAAGTATTTAAAGAAGTGAACAGGCCAAACAGGTACACACATACCCCCACACACCTCACTATGAGTCCTATGAGGCAGTGCAGTACAACAGCAAGGTGACAATAAATGAATGATAAACGAGAGAAAGAGAGAGGGAAAGGGAGGGAGAGTCCATCCATCCTACACTCATCTCCTCAACTCTCCTACCCTCTCCTCTCTTGACTCCCCTTTCCTTTTCTTTATAGTCCTCCTCCTTTTCACTCCCATCAACTCCACTCCTCTATCACCTCCATACATTTGCCAATATTACAGCTGATTTGTGTCAGTAAATCCCAATGACAATTACCTATCCTTCTTATTAGTGTTTATGACATCACAAACTAAATACGTTTAAATATGTTCTTTCCAAGACATCTACACTAAAACAAAGCTGCAAAACATCTCTGCTTCCATCTTGTCTATTTTCTCTATCCATCATTATGAGTGTGTGTGTGTGTGTGTGTGTGGCCTATAATGATGTCACTGCTCTGGAATGTCCCTGAGGAAATGAAACAAGACAGTAAAAGCTGGTGCTGTGGGCCCTCACACATTCAAATCCAACCTCAAACATATGCATGTGTAAACGCACGAACTAAGGCTGAACAGTAAACAGGATTAGCAGTGGAATATCATGTAAATGCAATCATCACATCACAGGTTGAGAAAGTTACATTACATGTAATGAGCATATTACGAGTTATACATCATTTAAGCCTTTTTCTTGTCAAGTTCTGACAAGGTTATAATAAGTGCCTCTGGTATTTTACTCAGCTGTCAATGAAAGGACTGAGAGATACACACAGTAGTGAACAATGTGATTATGTCAGTTACACTCATTGACTCTCATCCCTCAGTCAGACATACACTGTGTTGCCTTCACACACTAACAAATACAAATCTGTGTTTGATACATACGTGTGTGTGTGTTTGTGTGTGTGTGTAGGACACTGTGATAGAGAGCTGCTGCTGACTCAGTGATATTCCGCTCAGAGTCATCAGCATGCTTTCTTTGTTTGATCGCTGCCACTAAACATTAATCTGACTCAGAGACTAATGAGAATGCAAGTGTGTGTGTTTGTGTGTGTGAATGTGTGTGTGGCTTTGGATGTGACATTAAAGGGAAAGAGAAAAACATCAGTAAGAGAGAGTGAGATAGTCTGAGGTTTGTATTTGTCGGTGTGTGTGCATGTGTGTGTGTGTGTGTGTGTGTGTGTGCGCGTGTGTGTGTGTGTGTCTGTGTGTGTGTGTTAGCAGTGCCAGATAAATGAGATCAGAGGGATCAGTGGAGGCTCTGTAAAACCTGCTACAGAGACTGTCCCTCTCCCTCCATCACTGCCTCTCTCTCTCTCTCTCTCTCTCTCTCTCTCTCTCTCACACACACACACACACACACACACACGCACACACACACGCTCTCTGTCGCTGTACTTTTTTCCTTCTCTTTTGTCCTTCATCTCCCATCTCTCTTTATCCCTTGTCTATCTTAATTTCTCTTCGAATACCCACCTGTCTTTCTTTTTTCTATCTCAGCCGTTCCCATTCTCTCTCCTCCCTCTGTCTGTCCACTCCATTTATCTGGCTCTTGTCTTTCTTACTCTTTATTCTTTTCTCTTTTGCTCTGTGTACCACTCCACCCCTCCCGTCTCTCTCTACTATCTTCTTTATCTGCACACAGCACTGAAACTGAGAACCTCTTACACTTACACATACACCTCCATTCTGAACACACACTTTTCCTGTTTTCATCAAACAAAGCCCCGACCACACAAACAGTGAGGAGAATGTCAAGTAAGAACACACACACACACACACCCACACAGCACACACACACAATACAAGAAATGTAGGGCTACTCTCTTATCTCTGCAGTCCACTGGCCAAGAGGCTGGTTTCCATGGCTACTCCTTTTAACAATGTAAACAGTAATAGCCTGTGTATTTGGGTCCATGCTTTGAACAGTATTTATACCACAAAATAAACTATTTGAAATTGCGGGTTGAATGGTTTGAACATTAATAATTAATGCACAACTCACTCACTCACTTTCCATTTATTTATTTTATTTAGATTTTATTTAAATTAAATAAATAAATGGCCATTCAACAACAGACTGTAACGTGGCGAGGAGTAAGGAGGCAAACGCAGGCCGTGGAATGGAAAGGTAGGCTTTTATTCGTAGTATTGCCCTTGGAATAATCGCTAGGGAGCTTATGAGACGTGGAGAATACCTTGTCGTGAAGCATGAGAGTGAGGGAGGGTGCGAGGTTGGTTTATATGAGTGATGTGTGGCAGTCCGGGACTTGAGAAACAGGTGCGAGGTGATCAGTAAGTGGCGAGGCAGAGCGAGGCAAGGTGCGTGCTGGTGGAGCGGTGCTGGAGGCGGGCGTGACAGTGCCCCCCCTCGAAGGGCCCGTCGAGGCGGGAGCGCGGCGAGAGACGGGGAGTGAGGATGCTTTGCGCGGGCGGCCCCGCGGTCTGGGCGCGGGCCGGTCGGGCCGGGAGGCGTGAAAGTCTTGGACGAGGAGGGGATCCAACACGTCCTTCGCGTCGACCCAGCTGTTCTCCTCCAGGCCGTAGCCCTCCCACTCGACCAGGTATTGGAGGCGCGGAGCCCGCCGGCGGGAGTCCAGGAGACGACGGACTGTGTAGGCAGGGGCCTCCGGCGGCCCGGTGGGCGGAGGCTGGTCCGAAGGAGAGGACTCCGCTAGCGGGCTGGGCACCCAAGGTTTCAGGAGCGAGACATGAAAGACAGGAGAGACACGGAGATATGAGGGCATTTGCAGCCTGTAGGTTACGTCATTGAGCTTATGGGTGATAGTGTAAGGCCCCAAGAAGCGGGGTGAAAAAGGGGTACTTCCCTGCTTGGTGTGGAGTCCCCGCGAGGAAAGCCAGACGCGGTCCCCGGGCTGGAAGTCGGGAGCGGAGCGACGACGACGGTCCGCGTGTCGTTTGTATAGGCGGATGGCTTTTTCGATGCGGTGGTGCACCTGGCACCAAACGTCCTCACTGCGGCGGAACCACTGATCCACGGCCGGGGCATCAGAGGGTGTGGAGTCCCAGGGCACGAAGTGAGGCTGGTATCCCAGGACGCACTGGAAGGGTGTGAGGCCGGTGGTGGAGTGCCGAAGGGAGTTTTGCGCAATTTCGGCCCAGGGCAGGTACTGCGACCAGTCGAGCGGGTTGTGGATGCAATAGCAACGCAGGAACTTCTTCAGCTCCTGTTGGAGCGCTCGCACTGGCCGTTGGTCTGCGGGTGGTAACCAGAGGAGAGGCTGACGGTGGTACCCAGCTTCTCCAAGAAAGCGCGCCACACGGCGGAGGTGAATTGGGGACCCCGGTCTGTGAGGACGTCCTCCGGGATGCCGAAGTGATGGAAGACGTGGGTGAAGAGCAGTTCTGCTGTCTGGAGCGCGGTAGGTAGCTTGGGAAGAGGACGGCGCGGGAGAAACGGTCTATCACTGACAGGACGGTGGTGAACCCGCGGGAGGAGGGAAGGCCAGTGATGAAGTCCAGGGCGATGTGAGACCAGGGCCTTTGCGGCACGGGCAAGGGACGGAGCAGGCCTGCCGGAAGAGTGCGCGGGATCTTCGCTTGGGCGCAGGTGCTACAGGAGGAGACGAAGCGGTGGACATCCCTGCGCATATTCTCCCACCAGAAGCGCGCGGAGAGCAGTTGGTGGGTACGCGTCTCTCCAGGATGACCTGAGCAGAGAGAGAGGTGAGACCAGGCGAGGATGCGATCGCGGAGGTCCTGGGGCACGTACCTCTTGTCCGGTGGGCAGGATGGTGAAGTGCGTATCCTGGAGAGCCTCTCCTCCAACTCTCGCTTGAATTCCCACTGTATGGCTCCGACGGTGCATGAGGATGGGAGGATAGCCACCGGTGGGTCGTCGGGGACCGGTTCGATGCCGTGGCTCCGGGACAGGGCATCGGCCTTGGTGTTCTTCGACCCCGGCCTGTAGGTGATGAGAAATTGAAAGCGAGAGAAGAAAAGGGACCATCGCGCTTCACGGGGGTTGAGCTGTTTGGCCGAGCGGAGGTACTCCAGGTTCTTGTGGTCGGTGAGGATTGTGAATCGGTGTTTGGAGCCCTCCAGCCAGTGCCTCCACTCCTCCAGAGCCAGCTTTGATAGCCAGCAGTTCCCGATCGCCCACGTCGTAGTTGCGCTCGGCCGGGGTCAGTTTGTGTGAGAAGTAAGCGATGGGGCGCAGTTTAGGCGGATTGCCGAGGCGTTGTGAGAGAACGGCACCCACGCCGGTCGAGGAAGCGTCCACCTCCAGGACGAAGGGGAGGTCGGGATCAGGATGGCTGAGAATGGGAGCCCGGGTGAAGGCGGCCTTGAGTGCTTCGAAAGCCCGCTCAGCATCGGGTGACCAGCGGAGAGAGCGTGGCTTGCCTTGCAAAGCGCGGTGAGGGGCGCCACCGTGCGGCTGAAGTCCCTGATGAAACGCCGGTAGAAGTTGGCAAAGCCCAGGAATCGCTGCAGCTGTCTGATGGATCCCGGTTTCGGCCACTCCAGGATGGCTGACAGCTTGCCGGTGTCCATGGCGACTCCTGAGGGGGAGATCACATAACCCAGGTAGTGGACTGACTGCGCATGGAATTCGCATTTTTCCGCTTTGACGCGAAGATGGTGTGAGTGGAGGCGCTCGAGTACCTGGCGTACCTGGTTGACGTGGGTGCTGAAATCCGGAGAATACACGAGGATGTCGTCAAGGTAGACCACGACGAACCTGCCTAGCATGTCCCTGAGGACGTCATTGATGAAGGACTGAAACACAGAGGGGGCGTTGGCCAGGCCGAAGGGCATCACCAGGTATTCGTAGTGCCCGGTGCTGGTGCTGAAGGCTGTTTTCCACTCATCACCCTCCTTCACACGAACCAGATTGTAGGCGTTCCGTAGGTTGAGTTTTGTATACCACTGCGCCGCACGGAGGTGTTCCAGGGCCGAGGGCACCAGTGGGAGCGGATAGGCGTAGCTGCGTGTGATCCGGTTGAGGCCCCGATAGTCAATGCATGGCCTGAGGCCCCCGTCGCGTTTGGGCACGAAGAAGAAGCCCGCCGAGAGAGGAGAGGTGGAGGGTCGGATGAAGCCGAGGTTGAGGTATTCCGAGATATAATCCGACATGGACTTCTCCTCGGCGGTAGTGAGCGGGTACAGGCGTGCTTTGGGCAAGGAGGTGCCTGGCAGGAGGTCGATCGCGCAGTCGCAGGGACGGTGCGGAGGAAGAGCCGGGGGGAGAGGCTATGGCCGTAAGACTGGAGCCAGATCCGCGTATCTGAGGCAGGGAACTTGAGCAGGGAAGTGAGAAGGGAGGAGAATCCGGCTGGGTGAGAGGGAGGAGCGAGTGCCAGCTGCGACGGCGGGTTGACGTATGCAGCGTTTCCAGGCACGGGGTGACCAGCGGGAGGGTAAGCTTCAAGGGCAGACCAGGACGATGAGTGGGTCATGCTCGCGGAGCCAGGGGAGTCCCAAAATGATGGGGTACGTAAGGGACCCAAGGGGGTAGAAACTGATGATGGATTCATGGTGGAGTGTCGCCCCAGTGAGCAGGCAGAGGGGGTCTGCTGTAACATGAGTGAGAAGAAAGCCCGAGCCGAGGGGGGGCGGCCGTCGGCCGTAGGAGGACACGGCGCCTGAGTGGGAGGTCGGTTTTGCAGGGGATCTTCTAATCGGGAGACGAGATGTTGGGCGATGACACGATGAAGTTCCCTTGCGCGGACCGGAGACGGAACGGAGGGTCAATCAGTGCTGTGAGAGGGAGAGTGCGGTGTGTGAGCGAACTGCAGGACCACAGGAAAAAAGGGTAAATGATTCAAGCGAGGTTCGACTCACCCGGGGGTGGTGAGTGCTGGAGACCCTGCACGCGAAGCGGCAGGTTCGGCTGACGGAGCGAGGTCGGCAGGCGGGACGCAGATGACGGTCTGAACCACAATAGCAGCACAAGCCCTGCCTCGAAGCGGGCGCTGTCGTTCCTCCGCGGGCAGGTGGGGCGCGAGCGAGCGTTTCCATGGGCTCGGGAGGGATGTGAGAGCACTCGCGAAGTAGAAGGAGAAGAAGACGGCCGTGGAGCAGAGGCGGAGCGTGGGACGAGGAGCTGAGTCCAGGCGGATGGTGAGGGAGATTAGTTCCTCCAGCGGACCAGGTCCAGGTCCCTGCCGGACATTTGCTCTGCGGAAAGATCGGAGCGCAGGCCTTGACGGAATAGCGGAGAGAAGGGCCGTGGTGTTCCACCCGCTCTGGGGCCGCCATGGTGCGAACTGGGAGGGCATATTCGGCGGCGGAGCGGCGACGTTGCCCTGAAAGTAGAGAGAAGAGATCTCCCCAGAGGAGCGCCCCTCCCGGGGGATGTATTGGAAATCCGGGGATTGATTGGAAGCCCGCACGGAAGGCTGACAAGAAGCGGTCGTAAATCCTGGCCTCTCGGTGACTTGTTGCGTCCAGACGGCCGTGGCCCAATCAAGGGCTCTACCGGTGAGGAGGGATATGATGAGGGCGATTCGAGCGTGGTACGTCGGATTCGGGTGGCGAGCTGGATGAAATACAGTTGACACCTGCAGAGGACAGAAGCCTTCGCAGCGTGTTGT
>JAJAGP010000803.1:109804-124804 GCA_025084515.1 Ancistrus triradiatus | reverse complement strand
GACACACACAGACACACAGACACACACACACAATTTTTTGTTTCCCATGTTATCCCTGCTGTTTCTGGACTGAGTGTGTGTGTGTGTGTGTGTAGTATTTTGTGAACCCTGTAGAATGTTCATATTTCTGCATATACATGACCTAAAACATTTTCACACAAGTCATAAAAGTAGATAAAGAAAGTCCAACTAAACCAATGAGACAAAAATATTATACTTTATTATTTATTAATTGATGTCTCTGACTTATAAATGAATGTGAAAGTCAATTTGAAGGTGATATTAGGGTCAGCTGATGGGATGACAATCAGGTGTGAGTGTTTGCACTGTGCCCATCATATGGCCCAGGGACATTACAGATGGCTATTGGATAAAAAGTTTGTGGACTAAATTAGAGTCAAATCCAATTTTTAGACCACGTATACACACTGTAAATTACAGTTAGGCCAAATTCAATTTGTCTGTTCTGTCTGTAGTCACTTCTGTGTGTACCCAGATTGGCTGTTGTTGTGACGATCCAGACATACCTACACTGAATAGGGCTGAGGTTAGTGACAGGTTAGGCTTAGTGTCCAGTCACAGTTTTGAACTTTATTATTTCTTCATTTACTGTATTTGTAAATAGTTAAACAGTTATTGTGTAATAGTTATTTACATAAGTACTGTGCTGGCAAAAAAGTTGCCGGTGTCTGGCAAGAGAGCGTTCGTCATTTCTTCACATGTGGCTTTTTTCTACAAGTTCCTTCCATTTCAACTGAACGGATGCGTGTTCTCAAAAACCAAGAAGAAATGGCACCTCTTTATTGCTCCAAGCTGAGGTACTATATCACAGCTCGTGTTGCTGTCGTTGCAAATCCCTGCCAGTGTAACATTTCTACACATACATTTATGTCATTTAGCAGACACCCTTATCCAGAGTGACTTACAACTGATACAATCTTACAATCCAAGCAACTGTAGGTTAAGGGCCTTGCTCAAGAGTGGTAGCTTGGAGGTGGGATTTGAACCCTGGACCTTCTGTTCTGCTAGGCTACCACAGTGTTGAGTGTAGAATGATGAAAAAGTCAGCTCAAATCTGACCTGAACAGAGGAAAATTCCATGTGGATTCTCACCATTCAGACTCAAATGTGATCTGAGCGTGCACA
Source organism: Ancistrus triradiatus (assembly GCA_025084515.1). Lineage (NCBI taxonomy): Eukaryota > Metazoa > Chordata > Actinopteri > Siluriformes > Loricariidae > Ancistrus > Ancistrus triradiatus. Next base: position 123,658 of record JAJAGP010000803.1, on the reverse strand, counting down.
AAAGTCTCATCTAACCACACCTCTCTCAAAAAACCTCTCTTCAAAGCACTTCTCATCAATAAAAACACACAGCTTCATTCAAACAGCTGTAACAATTATCAACAAACTTTAAACCTCTAAATTCTTCACTACCAGCGCCTTGTTTTGAATCACAACCTTGTACTTATTTAGTGTGTGTATGTGCATGTGTGTGCAATCTCTTGTGTGGTGCTCTTGTATACATACTGTATATTGCTGAATGCACACATAGACTGAGTGTCTGCAACCGTGCTTCGAGGAAAATGTCTTGTACATGCAAATGTCCTTGGCAAGAGAAAGTGATTCTGATTCCGAAGGCTGCTGTTTCTGCACAGATGTGTGGACTGCTAGTGGAACTGAGTTTAATTCAGATACCTGTGGCCAGTGTACAAATACATCAGATGATTTGCCGTCTCGTACACATTTTAAAATAAAAAACACAGGTTTTCTAAAATATCAAAATCTAACTTCGTAAGGACCAGTCAAACGGTCTCACAAAGTCAAGCTGTCATGTGCTCCTAGAGACATGTGGTCTCACATGGGCTGAAAACATACACACACACACACACACACACACACACACACACACACACACACACACACACACACACACACAATAACCAAAACAGCCAAAAGATTCATCTTAGGTGACTGATGTTAGGTGTAGATGTAACATTAAGTACCTACAGAAATATTATGTATATAAACAGTCTGATAGTAAGAAAAGATTGAAAGACAAACATGTGAATCTGTGTGTGTGTGTGTGTGTGTGTGTGTGTGTGTGTGTGTGTGTGTGCACGCGCTCACCAGTGCAGGCTGTAGAGAGCTGTTCTCCTGTGAGGTGCTACTCCTCCTGGCCCACACCAGCTCGTGCTCCAGCACAAACACCTCCCACTCCTGCCTGAGTTTCCTCCAGTGTCTCTCTGCTGCAGGTTCTCCATCCCATTCCACACACACCTAACACATTACCACAAAACAAACAGAGTGGGTGACATATTAAAGGTGCGAGACGGCATCATTAATACACAACAATACATCCACATACATTTATACAAAACAAACAATTGTTAAAGACATTAACCCATTACTGCAGCAGGAACGTCTCATGGCTCACACACAGCCACAATTTCCATGTATGATTAATGTCATTAATAAACTCAGAACAGCATGGCGCAATTACTAACAGACTGAAGCATGACCACACAAACATAAAGCTAAACAGGCTTCTTTCTAACACACGCGTAGCTTAACACCACATAGAACGTACTATTACTGTGAGTGCATGTGGATAGAAAAATGACATCAATAACTGTTTATCCGACACCACTGCAGCATGTCTGATCCTCAAAAACACACACCACACTCACTCAGCCCTGCTTTGTTTGATCATCAACCCAAGTCGTTTTTATCCCCATATACTTTTTATCTGTGCAGAAGAGGGAAATTTGTTTAGAAAATTGACAAATAAAAGACCATTGAGTTTATCTTAAAAGAGTCTACATTGTTAAGTAGTCTCTGTGGATCAGCATGTAGAGGGAGCTGCTGAAAATGGTAATGTCAGAGGGCCTGGGTTCAGTCCCGATGGGGTTTACAACATGCAGGTCAAGTGATAGGTGTACAGACAACCCCAACCACTTGCATTGTAGTGCCAGTTCCAAACCCAGATAAATGCAGAGGGTTGCATGAGGAGGGCACCTGGCATAAGGGCCTGTGCCAAATCTACTACTTGGTGTTCCACTGTGGGGACCCATAACGGGAGCATTTTGTTAAAGATTTTACTTGACCTGTCCTTAAAGCAAATGGCAAATACTGTTGTTTCTGAACAGCTCTTGTTCAATGAAATAATTTCCCTTACAAAGACAAGTGAAGTTTTAGTTCTCAAATGAAACATGTGGAAAGCCAATGCCAATGCTGATATTTAGAGAGCAGGGTGACCAATGGCCGATATATAATGCCAAAAAACCAGGTTGGTTGTTTTTTTGCAACTGATAAAATGAATAGTACCGTATTTTCCGGGCTATAAAGCGCACCGGGTTAAGGCGCGATATCAATGATCGACTGCTAACGGGTATATTTTCATACATAAAGCGCACCGGGTTATAAGGCGCATTAAATGCAAGTGACATGCATTGTGTATCTTAGCTTTTTACTGCTTATCCCCTCCAGGAGGCACACCCCACACTTTGAGAACCACTAGTATGTAGTACGTAAAATGAATTCACCACCAATGGAATCGATATTACTTTTACAAGTAGCATGGTATTTTATATTCAGCTTTTCCAGCTTGTGAGCAGCAGCTTTCCTGCTCTGTATAAGTCATTCACTGAGACATAAATATTATATCCTGATATATACTTGTAATTCACTCCTCAAACTTCCATTCCAGCACATGCCTATACTAAAAAAATACTATCCTTGCTCTCAACCTCTATCAGCCAGTCCCTCCAGAGTATCTTGAATTATTATATTATTATTATTATTATATTTTTTACACAAGAGTTCAGAAACAACATGGCATCTTTCCTAGACTAGATGTTGGCAGTCACATATAAAGATCATATGTTAATTAAAACAGTTGAGTGATCCCAGTTGGAGCTTGAGTGTATAGTACAACACTACACAACATCCTCTAGTGTTGTACGGTATACTGATAGTAGAAAAGTGTAGCGATATTTTGCCATTAAAAATGATAGGATACTTCATTATATTAGTACCATTACTTGAAGAATAACTGTGTTCTGAAATCAAATTTATTTCTGCAAATTGCGTCGATGTACCACAGGGGGCGGTATGTGCATGCAGCTGTGTTCCAGTACCAGTTCCAGCCCCACACATGATGTTCATCTGCTGCTGCTTCACTCAAGCTGCTTCCGTCATCAGCTCCAGCCCCACCATACTCGGGCCCCTTAATGCCGATGTGCATATTTCACATTTTATTCGAACTTTGACTCCATGACTTTAGATTTATCATCTACGCCGCCCAAGGAGGTTGGGTCCCTTTTTGAGTCTTGGTCCTCCCAAGGTTTCTTCCTATAACACTCAGGGAGTTTTTCCTTGCCACTGTCGCCCTAGGCTTGCTCAATTTGGGATTGGACGTAGTTATTAGGAGATAATCTAAACTTGTAAAATTGCTTTGAGACAATGCTCCATTGTAAAAAGCGCTATAGAAATAGATCTGACTTGACTTGAGTTGACTTGCTTCCTCTCCCTGCAGGTAAAAACAGTGAATCAGAAGAGTCACCAAACCGGAGAGATAATGGCTGCTGATACCGGCACTTTTGCTGACCATCCACAGCTTGTAGAGAAAGTACAGGCAAGAAGGGAAATATGGACTTATTTTAAGCCCATGAACACAACAAACCCAGTCTGCAAAAATGTTTTAAACCTACGCAGACCAAGGGATAGATAATGTAATTACATCATGCTCATATTCTCAAATATAAATCAGATGAGTGAGATCAGTTACGTGACGAGAGATCTCATTAACCATCTGACTTTGACAAGGAAGTTAAGGGCAATAATAACTGTGTAACTGCCTTTATCTTTTTAATTAACTGACCAACGTGGTAACCATATGGTAACGCTAAGTTCATCATAACTTCCAAACTGCTAAAAATCAGGCATTCACAATCACAGTAGATCATCAGTACCAACTATAAATATACTCACTCACTCACTTTCTTATCCACTTGATCCTGTACAGGGTTGCGGTAGAGCCGGTGCCTAGCTGGCGGCATAGGGCATAAGGCAGGAACAACCCTAGACAGGGTGCCAATCCATTGTAGGGCACATACACTCACACACTCATACTAGGGGCACTTTTAAAGACACCAATTAACCTAACACGCATGTCTTTGGACTGTGGGAGGGAACCGGAGTACTCAGAGTAAACCCACACGGACATGGGGAGAGCAGGCAGACTCCACACAGAAAGGACCTGAGGATCAAACCCAGGACCTTCTTGCTGTGAGGCAACAGTGCTATCCACCGAGCCACCGTGACGCCCAGTTCATAGTTATTCAACTCTGGAGACTCGGTAATTATGGCATATACATTTTTGTCAATAACTTTTTCTATTGCAAGAAAATTCACTCACTAGAAAGTATTTAGCCAGTGAGATCTCTGTTCACTGTGTAAATGCCTTAATAACAGTGTGACCTTTCTAATGAAATTATTTTCAATTATCAAATTATTACTGTTAAAAATATACCTATTCGTTTTCAACATTTATCTCTTTTGGTTTTTATTGTTGATTAAAAAATAAAGAATCATCTATTATTATGTAATATCATCTATTATTCCATCCATTACTTTTCCTCATCTTTTAGGTTTTTGCTGTTGTATCGTTTCAGTATCGGTATCGAGATACTTTAGGCAGGTATCATACCATCTCCCAGGTGAACTCCTCCATCACACCTTCTGAGAACGCGCAAGAAACCTGGAGTGATCTTTGATAACCAACTGAGCTTCTCTTGCTCATATTTCTAAACTGACCCAGTCATGCAGGTACCTTCTCTACAATATCAGGAGAATCCGACCCTTCCTTTTGTTATAACAAAACTAGATTACTGCAATGCTCTTCTGGCTGGTCTTCCAATGCGTACAATGAGACCCCTGCAACTGATTCAGAATGCAGCGGCCCGTCTGGTTTTCAATCTTCCCAAGTTTTCTCATGTCACCCCACTGCTGCGCTCACTTCACTGGCTCGCTGTAGCTGCCCTCATCAGATACAAAACCTTGACGCTCACCTACAAAGCCAAGAATGGAACAGCGCCATCTTACCTAAAAGCTCTGATCAAGCCACGTTCTGTACCTCGCACCCTCCGAGATACGAGCTTGGCCCGACTGGAGCCTCCACGTAAGATTAAAGGAAGACAAGCTTCCAGACTCTTCTCTGTCCTGGCACCCAAGTGGTGGAATGAACTTCCACTGGATGTCCGTATGGCTGAGTCTCTTGCTGTCTTCAAGAGGCGACTAAAGACTCACCTCTTCACCCTGCACTTGAGTGAATAAAACTGCATATCCTCCAAAAAAAATAAAATAAAATAAAATAAATAAATTCTCTACACCAGATATGAGCAGGTTGTAGTTGGATTGTGTACTTGAGCTATTGTACTAATATGAGGTTCTATCTCCTAGGAAGATTACAAAGCACTTTTGTAAGTCGCTCTGGATAAGGGCGTCTGCTAAATGCTGTAAATGTAAATGTAAATGTCGAAGTCATTGGTATCGTGACAACACTACTATCCTCCATTCACAAGACTGGTCTCAGTAAATTTAAGTTTTTGATTGATGTGTAATGTGCTCTAGGCTTTATCAAATAAAATCAAATTTGCCTAGGTATGTTTCATTTATTTCTCTATTTAATTATCTGTATTATAATTATATATCTAATCTAAGTTTATCTGATGTCATTACATATCTATATATCTAATTATACAGCATGTGAAATTAATTTGGGCACTGATGACACTAGTTGGGTACTGATATGATACGAGCATTTTACAGTTCAGCCATTTATAGATCTTACATCACACAGCTGGCATTGGTCTGCTCCCTCTGGGAAAGCAAACTATCACACAATAATGTGCGCACATGTGTGTTTGTGTCACAGATGGCCGATTAGTCTCACACTCAACAGAGGAATAAAGGAAAGAGTACAGTGTAATATATGGCAGATATGTTCTCGTTGGTCAAAATAGAGATAGAGAGAGAGGGCTTTTGAGTTGCTATGCTACCAAACAGCTCCATCTCTCTCTCTCTCTCTCACTCTCTCTCTCGCTCTATCCACCTCCATCTCATCCTGTACCCTTCCTCTCCCCCTCTGCTGCTCAGCTTCTCTACGGCTGATTAGCCCCCCAACACGCACACACACACTACAAAGGACACGTGCACACACACACGTACACACACACACACACACACACACACACAGTGTAATTCATCTTCCTCTTGTAATATCCTCTCTCCCTCATGCTCTCTCTATTTCTCTCACTCACTCACTCAATCACTCCCTTACTCACACACACACTCTCTCTCTCTCTCTTTGGTGTAAGGACGCATGTCGGACACCAAGGTGATTTACGTTCTCTTTTGCTATTATCTCAGAGGTGTCTCTTTGTGTCCTAGTGTGTGTGATTGTCTGTGTGCGTGTGTGTGTGTGCAGAGGCTGTAAAGGGAAAACAGCAATTATTCATTTACAGGAGATCATTAGTCATAAGAGCCAGTATGACTGTCATTTACACACACACGCACACACCTTCATCTGTGCTGTGAATATTAAGTGAGAGAATGGTGTATTATGTAGTCATTGCTCACACTGAATATATTCTTCAGCTTGTGTGTTCTTATAAAGTGAGCGACAGCTCTATAATGTGCTGATGTGTGTGTGTTTATGTGTGTGAGCTGTTTGCAGCTCCTCTAGTACGTCAGAAAACATGAAATACTGTCCTGCCTCCCTTCTGTCCAAAACACGTGTTATATGAAGAGACTCTGTTTGTTTGTATTTCCCGTGGGTGGCTCCTCTTCTCCCTCTGTGTGTGTGTGTGTGTGTGTGTGTGTGTGTGTGTGTGTGTGTGTGTGTGTGTGTGTGTGGGTGTGTGTTACTTGACTATGAACCACAGGCAGGCTGTAACAGGTCATGAAATTGTTTCACACATACACACATTTATAAATACTCATGCTCATATTCTTTCTCTCTTTCTCACACACACACACACACACACACACACACACACACACACACACACACACACACACACACACAGTTTGTCTTTCTATCATTGTGGGGACTTTCCACTGGCATACTGCTGTGGCTTATTGCTACACCTACACTTAACCCTAACCTTAACCTCAGTAACCTAAAGCAAATCTTTTCACTCTTTTGGTTTTTCAAAATACAATTGCAGTTTTTGTTTAAAACAATGAATTTCCTTGTAAGAATCAGCATAATGTCCACAATGTCCACTTGAGAAAAAAATATCAGACATTTCTATTCTTGTGGGGAAACCTGGTCCTTATGATGATATATAAACTTGACCCCTCCTTCAAGCCAACAGCAACACACACACACACACACACACACACACACATTTACAGCATTTACAGCATTTAGCAGACGCCAAACACACACACACACACACACACACACACACACACACACACACACACACACACACACACACACAGACAGTATATCTCAATGACAGACTGTCTCGTTTCTCACTAGGTAAACTGTTGCCTGCAGGAGAGAAACACACAGACACACCTGTTTGTCTTTCTTACATTGTGGGGACTTTCCTTTGACATAGTTAATGCATAATTAATGCTACACTTACAACTAACACCAATCTTAACCTCAGTAAAGTAAAGCAAAGCTCTTTTGGTTCTAAACAAAAGCTGCACTTTATGTAAAGAAATGTCCAGCAAAATGTCCCCACAAGGTAACATATGTGAGATCTTTTGATTCTTTGTGGGGACCAGTGACACATAAACCTGACACACTCACACACACGCACACACACACACACACACACACACACACACACAATAAACACTTCCTCCAGGCTTGTGGGAGGGCAAAATTCAGAAGCATTAGATTTCAAGTTGGATCCCATCCAACATTTGCAGAAAAGTGCTTATAGCATCAGCATTTACACACACACACACACACACACACACACACACACACACACACACACACGAACTGAGAGCTAATCTGATTGCATCCATTATAGCAGTACAGTGCACATAAAGTCCACACAACAAATGAATGTGGCTGTGTGTAGTCACCTTGTAACTCACTGTGTGCTTGTGTGTTTTTGTGTGTGCACGCTTGTGTGTGTGTGTGTGTGAGAGAGAGAGAGAGAGAGAGAGAATGCGTCGGGGAGGAAAGAGCACCCAGCCACCAAGAGTAGCATGAGACTATCATGTGACTTGCTAGTGTGTGTTTGTGTGTGTGCATACAGTCTTATGTCCTTAGCTCTGAGCTCAAACAGGAGAATGCCCACACGCTTACATTCAGAGACACACACACATACTATGATCCACAGAATCCTCTCTGATCAATAATTCACTGTGTGTGTGTGTGTGTGTGAGAGAGAGAGAGAGAGAGAGAGACAGAGAGAGATTCTCTGCTTGCTTGATCGGGTTGGTTTACGCAAGGTCACTACAGCGTGTGTGATTACAGAGCTCTAGTAGGGAGAAGTGTAGATAGGAATAGAGAGCAGGAATAGAGCAGTGCACTACACTTCATGCACAGCTGATACATGCTGCAGCGTTCTGTCCTCCAGCACTCACATTAAATACTTGCATAGCAGCAAATTAATATGGCCATTTAATAATGGCTAACAACACAACATCTAACGTAGTTTAGCTAAAAGTAATTACTGTATATACCATATTCAGTCATTCATTTTACATACACGCCGGGGTCGATCCAACCCTGAGCAGGGTGCCAGTCCATTGCAGGGCACATGCACAAACACACTCACTGTCTCTCTCACTCAGTCACACTGGGGCGTATTAGAAATGCCAATTGACCTATGGCATGTTTTTGGAATGTGTGAGGACACTGAAGGCCCTGGAGAAAACCCACAAAGACACAAGGAGAACATGCAAACTCCACACACAGACAGTGCCCAGGTCGGGACTCACCCAGATAAAACATATTTCTTGAGCTGTGAGGAGGCAGTGCTAAGACTGCACCACTGTACCACTAAAATACACCCTATTCATAATATTGATAATATATAATGTAGGGGTGGGCGTTATGGCGATTTTAAATTGTGAATGATTAAAATGTCTCGAAGATCAGTCACGGGAAATGCCATACTAAAGACATTTTATCACTTGCGCTGAAAGAACTGAAATGGCAACCCAGTGTGTTTCAAACAACTAGATGCTACCGTGTTCAATATTCCATCTTGCATTCTATCAGACACGGCAATAAACCAACGACATCCAGTTTTAGGTAGGTCTTTAGGGCACGTGCCATTCTTGTTTGTTTGGCAACAAACAATGGAGCTGTTGACTAAATTACTGTCATAAACAGCCACACACACACACACACACACACACACACACACACACACTTGTCATTGAGAGGACTTTCAATTTACATAATATTCACTTTCTTATCCACTTAATCCAGGACAAGGTCACAGAAATATAATATTACTGTAGCTAATTAATGCTACACCTACACCTAACCTTAACCTCAGTAACTGAATTTAAATCTTTTGGTTTGTTGTAGTTGTAGTTTTTGTACAACACTTTTTATAAAAATGTCAGATCTTTATATAATTGTGGAGATGTGGTGTTCCCAATAATATATAAACTTGATCCACAGATTGACACACACACGTACACGCACACACAAGTACACACATGTACATGCACACACACACGTACAGTGATGCTTGAAAGTTTGTAAACCCTTTTGAATTTTCTATATTTTGGCATAATAGTAATAGTTGGCGAGGTCACAAAGGACCCAGGGTAACTTCTAAGCAACTGAAGGCCTCTCTCACATTGGCTAATGTTAATGTTCATGAGTCCACCATCAGAAGAACACCGAACAACATTGGTGTGCATGGCAGGGTTGCAAGGAGAAAGCCACTGCTCTAAAAAAAGAACATTGCTGCTCATCTGCAGTTTGCTAAAGATCAAGTGGACAAGCCAGAAGGCTACTGGAAGAATGTTTTGTGGACGGATGAGACCAAAATAGAACTTTTTGGTTTAAAAGAAAATCATTATGTTTGGAGAAAGAAAAACACTGCATTCCAGCATAAGAACCATCTGTGAAACATGGTGGTGGTAGGATCACTGTTTTGCTGCATCTGGGCCAGGATGGCTTGGCTTCATTGATGGAACAATGAATTCTGAATTATAGCAAGAGAATTCTAAAGGAAAATGTCAGGACATCTGTCCATGAACTGAATCTCAAGAGAAGGTGGGTCATGCAGCAAGACAACGACCCTAAGCACACAAGGCGTTCTACCAAAGAATGGTTAAAGAAGAATAAAGTTAATGTTTTGGAACAGGCAAGTCAAAGTCCTGACCTTAATCCAATCAAAATGTGGTGGAAGGACCTGAAGCGAGCAGCTAATGTGAGGAAACCCACCAACATCCCAGAGCTGAAGCTGTTCTGTACGGAGGAATGGGCTAAAATTCCTCCAAGCCGGTGTGCAGGACTGATCAACAGTTACAGGAAACGTTTAGCTGCAGTTATGCCTGCAACAGGGGGGGTCACACCCGATACTGAAAGCAAAGGTTCACATACTTTGCCCACTCACTAATATGTAATATTGGATGATTTTTTTCCTCAATAAATAAATGACAAAGTGTAATGTTTTTGCCTCATTTGTTTAACCAGGTTCTCTTTATCTACTTTTGGGTCTTGTGTCAAAATCTGATGATGTTTTAGGTCATATTTATGCAGAAATATAGAAAATTCTAAAGGGTTCACAAACTTTCAAGCACCAATGTATACATGCGGCATTCACACTTACACACACAAGGATTCAAATGTAGGACACTGAATACTGGGGATGTTAACATCCAGTTTACTGCCTCTGCTACTCATCAAAGTACTTTAATATGGAATGTCTGCTGTTAGTGATACTGACCTGATACATACCTTGTTTATAATACAGCTGCATAGGGCACATCTGAATCACTTCATGCTATAAATACAATTTACTATCTTTTTCTCTCTAATCTAATCAGAAAACATTTAATTTGATTCACAGTAATGTTTAGACTTTATGTGTCTGGCAAAATAACTACCTGGGCTCAAAGTAGTTAAAGACTATTTTATATACAGATACACAAAACCAACCTCCTGGGTAAAAGGCACATTTTACTTTCTACTTGCTTAGAAAAAAGTGATTACATCTTTAAGCCTGTTAAACTGAAGATCAAGAGACTACACTAGAGGGTAAAAGCCTCTTAAATGTCTGTACTTGTGCACCGGACAGAGTGTTAGTGGTCCTGTTGTGCTTGATTTGACCTCTATACAAATCTTAACAAATGTACTATAAACACAAAAACTAGGAATACCTCGTAATTTGTACAAGTAGAGAAGCTCGGCTAATGCAATTTTCTTGATTTTCAATGAATCAAATAATGTCTCCTCCTATTTGAAAAAAAAAAACCAGACACAGTTCGTATGGGTATTTAGTTACCAGAATAAGTAAAACAACTCTATGATAAAGTCACCTGGTTGGATTAGTGCTCTAACCTGATGTTTATATATAAACAAATATTTTTACATGTTGCTAGCTGCTTTTTCCTGGTATGGATTATGGCAGGCGGAAACAGGGGCCCGGAGAAGAACACATGCAAGGCAGAGCGACGCAGGAGGGACAAAGGAGGCAGCGACGCGCGGGATGGCCAACACCGGCGGGCACAGGACGGGAGGGGGACGGCGGAGAATGCCCGGAGGGAACACAGGCAAGCACGGGGGGGGGGGAGAGAGAAAGAAAGATAGAGTAGAGAGAGAGAGAGAGGAGAGATATATATATATATATATATATATATATATATATATATATATATATATATATATATATATATATATATATATATATATATGTATATATATATATATATATATATATGTAATAATACATATATATATTATTACAAGGCGGCTCGGTGGGTAGCACTGTTGCCTCACAGCGAGTAGGTCCTGGGCTCAATCCCCATGTGGAGCAGTCTGGGTCCTTTCTGGACCTTTCATGTCTGCGTGGGTTTACTCCAGGTACTTCGGTTTCCTCCCACAGCCCAACGACATGTGTGTTTCTAAAGTGCCCCTAATGTGTGTGTGTGTGTGTGTGTGTGTGTGTGTGTGTGTGTGTGGGTGTGTATGTTCCCTACGATGGATTGCCACCCTGTCTAGGGTTGTTCCTGCCTTGCGCCCTGTGCCGCCAGCTAAGCACCTTCTCTCTCGCGACCCTGTAAAGGTTTAAGCGGATAATTTGATAATGAATGAATGAATGAATGAATATTATTACCATAAGTTTAAAAGCATTTCAGCTGTACAATATTTGTACACTGAGTAATCATGATTTTTTTCCCTTTGTGTGCAGGAATGCCAGCCTGAGTCTGTACATGCATATAATTAGCCTCATTTGATAGGTGCTACAAAAAGCACTTTTGATTAAAAAAAACAAAAAAGAACAAAAATAACCCTTAACTACATTTATCTAAACACACACACACACACACACACATGCACACACGCACGCACACATGCACGCATGCACACACACAGTGAACAAATCCCCCTGGGATGCTAACTCAGGCGAATAAAACAACTCTCTTCCTCTTCACCTGCACACAGACTTTCTCTTTCCCTCTGCCTCTCTCTCTCTCTCTCTCTCTCACATGCACACAGCATTGTTGGATGTGGCTTATCAGAGAGTATTGTCATGTCTCTCTCTGTGGGATAGGGAGGGAAAGTAAGTGTGTGTGTGATAGGGAGGGAAGTGTGTGGGTGTGTGTGTTCACAGCTCAGCTCTATTATCACACTCTGAGCTGGACACCAGATTAAGCTACACTGCAGTGCTCACTCACACTCACACACACACACAAACACACTGGTGTGCGTGCACACGCGCACACACGCACGCACACACACACACACACACACACACACATACACACACTTTCTTTCACTGTGGGGACCTTCCACTGAAACAATATTACTTTAGCTTTTTAATGTTATAACTACACCTAACCCTAACATCAGTAACATAAAAGTAACATAAAGCAACACACACACACACACACACACACACACACACACACACATATATATATATATATACCCCTTTCCCTACAAGGTCAAAAATATCTTATGTTCCATTAGGCCGTGGAACATATGGTGCCCACAAATATAACAAAAACCTGCTCTCACTCTCTCCCTCTCTCTCTCTCCCTCTTACACTTACACACTTACACACTTACACACTTACACACACACACACACACACACACACATTTGTCTAGCTAGCCTGGTGAGGCCTTTCCATTGACATAATGATTACTGTAGCTAATTAATGCTACACCTACACATAATCCTAACCTTAACCTCAGCAACCAAATGCAATTCTTTTGAGTCTTTTTGTTTTTCAAAAGAAAGTTGCAATAATATATAAACATCACACACACACACACACACACACACACACACACACACACACACACACACACACACACACGCACACACGCACACACTTGCACACACACACGCGCGCACACACACGCACGCGCGCACACACACACACACACATACACACACTCAATCTGGTCTGCAAAATCACAAACGCTTTCCTGGCAGAGCTTCAAACCATCTGCCAAAGGTCAAGGGTCAAACAAAAGAGAACCAAATATGGACTGTATGCACACACACACACACACACACACACACACACACACACACACATTCACATATCTACACCAACACATTGAGCACATCACAACATACACAAAATATATACAAAAGCAGCGACATGAGTACAATATAAAGAAACAAAACTGAGATTCAACTTTGCACTCATTTTTCTACTTTCTTTTTTTCTTCTGCTCCCTGCTGTTTTTGAGTCTTTATATATTTCTCTTTGATGTTTTGTTATGTTATATAATTTTGGTTAAATAAGCGATCAACTTGTTACTAACTCTGTTCTCTGTCATTTTAATGCTTTGGCAATACTGTAACCACTGTAACGGTCATGCCAATAATGCTCTTCGATTTGAATTGAACTGGGGGGGCTAGAGAGAGAGAGAGAGAGAGAGAGAGAGAGAGAGAGAGAGAGAGAGAGAGAGAGAGAG
>JAJAGP010000803.1:0-109704 GCA_025084515.1 Ancistrus triradiatus | reverse complement strand
GAGAGAGAGAGAGAGAGAGAGAGAGAGAGAGAGAGAGAGAGAGAGAGAGAGAGAGAGAGAGAGAGCAAGGGCAAAGTACAGAACTGCCTTTTTCAATCTTCATTCCACATGAACTGATGAAATACAACCCGTGTCTCTGACACTGCAGAATCATATATCACGTTTGTGTGTGTGTGTGTGTGTGTGTGTGTGTGTGCACACGCTGGAAGGTAATGAGTACTTAAATTAAGCATGGTACAAACACATACACAGACACAGAGAGAGAGAGAGAGAGAGAGAGAGAGAGAGAGAGAACTGAGGAGGAGTTGAGTCCAAACGACATCTGGCTTTACTTAATGCTGTGCAGAACAAAATAAGACTGTCAGAGCAAGCTGACAACACAGACAGACAGACAGACAGACACACAGTGAGATAAAATATTGTCAGCTATGTATATAGGCACATAAGAATCATTTATCATACATGCACAAGCAGACACGTGCTAATATCTCACATCCTCACACCTTTACTATGCAAACATGCAAAGACAGAACATGCTAAACTCAGACACCTCATTGTCTCCTACAGTTTGTCTCTCTATTATAGTGGGGATTTTCCACTGACATAATACAGCTCTAGGTGATTAATTACATGCCTACACCTAACTCTAAGCTTGACCTCAACGACCTAAAGCAAACATTTTGGCTCTTTTGGTTTTTCAGATTTTTTCAGAAATCAGATTTTGTCAGTAATCCGATCAACGAGTACACTTGAGAGCACTTGAGTAATCAGATAATTAGAAACCTCCAAGTTTACATGACTCAGGTAATAATTGTATTTCTACTTTGAAACCAGCCAGTAATCTCACAGATGTGACATAAACTTAAAACGTTAATATTAAATAGTCACATTCTTCATTTTCTCAATCATATACTGTATTTGAGTCTCCTCAAAGTCTTCAATAGCCGTTTACCATGTGCTGTATTTAATTCTGGGGCTGCCAGATCCTGCAAGTTAAAAAAAACCTACCAGATCTATGGAAACAATTTCAGAGTTAGTGAAGTCTCTAAGAACAAAAGTGGACCTGGCAACCGTGTTACACTTATTCGTATTATGTGGCTTGCATGTGCAAACTGAGACAATTGATACAAATCGTAGTAAGGCTTGGAGAAATCTGATTACTGAGGTAAATCCAAATCTCTTTATTGAAATTCTTAGTCTGATTTCTAGATCGGAGTATGCTGTATACATCATCACCTGAATAAATGGATCACTGCAGAAATACGAATGTGATCGGATTACTAAGTGTTTACATGCACTTAATAACCGGATCAGAGCCGTATTTCTGCAGTTATCTTTTCTGTGGAAAAAGGCTTCTCGGTAATACACAGTACCTTGGTAACACCTTGTAACCTGCCTGGATTTCTGAACACACACCACCTTAACACTGTGACATGTTGCAGTACTTCTTGTCAATACACGATTGACTAGATGTGTTCTCTTAAATGTGAACCGTATTTAGGTGTGTGCAAAAATAACATAAAAAAGGATTTTCAATAATAGGTACATCATGATATTTACTTGTTCTGATGGTTTTTTTGATAAAGCTTTAAAGCTTGAAGCTTTGCAAAATATATTCATTTAACCAAAGGGAAAATGAAAGAATTGGCACAATACAGATATGAATAATTATCTATTTCCTTTTACAGTGGATAACAGTAAAGTTAGAAAAGCACAGGCACCTGACCATTCCCACAACATTATCTGGTCAGATTTATTCACCCCTTGTTGGTGTTCAAAATGACAAGACCTTAAAACACAACCTTTGCAGGGAACAAAGCCAAATAAGACATACTGCATTCCTGTTCTTTTTCAAACATATTAGAAAAAATGATATACAAATGTTTGAACCCGTTTCCAGATGACCCACTACTTTTTATAAGGTCTATTTACAATAGAGTATAAAATGTATGACTGCCATTACTGAAAAAAGCGTGCCTTTCTCTATAGTGTGAGTGTGTGTGCCTATCTAGCTATAATTTTGAGTTGTGAGTACTGTTTTGTGAGTGCTCACTTCTTTAACTGCTTGTTTACAGAAACTGGAACTTGTACATAAGAACCAAAAGAGCCAAAAGATTTGCATTACTGGTTATTGTTAGGTGAAGGCATAGCAATAATTAGCTCCAGTAATCAATGGCATGAATGGTAACCAATGGAAAGAGTCAAACGTGTGTGTGTGTGTGTGTGTGTGTGTGTGTGTGTGTGTGTGTGTGTGTGTTCTCAGTATGCTCTTAAGCACAGCAGGTGGTTGTAACCCAGGAAAAACTGTCAGTCACACGACTGAGCTGTTGTTGCCACGGGGACGGTCGTCTAGCCAGTGGTGAAAGACGTGAATCCCAGAGGACAAACAAGCATGTTCACACAGCTATATGAACGCACACTGTCACACTTATATACAGTTTCAAAACATACTTCACTGCATTCCTGTAAACACACACACACACACACACTCTCACACACACACAAACAGAACTTGTGTGGGATCAAAAGAGAAGTGTCAGGTATTTGCACAGCTAGTCTCAGAGTATTTCCCGTGAGCACATCATTTACTAACCTGAGCGCACACTGAATAACAACCAGCAGCCAGAGAGATACTAATAGACACATAATAAAACCACAGGCATACATATAAAGCAATAACACACTGAGATTGCACTATGGTTTGTTCTGTAAATACAATTCACACAGCATACTTGCAGTAATGTCAAGTAAACTGTGTCCGGTCTGCTCCAAAATAGCAAACAAGCACTTCGGTCACTTGTATACTTTGACACTGTACAAAATAAGCAACAGAATAACACAATATGCAGAAACCTGTCTAGATATTACGAATGCATGAATGAATAATCAGTCTCTTAGTGGAGAAAGTGGCAGGGGAACAGAAAGGTATTTACAGGCAAAGATAATGTGTGCATACCCACACCCATGTTTATATGTATTACAGTAGGAGTATGAAATGAAGTGGTGTCAGTCCATTTCAGGCCGTGTTTGAGGGTACTAGGTAGGGAGGGTTTACCTTATCAGTGTTAATTAGGTATTAAAAAAGGCAGCCATGTCCACATAGGAATACATGGTACAAGATATTGGGTTGATAAAATACACAATAAGGTGCTAGAGTAACACACAGCTACATTATTAACTTAAGCAGTAAACCTTAAAGTAATAACCTCTTGTTACTTAGGCTTTATACACATGTGTAGGTTAATAATCTAATAAACCCTGTATACAGAGACTACAAGGAGTTAACATAGACCAAGTCATTACAGCAGCCCTAAAGCAGATGATTAGTACAGAGTAGTCCCGCTGAGCCATTACCCCACACACACACACACACACACACACACACACACACACACTGTATTACTATATTTGTAAGGACTTCCCATTATTTCCAGCTAATTACACTTAACCTTGACCTTAATCTTCGTAACCTCAAGCAAATCTTACTGGGTTTTTTTCCAATAAAACCATCACTCTTTGTAAAAATGTTGGTGAGGACTTATAACTGTCCTTGTACTCCTGTTCTTTTTAGACACTGCTATCATTATGGGGACTTAGAAGCAACAGAACACACACCTGCACAGATAGTTTCCCCTTATAGTAACAGGACTAGACCTCAGCACATAATACTTGAGTGTTCATTGACAATACACCAAACACAATTAACTACTGCTAGTGTTCATCTAGTGCACATTTGTGTCAGGCAAAAACAAACAGTCGAGCACTTACCCCAGTAAGTATTACAGTGATCACAGTAAGTAGTTGCATTACAATAGTAGCATCATATTATCCATCTAATTACAGGTGAGCTTGCTTTATTATTATTTCCATTGGCTTACTTACTTTTACAGTAAAATCAAGCAGTTCCATACATCACATACAGTGTCATGTTTTCCAAAATGACTACATTAGTCATTATGTTGTATTAATTAGAGTTCTTGGCATGAAAGGTTATTCATTCGAGTTACCAGAATTAAAGTGTTCTCCATTTCAGATCGAAATGATTTTCTCGTATTGACACATATTCTCATGTTGTAAAGGTCAATATGAAAATGCCATCACCTCTGTGAGACATATGGAGCAATGACCTTACATAACCTATTTTCTCACCTGAAGTCTAACGATCCAAAGAACCTAAACCAAGGATTGAAACACCTTTTCTGACACAGTGGCAGGTCTGTTTCTAGAGATGTAGACTGATGTAAATCAGCAAGACAGAACAATGCCAAATAATGCGTTAATAAGGGTTCTGGAGTGGATTACTAATGACATATCAAGAGTGTGGCTTCTGAACTGTAGGAAGAGACATGCAATTAGGGTTTTAAGCAGTCAAAAAGCGCACACTTACCATTAAATACTACTACACGTATGTAGTATCTGTAGTGGTGCTATGTTGGGATACTGTTTACAGTTTTGGATGCGGGGCTGGGGATTAAATATGGCAAAATATGTAGGCTAAAGTATATATTTTTAATTATTAGAATATATACTACATTTTATTGTTTTATTTCAAAATATTGTACAGTCAGCTCATTGATAGGAGTGAATAATAATGGTATGTATGAATATAAACGAACTGACACCTGACGATACCCCACAATGTTACCGTATGCTGGCATATCGCTAGCACAAGTTACCAGCAAGTTAACCAGTGCTTGAACTTGCGTAGAGATATAACTTAAAAGTAAATGTTAGAAGCTCTGAATGAAAATGAACAGTTATGACTCCAATGAATGAACTTACGGCTAATGCGGGGCTGTCGGTGTCGAGAGTAGTGACAGCGCGGATGAGTCCGGCTCTCCAGCGCCAGCGCGCCACACTGCCCGGCTCCAGCTCCTCTCCGCGGCTCACGCACAAGAAGCGCCTGCCAACCAGCTCCATTACCCCGGATAAAAAAGTGCCAGGTATAATATATCCTCGGAAACAAAGTTCCAACAAAAGCCCGGTCTACCGGATAATCATATTTCAAGACTAACAACAGCAACCTGCTAAAGAAATAAAGATACAGAAGTGTGACTGAGACAGTGGTTTAAATTCCCTGCCTGTTAGCGGTGCGCGCTGTGAAACTGATTTACACTGCGAGTAGTAACAGTCATTCTCTCTCCCCCCCACCTTTCTCTCTCACTCACTCTCTCACTCACTAAAAACACACACACACACACACACACACACACACACACACACACACACACACACACACACACACACACACACCCGTAGTATTCATCCGCCCCCGCTAAAGCACTGCATACAGCGTGCAGACCGCAGCCCGCACTTTCTCCGTCCGCCTGAGTTCACTCGCTCTTTTACTACACAGCACAAAGTAGTGCCTCGTGTTCAAAGGCATTTCTTAACTCTAAACACCAATTATATAAACAGCAAGGTTTACGAATAATCTTAAAAAACAGAATTATATGCCATTCAGGAGTCCAGATCACATTATCTTTGCTGCAGTTCTGTTAATAATGTACAGTAACGATTTAAAGAGATGTGCTAAAATGCTTTTGCACAGTCATTTGTTTGCTTATAAGTTTTCAAAATGTGGCAAGCGTCGTGATCAAAGCAGAATCCCAAGAATCATGCTTGTATATTTAGATGGCTGAGTTATCTGTTCATTTCATCTTACAGTCTTTGTTCATTTCATCACCTCACAGTGATGGACTGTGGTAGCCTAGCGGGTAAGGTACTGGACTATGGACCAGAAGGTCCAGGGTTCAAATCCAACCTCTGCCAAGCTGCCACTGTTGGGTCCTTGAGCAAGGCCCTTAACCCACAATTGCTTGGACTGTAAGTTGCTCTAGATAAGGGCGTCTGCTAAATGCTGTAAATGCTGTAAATGTAAATGTAGTATGGTTATGACTTAAATAACATACTGGCACTAAATAGCAGAAGGCAGAAGTGTCCTTCCATTTTAGTTTGTCTCCAAACCACAGCATCTCATTATGGAGGAAGCATTTAAACTAATTTATGCTTTCAATCCACACAGCAGTAACCCGTTTAATAACCATAAATCCACAAACCCAGACAAACTGAACTAAGTTGAACAGATTTGCTAACACGTCATGTGCATCATTACTAAAAGGGAATAAATGAGTAAATGCACGCATGAATGAACAGTTCTCTTTATGGTTAAACACTAATTTACTGTAAAGAAGCATTTGCATTTACATTGACAGAAATGCCGAGAAACCTCACCACAGCAGTTATTGAGAAAGGCCAATATAGTGAATATGCCTACTTGTTATTTTAGCAGAATGTATACTGAGGTAGTGTACTGTTTGGTATGTATTTTATCAGTAGAGTAACATTTAACAGTGTCCCAGAAAACCACCCTTTGCAAATGTAAGGCTGGGTGATTAGTCACAACTTGCTCAGTGCCACCTGCTCCACCGGCAAACTTGTACCATGACAACTCACTTGCACTGTGTGTAAACTGATCCCTGTAGATGAGTTTCTAGTAACTGTATCTATTTTAGAGGTATTACATGGGTGCTGCAGTGATAGCTGACTGTCCTCTTCAATCAGAACATGTGAGTGGAACACCACTGTCATATGTTTTGGATTATGTACATTTACATTTACAGCATTTAGCAGACGCCCTTATCCAGAGCAACTTACAATTGATACAACCTTACAATCCAAGCAATTGTGGGTTAAGGGCCTTGCTCAAGGACACATCAGTGGCAGCTTGGCAGAGGTGGGATTTGAACCCTGGATCTTCTGATCCATAGTCCAGTACCTTAACCGCTAGGCTACTACAGCCCCCCACAGATCTATATTGTTCTGTGTAATCAGTATTAAAAGTGTAACTACAATGGAATTGTATGTAGAAGCATTTCCATAGCCTGTACAACATCTGTAAACTCTGAAGGAAGTTTCATGTTTTTAATACAACCTGAATTTCTGAAGACATGACCTTATGCACAGTGATGTTCCATGAATGTCTGAGGCAGAATTAGCCTCTGTGGGCCTGTTCTACCATATTTTCAAATGCATATTTTTGAGTCCCGGTCCCTTGAGTTTCGCCTTGATTTCAGGGCCCTATGCATATAGTTGTACTACCCATCTGTTGTGATGACCCTGCATGTGCATGTGATGCCACGCTCTGTTTCCGGAGGGCTACATTGCAGTACAGTTTTGTCACTTGCCTGCAGTACAGTTTTGCCAAGATCCCCTAAATCTGGAAATTACTTTTTTAATTAAATCGGGTGTCTCTGAGCAGGGAAGTCACATTTCTGTGCTGCAGGATTTAAGGGTCTCCAGTCATAGGAGAGGTGCTTCGTTTGGATCTACACGTGTCAAGCTTGCAATTGCAATTCAACTAATCTCCGCTAGATGTCGCGGTACCTTTAGATTCAGAACTCTTCATTTCCACTGTGATGCGCATCTGAATAATTGTACGCTGTAGTTCTTGTGCCCTCTAGTGGGGATCAGGACCAACTACTAAAGCTCATATTGAAGGTAGGCATTGCCATGCTCCATATATCATTTTTAAAATAACATTTACTTGTCTTCTCCATCATCTTTCTTTTGGACTCATTTCAGATATGTATAATAAAATGCATGAATAATAAATCCGCATTACTGATTAAGCACTGTGTCATATGCATTGAAATATAAAATAATACATCATCCCAAACATCTGAAATGAACAGTAGGAAGGTGATTTACCATGCTGGCAATGTATTATTGGAATGTATAATATAATATAATATAATATAATATAATATATTTATATATATATATTATATTATACAAGCACACACACGATGATCTATTTAGTTTCTGTACCAATAAAAGAGGGGAATGTATTCTTACATCCTTACATTAACATATGTTTAAAATACATTAAATCCATTTTGTATATCAACATTTTATATATCCACCATCTAGGGTTGGTTCCTGCCTTGAGCCATGTGCTGCTAGTTGGACCACGGTGACCCTGAATTACATTAAGGGAATATGAAAACGAATGCTTTATCTACATTCATAAAGGAGCCTAACTGTACTGTGAATAATCCTCTCAAAATTGCTTTCTGAGTGCCTGAATTGAATACTTTATTTTAATATATTTTAATACATTTTAACTGTGTTATTGCCTCACTCTAAAATAAACACAGTGAAGCCTTTAACTGATGTAGTATAAGAAACATTACAAGAATGCACATTGATATTATTGATCATACTTCATAAAAAGTTTCTCAAATTATAATTAGTGAATCAATGCAACTTTAGATATAACCATAGAACCATTTCCACATTTTCAAATCATATTCCTAATTTGGCTCTTTATATGAAGAGTAGTATATGAACCGACAAGAATTAACTTCTTAATATTTAATATTCACAACATATTCCTTACCTCAACCACTGCATGAAAACTAGCATATTAGTTTACATGGATTAAATATCTATAAAAATTAATATTGTCAGTAAAAACTAAAAAAGTCTAAATAGACACATCTGTACATCTACCCTTTAATGCAAATATCTAATTACCCAATCACATGGCATAAACTTGCATATAGATATGCATATAGGGTCCATCTAAACAATACAACCTGCTGAAGTTCAAACCCAGCATCAGAATGTGGAAGAAATGTGATTTAAGTGACTTTAAATGTGGTTTTGTGTGCGGTGCTATTCAGGCTGGTCTGACTACTGAGAACTACTGATCTACTGGGATTTTCATGCACAGCCATGTCTCAGTTTTACAGAGAATGGTACAAAAAAAAGAGAAAATATCCACTGAGTGGCAAATCTCTGGCTGAAAATGCTTTGTTGATGCCAGAGGTCAGAGGAGAATGACCAGACTGATTTGAGCTGCTAGAAAGGCAACAGTATCTCAAATAACCACTTGTTACAACCTAGGTATGCAGAACAGCATCTCTGAATGCACAACATGTCAAAACTTGAAGCAAATGGGCTACAGCAGCAGAATAACACACAGAGTGCCACTATTGTCAGCTAAGAACAGGCAACAGAGACTACAATTCACATATTTGCCTGGTTTGATGAGTCTCAATTTCTGCTGTGAAATTTGGATGATGGACATGAAAGCATGGATCCAACCTGCTTTGTATCAATGGTTCAGGCGACTTGTGGTGGTGTAATGGTGTGGCGGATATTTTCTTGGTAAACATTATGCACCTTAGTCTCAGCTGAGCAGGGTTTAATGCCACCGCTTACCTGAGTATTGCTGTTGACCATGTCTATTCCTTTATGACCAAGGCTACCATCTTCTGATGGCTTCTTCCGTCAGGACCACCACAGTCACCAGATCTCAGGCCAAATGAGCATCTTTGGGATGTGGTGGAACTGAAAACTGAAAACTGGAAGTGAAATCACGGATGTGTGGCCTACAAATCTGCAGCAACTATGTGATGCCATCATGTCAAAATGGATCCAACACCTTGCTGAAATTATGGTATGAAGAATTCGTACTAAGGCAGCTCTGAAGGGAAAAGAGGGTCCAACCCGGTATTGGCAAGGTGTAGCTAATGAAGTGGATATTCTAATCTCTTGAAAAAAATGGTTCAAATTTGACTAATAATTAGTTTATCTTTTCTTAGGTATGAGATATTTCCCCATACGAATTAAAATGGACAAAGAACCTTCATTTAACAGCCATTTTTAATCAGTAAAACAAAGTACAACAGGTCTCATCCAACAAAATCTCATATTCCTTTTTTTTCAATCCCAGTTAATCCCAACTTTTGCACAAATACACTGATTATACAATTACACTGAATTACGATTACACTGAAGTTACGTCAACTATCAACCACATTAATTATCAACATGTAACTAGGTTTTCCTCCTTGCAACATTTTAAATGACAATTATCAAATTTTAATATCTAACAACATCTCATTAATATCTAACCAGTGGTGCAGTGGTTAGCACTGACGCCTCACAACTGTGTTGAGTTTGTATGTCCTCCGTACTGGTCTGGTTTCCTCCCACATTCCAAAGTCATGTGCGTTAGGTTAATTGGTGCTTCCAAAGTGGCCTGAGTGTGTGAGTGTTTGTGCCCCACGATGGACTGGCGCCCTCTCTAGGGTTGTTCCTGCCTTGCGCCGGCTTTCCCGCAAAGCTGACTAGGATGAGCTCATAAGGCATTGAATGAATGAATGATGTTATTATTTTCCATAATATTTATGACAAATGTTCAATGCTACATTTGACTTTAAGTCTGAAATATGCAGATGACCTCTATAATGTTTATTAGCTCTTCCATTTGCTTAGAAAGTATAAAATCGTTTACGCTTGATTGCGGTACCCAGTCACGTGACTGGTGGGTGTGGCCTGTGGTCCCCCCTTGCCGGCTTTCTTCAGTTCAGCCGCTGCACTTCCTTCCAAAAGTAAACAAATGGAAGACCAGACGTTGAGCTGTCAAACTCCTCAAAATGGGACCCGAAAACGGGCATTAAAAGCAGCGACATGCCTGGACAGAAAAGAAAATACAACGTTCGTTTCCCACCCGTGAGTAAGGCGAGCCGTTTGTTGGTCATTTGGAGTGTTTTCTGTGTGCAGTGGCTGAGTCTCAGTAGTGTTGCACTCGGCAGGGTCGCATTAAAAAGATCATGCAGAAAGATACGGAGGTCGGCAGAATGGCTACTGCTGTTCCCGTTATCATATGTATCCTTTAACACAAGCCCTTCCTGCTGATGTACATAATGCAAATCAGGGTTAATAGAGCCCAACTGTATGTGTGTTCTGTTATGTTCCGTGACTTTAAGCTAAGCTAAAGCGCTGGAAATGTTCTTGATCTCTTTGCTTACCAAAACCAGCTTGATCACTCAGTCCAAGAACAGCAGAGTGATGTCTATCAACCACATGTGAGTCTTATTGCTCTTTATACTTTCTGCAGTGGCAGATCATCTGTAAACTCTGAAAGCCAGAGCGAGATGTTACAGGATTAGTAGAACTGATTCTGATTATCAGTCTATCTAAATACATATGAACCATATGATTCCCTGTACTGAGAAAAGTATTTGATAAACAACCCACTCCAATGGCAACATAAACCTTTGAAATAGTCTTATACAAAAGTTTGGGCACACCTGGGCATATTATTTTTTTTGTTGATTTTTCAAATTTCTGAGAAAAAATGTAAAGCATTTAATCAAAAATGCCTATCCAGTGCTCATCTCAGAGCACCCTGACTTATAGATCAGAAATACACTACGTGGACAAAAGTATTGTGGTCTGGGGTGCTGTGTTACATTTCAATAATACCACTCACAATTGATCGTGGAATATCTAGATGGGAAAAATTTCATAAACTGACTATTGACTGGTGGTCCTATTACAGTACCACTCTATTTAGAATGGCCCCTGCTTTCACAAATGTTTATAAAGGCAGACTGCATGACTAAGTGCTTGATTTTATACACCTGTGGCAATGGGACTAAATGAAACAAGTGAATTCAGTCATTAAGTGGCATGTCCCAATACTTTTGTCCATATAGTGAATATTAGAATTCAGTTTTTTCCCTGCAGAGGTTGTGTTCACTTCTGTTATTGTAAGTCAATCAACAAAACATGTCATCTGACCAGAGGTGCCCAAGCCCTTTTAAATATTTAAAACAAAAAGTGTTCAGTTCTAACAATTAAGGTTTTAGGATTTGACAGACATTATGGTGGTTTACAAAAATAATGTTATGTAGTTTTGTACAGCTTTCTGACACAGAAGCACTATGGTAAATTTGACAATAAATTAGTTACATTTATAAAGAATTAAAAACATTATGCAGCAGTGCTTTGCACATATGTACTGATCCCAACACTTGTCTTTAATCTTCTATTCCAACTGTTATTACAAAACAGCTTCTTCACTGTCATATTCCTTTGAGTGTCTTGAATGGTCTCTGTAGGCAAGAGTGCATTGAGTCTGAGAAGCTGTTTGATTTCCTGAAGGAACTTGCTGATCAAGCCTCTGGTTCTTCAACAAATAAAGAGAGCAAAGCAAAGGGGAAATGTCCAGGGCAGAGGTTTTTAAAATCACAATTATTTCTCCACACTGTTTCAGTACACAAGGTTTATTCTGGTTTATTCTGCAGATGTTCTTCCTACTTGTCAGAATGAATGTTTACCTGCATTCCAGAAAAAAGTGGCACAACATGTCCATCAATACCAAGTCACCAGAGAAGCAGGAGATGCCCAAAAGGCATATGGCTGACCTGACAGTCAACAGTGACTCTTCTAGTGTAGGAACTTTGAATCGTTAATTGCCTTTTTTGCTCATTTCATGACATTATTAATGGTCTGGTCTTAAAACCATGTGACTTGTAGTGCTGAGCTTAATCTGTGGCTTCTCTTCTACTACCAGGAATCAGAGCTTGTCATCTGTCTGGAGACACAGTCACCATAATAATGGCCTCTGAAATTGTGAGTCTCATACTAATTTTCTCTGATCTGTTGTGTAATAAGTAAAAGGTGTAAGGGATCCCAATATGTACCGTATTTTTCGGACCATAAGGCGCACTTAAAATCCTTTAACTTTCTCAAAAATCGACAGTGCGCCTTAAAATGCGGTGCGTCTAATGTATGAATTAATTCTGGTTGTGCTTTCTGACCTAGAACCGATTGTAGATGGTACACGAGCTCATTAAATCTGTCAAAATGTTTTCGCACGGGGCCTTGGTAAGTTACGAAGCTACGGCCACCGTAGTGCGCAGCATAGCGGAGTAATACGGTATTGTGGACTTCCGGCATCAGGGTACGTGCATTCATTCGTTTATTTTCGTAGCGGATTTCAAAAACACACCGCTATCAGTCACGCAGTACAAACAGGGACAAAGAGCAGCTGCGAGAAGGAATTCAACATTAACGAAACCAATGGTACGGAAGTGGAGGAAGCAAGAAGACGCCCTGCGCCAGGTAAAGACCAAACTGAGCTTCCGACGGAACTTAAGAGTTTTGTTTCATTTCATGCGTCTTATAACCCGGTGCGCTTTATGGTCCGAAAAATACGGTATTCTTCATTAGCTCATGGAATGTTTCACTTATTTTTTTCCCCCTTTCATTTCACTTGTAGTAGCAGTTTCTGTAGTTCAGCTCGTTGAAAACTGAAGCAATATTTATGAAGACCCAACAAAAGTTTTTCTTTTAATGTTTCTCAAAGAGTAATCATTTTAATTTGGAAATTAATTTTTGCTAGAGGCAGAATGTAGAAAAAACTAAATGCATGTAAAAATGTAAAGATAGAAAAGTTTAGAATACTTTGATATTTAAGAATGTGCCAGTACGTTTTTGTGAATATGCCAATTCCAGTATCTTGATGTTAATAACTTTAGTAAGTTTTAAATCCTTGTAAAGAATTACTTTGTTTATTCTGTAAGGAAAATGTCTTTCCACATTGAGCACTATTGCTGTCTCTTTTTTTTTCCTGTTGGATTCATAACTGTTGTTGAACCTGTGCTGTCTAATGGGTTGACATTTAAAGAGTTTGACATGTTTTTTCCGTGCCCCCCACTGTTCATTAATCAGCTTTGATGTTAATACACTAGAAACACCACTGATGTCCAGATGAAATATTTGCTTTGATAAAAGAAACCCTGAGATGAATCCTTGTTCTATGTAATATTTTAAGATTTCCAGTAAAGATGTTCTTGTGGTGTTACACGGTTTTGAAAAAAAAAGACATTTTCACACCTTAACTATTATTAGGAATAAAGAACATGAATACAAATTTAGGAAAGAACGCCTGTAAAAACTGGGAGCATCAGTGACGATACAAAATGGAATCTCTGGGAATGATGCAATGAAATTTTATTTTAAGAAAGTGAACGGAACAGTTTCATCTGTTTCCACATTGCTGTGCTGATAAAATAAATAATATTTCTATAAACTTGGAGGACATCATTGTTTAAACAAGTACTGCTAGTCATGAGTTCATGTACTGATGTGGTGCTAGTCTTGAGTGATGTCTTGAAGAGAGCTGCTCCTTTGAATACTATCAGCAAGACGTGGAAACAATACATAAAACAGACAAACTGTGTAGCTGGGAAAATGCATACAGTATTTAAAGCCTCACTGATTACAAAAACTGTCATACAGAATAAAAATATCATGATAAGCATGTACAGAAACGAAACAAAAAAATTCAATAAAATTTCAGCTCTCTGACTGAAACAACCAGAAACATTAATTTAGTGGTTTTAGAGTTTATTCCGCTTCCCTCTGTCTTCAATTTAATTAATGTGTCTTTGTCATAGATCACTTTGTGATGGGGACAAAAAAAACCCTCTTTCCCAAAAGGCACCGTTCCAGTCTGCACCTGTTCAGTCAGGGGTTCGAGTGCCAGATGGACATGTATTACCATGCCTCAGTAATATTTCATTAAACACTTATTCAAGTAGCACATGTAAAATGACAACCGTGTTCGTTCTTACCCCATATCAATCATATTCAGTCCATTTTCTTTTCTGAGGTTTGGATTTTTTTAAAACACTAAAACCAAAACCAGAAAGGGACATGTAGATGGTACAATGCTATCCAGCAGAGTATCCACTCCTCTCATTTGAACACGTGAACAAGAAAGAAAAGTAAATGAACCTGCCGATGACTATCTGGAACTCAACAGAGTCGTGCACCATAGCCAAATGTCTGTTTGATGGCCTGGCAGTAGTACCTCTGCCAGCCTTCTCGTGTACGTTCCTCTTCGCTTTCAGGCACGCCTCGACACTCAATCTTCAGCTCCGTCTCATTGCCCTTGTCTGTAATGGTCAGCGTCACAGTGGCATAATGCTCTGTGTCCCCACATAGATACAAACAAGAAAAGAGTAGTCAGAGCTGGATCATGCATTAGGAATTTATAATGAGGAATTAAGAAAAAGCCAGAAATCAAAAAAAGTCTATGCTTATCTCCTAAATCCACAAGAGGACACCTAGTAGATCTGGCTGCTGACTGTCAAGCAAATAATTACAATTAATGACAGAATGTTCTTGCTCTCCCTTTTAACACCAATGGCAGTGTACAATTAATGCTATTATTATAATAAACATTTTCATTCAATAATGGTCATAAATAATGATGGGTTTGTAGACAAAACCACCCACTAAAAATTCTAAATATGATGTAATGAATATTACATAAATCAGCAGCATGTTTGTTTGCTGTGCATACAGTAAGGACTAGTTTAATTCGATAGTCCTACTTCACAAACTTTGTTGTGAAAAAATAAGGTCAGCACAAACAACTGTGGTACTGCGTTTATGTATTAATCTGATCCAATGCAGCTCGTTCAAGTATCGGGTCCAGTACTCGCCTGAAACACTGGATCAGCATCGGGCTACTTTAAATGCAATTTCTGAACTGACATCTTTTTTTTAACAAGTGATACTGCACTTTAACATAAGACACAACGTTTCTGCTCATTACACCCATGATGTTTGCATAACTTGGAAACAGACACTTGCAGTCTCTATTCAGTTACTGTATGCCACTAATTGACAAATGACTTTGACAAAGGTTTGAGTTTCAAATTTTATTTCTCTCTTACCACTTGGCCATGTGTTGTATCTCCATTTCATGACTATCTTTTCTTCAGGAACCTGTAGAAACACCAGATTTAAGTCACCATGTCTGATACTTAAGCCCCTTGCTTTGGAGAGGCTGTGCACAAAAACTGTCCATACAATTACCACAAACCCATTGAAAAAGTTTAATACAACGAGACACTTCCAACCACTGTGATAGCCTAGTGGTTAAGGTACTGGACTCTGGACCAGAAGGTCTAGGGTTCAAATCCCACCTCTGCCAAGCTGCCACTGTTGGCTCCTTGAGCAAGACCCTTAACCCACAATTGCTTGGACTGTAAGACTGTATCAATTGTAAGTCGCTCTGGATAAGGGCGTCTGCTAAATGCTGTAAATGTAAAATATGTAGCAATAATTATCCAATGCGTGTCTAATCTGAGAATGCAATCTCATTCCAAACTGTCTTGAGTCAGTGCATCCTGTAATCGTGCACGTTTTAACGTGGTTTACTGTCTTGACCTAGGAACACCGAACGCCTCTCCCTTATTACTGATCATCAGTAATATCTACTGCTGAAATGACTAACTTGTGATCCAAAAGGAAAGTAATCATTTTTATGTTAAGATTTTTTCTTCCCATTTAAATCTGTTGTAAGTAAATAGCTTAACATATTTTTTTTTTCCATTTGGACCACATGTTCATTTCAGCAGCAGAGTAGCTATGACCAGTAGGAATTGAGAGAAAGTTTGTGTTCTTAGGTCACTGCTTTAGTTCATTTGATTGATATACTTTAGTTCAGTTGAAAGAGAGAGATATATCGCCACTCGGACATCTCTGTGCATCTGTAAGTCTTGTGGGAGCGAACCTACGGGCTTATTCCTTGTAAAGGTATCTCTCCCTTGGAGTTTGGGGTTTTCAGACGAAATTGGGGTTGCGGGAAGGGGGCATTGCGAGGTCGGAAGGAGGATTAGGAGTTGGGTAAGCGCTACTTACGGTCCTATGAATTCCGTTCACTTGAGCTTGAATGGGTAACGTGGCAAGGGGTGGTTTCTGAGTTCGTACCTCGGCTTTCTTTTCGCTAACGAAAGGGGGAATTTCCCCTCTCTCTCATCATCTCGTCAGGGTCTCGGCTTCGAAATCTCTATCATCTCATCCATGTCGTAGCTGCAGTCTCAGGATGCATCTACTTCGGGGTTCTCATTGGATGCGTATCGTACCATCCTCTTCAGCTCGTGCAGTCAATCTCAGATCTCTCCTCACCACGGTACTCCACACACCGTGAGAATTCGTACGAGAGGAGCGCGCCCACACACACATATATCATAATATATATATACACACACATATCTATATTATATCTATATATATATATATATATATATATCTAATATATCTTAATATATATATAATAT
The DNA here is from genome assembly GCA_025084515.1 of Ancistrus triradiatus. Classification (NCBI taxonomy): domain Eukaryota; kingdom Metazoa; phylum Chordata; class Actinopteri; order Siluriformes; family Loricariidae; genus Ancistrus; species Ancistrus triradiatus. Next base: position 92,767 of record JAJAGP010000803.1, on the reverse strand, counting down.
ATATATATACACACAAACATATATATATATATATATATATTACACACCACACACATATACACACACACACAAAATATAATATCTTTATATCAAACTGTTTTTCCTTCGCTATTTTGGCTTTGAAACTTGGTAAGCAGACCCATTAATGCAAATATGCCCAGCCCCTTGTGAAATTACACTAATGTTACATTATGTTTTATAGTATTTAATTTCCTACAAATACATAATTCTACTTTAAGTACGATGTCAAGTATATATATATAATATAATACACACACATATATATATACAACAACCCACATATATATATACAACACACACACACTATATATATATATATCTATATATATATATATATATATATATATATATATATACACACACACATATATATATATATATATATATATACACACACACACACATATACACACACACACACAAAATATAATATTCTTTATATCAAAACTTTTTTCCTTTCGCTATTTTGGATTTGAAACTTGGATAAGCAGACCCATTAAAATGCAAATGATGCCCAGCCCTTGTGAAATTACACTAATGTTACAGTATGTTTATAGTATTTAATTTCCTAACAAATACATAATTCTACTTTAAGTACGATGTCAATATTGTTTCCTTTAGACTACTTTTCCTAAATAATATTTGCATTTGGCTGACATGTTTAGGAGAATAAAACCCACTCACTATGGATTTTAATAAATCAGTACATTGGCACTGAGCATTTCCACTGCAGCGGGAAGGCCTTATTACTTTCATTAATATATATTACTAATATAATGAAGGATAACTCACCAGCTCCTGAAACTCTCCGTATACATTCCCGTCTAACAGACGGAACTTTCCTCCCTTATCTGGATCTACCAGAGCAGCGGCGTGTGTGAATGCTTGCACCATCTACATCCACAAACAATGGAGAGAATACATCACATGAGAATCTGAAGTGTCTTATAAGAGTGTCACATATGCATTGTTACAGGATGGAACCCGACAGACCTCCTGGTTGAGGAAGACTCTGTAGAGCTCATCTGGTGATGTGAGGAAGGTATCAGTTATAGAGAACTTGCAAGTAGGGATCTTCACTCCTGTGCAGGAAGGGGGTGCTGGGCTGCTTGAGCCAATCTAGCCATTTAAAAAAGGATTTAAATGACATTATTCACTTAGTCATTGGCTATTCTGTATTCAGACAAAAATCACATGATAGCAGCTGATACCAATGCCCACCTGAGTTTTATCCAATTTCACTTTTGCCTGAGACGGTGGTTGTTTGGTCACACCGTTTGCTGTAGGTAAGATCATCCCCTGTGTGAACTCTGCAACGCGATGCAAATGAAAAGGTCATAAATACAATGCAACACATGAGGCTTGGATGCTAAATCACAATCCTCGATCAAAACAACCTTGAAATGTGACACCTTTACAAAGAGCTTTTGTGGCACTCGTGAGCAACATGACAGACCAGATCAACCCTCAAAATAAAAGGTAATAGTTTGTTTGTTTTAAATTTTAAAAATACAACTTTTAATCTTTTAAATGGAAACTTCTACACTGCTAAAGACAGATAGCAGTAGCTGCAGGTTGTGTCTGGCTTTGCATTCTCAGCAGAGTTAGTGTTAGCTTTAGCAAATTCTACATATTCAGAGAGGTGGTGCTGTTTTAGATGTCTTATTATTGTTCCGAGTGTTTTCGGAGTTCTTCCTCCACTGCTTACTTTCATCATGCATAAATTATGCAAACAGCACTCACGAACTGTGAAGAACTAGAACGCTGAAGGCATTGCTGTAACAAATTAACACTACATCACTGCTCTCTCGGTAATACTGCGCTTTATAGGAAGACACTACTTAGTGTACTAAGTAGTGGAATTGAAGCACAACTGAATTGAAACCCTTCCTCGTCATGAATTAATGTTCGTGAAAGCAGTGTGCTTTCCATGTGTTGCTGTCGCTGTCACGCGGTGCGCAAGTGTGGCTAAATATGACCGGCACAGAATCATTTATACGAGACTGATCGGCTGATCACCGGCCGTGACCGATCACACTGAAACCGGACGATTCCGGTCACCAGCCGATCAATCGGTGCATCTCTATACCATACCGAAATTTTATGCACATCTGAACTTTGTGTTGTCTGCCGCTTGTGCAAACTTCCCATAAATTCACATTTAATTGATTTTGCTGACTCGTCATACATTAAGCCCCGATGGAAAGTTGCTATGTGGAAGGGATAACTTTAGTTGTTTATAGCCATTGATGTTAAAATCATATATTAAATTTTCACTTGTAATGAATAACAGTATAGAGAGGAGTAGTCCTGTGGAATATTACATTTAAATTTAGTCATTTAACAGTCACTCTACTCCACTTGAGCTGTAGGTTAATGGCCATAATCAAGGGCCCTACAGTGCCAGCTTGTCAGGGCTTGGGTTTCACCCCTGGAGCTTTTCGTCCATAATCCAGTACACAGAGGTAAAATGTGAGACAGGACTTATGAGAATAGCTGACCTGTTTTGAGAAGTTCCACGTAATTGTTCAGGGCCTCTCTGACTTTCTTGGCCCCCTCCTTTCTCATGAGCTCGACCAATGGTGTGTCAGGTTCATCTTTAGAAAGCCTCACACTGATCTGTCTCACCCACCAAGAAACAAATGTCACAATTAATAAACCTAAGCCTACATGGTTTAATCATAGCTACATAGTTTTAAAAGAACAATTTAATGTAAGATTCACACAAAATATGTACTTGAGTCTAATAATCGACTTACATCAAAGTCATCAATGTCATTCTCATCCGAGAGATTTGGAACTTCAATATTTCCTTTGTATTTGATCCCGGCATTTGATGTACCTGCACAAAAAGTGTAAATATTACAACAGCAGACTAAGCAACACTATCTGTGATAATTAAAATTTGTTTCCATAAATCCATTAATGATCAGATCCTATTCAGATACCAACCGTAACCTACATAACTGTATATCTTAAATCGGTGAAGGCTGTTTAGGTACGTTCTCATTTTAAAAACTTTATACTAAAGACTTTAAAACCAGTAATCAAATTTTTTTCCCCTGTCTCTTACCTTTCCATTTGGCCTTCAAGTTCCACTCGTAGAAGAAAATAAGCTTCCCTTTTCGATTATTAATGGAAGCCTCGCCCTCCAGTTTGCTGACCTCTGTGATCTCACACTTGCCCTCATCATTCTCTACGTTCAACCCCACAAGAAGCTCTTTTAATTTCTCTGACGACCAGTTTGTGGCGTCCCTCTCCGTCCTATGTAGAAAAAGAACAATGAGAATTGCAGTAATGACTCCAAGTTTCAGGTACACAGTAAACGGACTAGACATATTTGATACAGTCAGAATGCTTTCATTACCATCAACACATAAAAACAATATTTGTCTAACATTTACATGAAATCACTAGACTTCATGTAAGAAACGAAGGACCATGTGGAACTCAGCATTGGTTCAACAACCACAGAATCCACCTTCTGTCCATGCCAGTTTCCTCTCCTTAATCCAAAATCTGTGGCATTCTAGTTCATCCCAAAGGTGTTTTATGGGTTAGCGGTCAGGGCTCTGTACAGACCAGTCAAGTTCTTCCACACTAAAGGCCTTTTCACACCAGCTCCGTTTTTTACGGACAGAAAAAAAATGCACGGCAAGTTTTGAAAAAGAGCACATGCATATTAACGCCGTCCTTCATACAGAGTCTGACACTGACGAACTGCAACGCTGCATAAACGCTGCATCGGATGTGTTAAAATATCAGGCCGACCAATCAGAGCTCTGTGGTCATGGTTGCAGCCCAAACATATGTCAAGATGGCGACAGAACAGCTCATCCTGCTCGTAGCACAACATAACAGCTTATATGACAAGCAACACGCTGACTATGAAAATGTGGATATTAATGAAAATATAGCTGAAAGGCTGGGGAACGATGACAGTGAGTACTTCTGTGGTAGCCTAGCGGTTAGGGTACGGGACTATGGACCAAAAGGTCCAGGGTTCAAATACCACCTCTGCCAATCTGCCACTGTTGGGTCCTTGAGCAAGGCCCTTAACCCACAATTGCATGGATTGTAAGACTGTATCAGTTGTAAGTCGCTCTGGATAAGGGTGTCTGCTAAATGCTGTAAATGTACTTCACGGTGACTTTATGTAACCGATTATTATAAGTCCATTCTAGTATGTTAATGCGCACAATGTTCTAGAATGAGTCAGGGGAAACTCTCTGTGTAGTCTGTTCTGTAGAATGGGGTGAAGCCAATATGGGCATCATTTAGTTGCAGTGCTTAAAATAAAAAAAGACCATTTCATCATCACTACTGCTGCTGCTCAAGAAATCAATTTCTTCCTCTTCAGTCGCCTTCCCGCGTTTTCAGTGTTTAGACATCGGACTTGGTGTGAAGGTACCACTACATTAAAAATTGCATCCGTTATTTACGTCCATAAAAATCGGACTTGTGTGAAAACGCCCTAAACTCACCCAGCCATGCCTTTATGGACCTTGCTTTGTGCACTGGGGCAGTCATGCTAGAACAGAAAAGGCCTTCCTCAAACTGTTCCTACAAAGTTAGAAGCATACAGTTTTCCAGAAATTATTGGTAAGCTGAAGCATTAAGATGTCTTTCACTGAAACCAAGATGCCCAAGCCAAGCCCTGAAAACAAGCCCAGAGAATTAACCCTCCTCTAATTACACTTGGCACAATGCAGTGAGGCAGGTACTGTTCTCCTGGCATTTGCCAAACCACACTTGTGGATCAGGCTGCCAGCTAGAGAAGCGCGATATGTAATTCCACGGAAAACGTTTCCACTGCTCCAGAGTCCAGTGGCGGCGTTCTTTACACCACCCCACCCGTCGCTCGGTATTGTGCTTGTTGATGTAAGGCTTGCATGCCGATGCTCAGCCACAGACACCCATGCCATGAAGCTCCCGGGGCAGTTTTTGTGCTGATCTTAATGCCACAATAGGTTTGGAACTCTGCAGTTACCGAGTCAGCAGAGAGGAACCCTGCACTGGAACTGTTCAGTGCTTGCATTGATTCTACTCAGACACTGGGTCAATTTAGAGCAACCAATTTACCTAGCGGTTGTCTTTGGAAAGTAGGAGACAACCGGAGCAAATCCATGTGGACACAGAGGACATTCAAAGACCACACAGGCAGAGTTCGAGGTCTGCATCGAACTGGGGATCTGTGGAGCTGTGAGGTGACTGCACTAACCACTCGCGCCACCATGCTGCCACACAATTACAATAGAATATCTAGGAGGGAAGAAATATCACAAATGGCAGGGTCCTATTACCATGACATGCTTGAATTCAGTAAGATCTTTATAACAACCTATTCTTTCACAAATGTTTGTAAAGGCAGACTGCATGGCTAGGTTCTTGATTTTGTACACCTGTGACAATGGGAGTAAATGAAACAAGTGAATTCAGTAATTAGAGGTGTGTCCCAATACTTCTTCAGTTCTAGAAACTGATGGGGATTCCAGGTTGCCTTCAACTCAACACTAAAGTTCCTTAACATAACCAGAATTCCATTTGTTTCCTAACTGTTATATAGGTTATGTTAAATTACTTGTTATTTAAGGTTTGCTTCTTGTAACATCACAGCCTGTTTGGATTATTTACACATTTACTTTGGTCCATGCTGCATTAATACATCAATCAAACTGCACCGGTGTCCGTTTGGAAATGGACCAAGACCTCACCTATACAGAACTTAAGTTGTCACCATTATTATAATTACTAACCATTATTACAGTTCCCACTTCTGTACAGTTTCCAACGAGCCTGCTAACACAACTGTGATATTGCATGTAATCTGTTAACTCCATCAACAGCTTCCTTTCACAATAATTATTTCCATATGTTATTCCTTGCTCAGCTACATCATGAAGTGTAAAAAATATAAACTACACATGAACCAGTGGGGACTGTGGTAGCCTAGCGGTTAAGGTACTGGACTATGGACCAAAAGGTCCAGGGTTCAAATCCCTCCTCTGCCAAGCTGTTGGGTTCTTGAGCAAGGCCCTTAACCCACAATTGCTTGGGTTGTAAGACTGTATCAATTGTAAGTCGCTCTGGATAAGGGCGTCTGCTAAATGCTGTAAATGTAAAATGTAAATGTAACCCTATGATCTGACACAGTGGTCCAACTACCAGCCCATCACTGGGGTGACCCGAGTTTGGCACTACTGACTGGATCAAGCATCACAAAGAGGCATGATTAACAGTGTCTAACGGTAGGGAAGACAGTCAGGGGGTCATCCGGCGACCCCTGCTGGCCCCAATGATTGACTGGTGTCCTGTCCGAGACACTGTGTTCTCTGGAGACAGGTACTGGATCCCTCTCAACCCTGAGCAGCAAAAAGGTGGGGTTTAAAAACACTGAACATGAAAAATGAAACGAAATAACCCCATGTTGCTGAGACACCCGCAGCATACGATGTATGGGTATTATACCGAGATACACCGCCCTGCCTGGGGGAGTTTAAACCTTAGTCATTTGTTAACAATGTAGAAAATAATCTAAGATCAATAAACGATCAGAGAAGACAGTCATGTGCTGATCTCGCTGTTAACTTAGCCACAGCGTTTCTCTGTGTACTGATGGTATAAATAAGCTACACTGGTGACACTGTATTGACCTTACGTTGTGCTGATCTATAGATGTTCCAGAGGTCCAGACTCGGCATGTTATTAATGAAATGTTATGGAGAAACCACGCTATACGATCAAGCTAACCAAGGAAACGGAGCTTAAATGTACAACAAATGCACTTTTTTATGACGCATGCAAGATTAAATAGTGTCCGCCTGATAAACGGTCTTAGCTATAGAGCTGCCATTTGTTGTTTTCCCCTCGTTGTTAAAATATCGTTCAGCCTCACTGATGCTACATGGTTAGCTAACATGGCTAAGAGCGACTCCACGTCGGCTCAGCGCCTCGTCTCTTCTCTAGTCTCTTTTCTCTTCTCTGCTTACCAGTGCCAGTTGTTGACATTCGTGGCGTCCGCTCTTTCCTCCACAATCCACCGGGGATCTCCTTCACCCCATTTAGCCATTTTCACAACGATAAACACAGAACGTTCTTCAACAGGCCGAGGATGTGTCGCACGCGACCGGCTTCACGCTTCTGGAACTCTCCTTGCTGCAGCCTCCGGTTTTGTTACCCGTAGAAATTGCTGGAAACGGAATCGCGTGTCACAGTGAGAGCGCTCCGTGCTGCTGCTAGAGTTTTCCGTTCCGCTCCTGACACAAGGACAGTAAACTCAAATTTGGGGTAAAATATAACACATATACGCGAAAATGAAGTCAAAGAGTTCATTTACAAACAATAGTGTTCAGTGTGTTGTAGGTTTTAGTAGCTTTGCTGTTCAAATACCTTGCCATGTTGTCTATAGAGGTAGAAAAGGACTCTACATGAAAATATAAAAAAGGTTGAAAGTAGGCTTAATTTTCAAAGCCCCGGCGTTATGAATATGAAGCCTCCATAGAATACAAAGCAATATTACAGCATTTTTTAAATCAGTGTATTTTGCTTGAGATTGTAAGACAAACACTACATTGTCAGAAATGTCCAATAACCTATTAAAACATAAAATAAAATAACAGAAATTACATGAGTGGGTAAAATTGTTGTAAAATAAATGCTTAACTGAAATCTTTCATGATCCTTTTAACAGAAAAAGCACGGAAACATGATAAGCAATCAACATATGGCTCATATTTAAATTTGGACAAATTCAATTTGCGGCATAGCTGGGCTCATGGTTATCTACTGAGATTAAGAGGATTTTCTGATATTTATCACACTGTTTACAAACAAATTAATCACTAATCCATTTAAGACCTCAACTCACTCTTCTGCGTAAAATCTGTCTTACACTAATGTAACTCTTAAAAACGCAGTAATGTTGTGTCCTGTGATGGTTTTATTTATTCATGTTTTTATATTATGCTGAAATTAGATGACAAAACAATTTACGGTGTTGTTACCACTGAAAAAAAGTTTGAAATTTACGATACTGAGACAAGAAGATCGTTAAGCAGTGAGGCAAGGGCGAAATGAAACGCACTTTCAAAATAAAAGTTGCAGTTCATAATATCACAAACTATCTGCATACTTTTTGTCCACATAACTTGATTTGCCAGATTTTAATCTAATTATATGCTCAAAACTAGCGTATAGAAACTCATTGTAAATTTGGTCGCCAGGTTATTTACTACAATATTTCTAATGTAGACACCTATATACTGTAGTTCATAAAATAAGATACTCAGTGTATACAACTTATTAACAGGCACTGGGTTCCCAGATTATTATTCAGTTGTTCTTTTATTTAGATAAACCTAAAGATAATTTTAAAGCATATTGTTTTGTCACATTTTGTATGAAGTTACTGACAGAGGACAACACAATGCCTATTTTTTGTACTTTACGTTAATTTACTCTATTTACACTCAGAGCTGCAATAAATTACTATATAGGCTACTCCCTCAGTTTGGGAGCACTGAAGAAACGCCATGAAAATGCAAATGGATGTCTTTCACAATTATTGTATATACAAGCACATAGCCTAATTAAGTCTGTGAGTTTTTTAAATTTGAGTTCATCAGCAGTTCAAGCAAAATGTGATATTTAGCACACCAAAACTGTTTTCTTGGTTTTCTAAATAAAAATAAGTTTATTCAGTCTCTGCAAATCAGCTTGTGCAAAAATTTGGACACCTTTCCAATTTATCAACTAGTGACTTTTTTGTAAAGTCTTTTTTTGTAAGGACTTTAATGTAAGTAATAATTTACTTCAACTATGTTAATAAAACACGGAATTTGACCATTAATGGTTTTCCTTTCCTTTCCATAACCAGTAGAGTATACTTGCTGTTCACGAATTTATTTATTTCTAGTTTATGAGTTTATTTACGTAATCTCCCAGCCCTCCAGTGGTCAGTGTTGGTAGTGAAGATTGTACTGCGTTATCGTAAGAGGCTTGTATTAATAAATATACACGTTAATAAATCAAATATATAGAGAATAAGCATAATCTCAAAAAGGTGACATTGTAATATGTACATATATTTTACATATACATAAGGAACACTGACCTTATTGTACATTATATACTAAATGTATGTATTAAATAGTACTACTGCCTATTACTCAATGCAAAAATGAAACATCAATAATTTCCATTTAAAATAGTCCAGTTTGGACTGCTAGCTACGTTGAGTTACATTCATATGGTCTCGGGGCTACATGGAAACCAAGTAAATTTAGGAAACTTTTTGTGGAAAGATTATTAATCAATGTGTGTTCATTATAAAGCGATATACTTTGTTTATATTTTCTTTTTGGCCTACATTGTCTGGTTTTAGGCTAATGTAGACCTCAAATCCTTGTTATCTGTGAACAAAAGTGCACTCAGCTATTAGTGTACTAGTCAATTAAAAAAATTCTTTATTATTAATTTTTGTTGATTTAACAATAGCTTTGATCATTATAAGTCTATGTTTGAGATTTGACCAGTGCAAAAATATGTTGATATGTTGTTATATGTTTTTAATGGTACATTTTGAGTTAAGACAGACGGCTTAAATTTCTATGTGTTCATTGATGATAAGGCTATATTTTATGTTTTCTGGTAGGGGAAGTTTCATAACATGAATGACTACACACTAGTTCTTTTTCCTGGTCTTCCGTTTAAAAAAGAGAGTAGACAAAATACACCATGCTTGTTAAAGACTTTTACTGAGGTGAGTATCATTTATTTTATATGTACATATTTTGGATATTTTGTTACTATAGAATACAGTAACCACAACATTGTTGAACAAATGAACAGTTGCATTATAAATGCTTAGAATTAGTAGAAGCAGATTGAGTTGGCTATAATGTTACAGGTTAAATAACTGTGACTACGTTTTAAACTAAACCCACTTTGTACTTTAAAAACTTTCATATATATATATATATAAAACATGAAAAAAAGAAACCTTGAAACCTTGACAAAACCATCTGAGCTCCTGATATGAAAGATAACAGCTTTATACATTAGTGGCTAACAGCAATTAATGCAATGATATGACACAGAGTATCAGTAGAGATAAGGGACTGACGTGTGCTCATACCACCACTGGGCGTGTGTGTGTGTTCCTACCTTTGTAAGGACAAAATGCCCTAACAGTAATAGAAAAGCTGATGCAAAGACATTTGGAAGGTCCGCCTAAACCGAAGTACACCCCCAAAATAACGTTTATGGTAAAAAGTAAAAAGATAGCTTTAAGTTGTCATTATTTGGATAAAGCAATGCACGTTCAGTGAAAACACCTCATAAATATAGCAACAAACAACAGTAACAATCTCTGAAAATTTAAGAATGTGAGGATATTTGGTTGGTTGGCATTTTAGCTTTACAAAAATGGAATTTGTTATGAGAAAAAAAGCAATAAACTTGAGGTTAATGTTAGGCTGATGTTATTTAGCTGCACAGTCAATGGAAGACCCCACAAATGCAGCAATGAAACCAGTAATGTGCCTGTATGTGTGTGTACATGTTCCACAGCAATCGAAGGATTTGACTTTTCACCAGCAAAATGCCCCCATAAGAAAAAGAGCCTTTTTAAAACTGCAAGAGGCAAAGTATTTGCTGAGATTAGACAGGATTAGGTAGCCTATAGGTGTAGCATTAATTAGTACTTATTTAATAATTAGCTACAGTAAAGTCAATGGCAAGTCCTCACAATGATAGAAAGATAACGCGCGTGTGTGTGTGCGTGTGCGCGCGCGTGCGTGTGGTGCGTCGTGCGTCAGAGGCACAGTGCGGAAGTATTTACTCGTCGCCGGTTGAGTTAGGAACGCACCACTCACCTGTTAATCCTCTACGGAAAGTATGTACACTTGTCTTCTTATATACTGTATTTAGTTTAATCAAATACGCAATGTTTAGATTGTCTTTAATTACATCCGTCTTCGATACATGACTTGTTTGACTTCTGAGTATCATTTTTGTGTTGTGTTCATTCTGGACCACTAATTCTCTTGACTTAGTTGTTTGCGCTTTAACATGGCTTGCTATTATGCTGCTTATAATTCGAGTTTGGTCTACAGGAAAACTGATTGTTTGTCCCTAAAGCTTTTGTTTGCTTCGTAATTACGTCGCCCGTACGGCTGTTTAGCTCTCATTAAAACATTTGTATGATAACTGCGCTCATATCAGTGACCTGTCATTCAACCGCCTGAACCAACGGAGCAGTGACACGTACAACATAAACACAACCCGTGCAAAGAACTAATTAAATACGAACAAGGTGGACTAACAAAACGGTCAGTGTCACGAAATACATAGTAGCGAGGCAATACTGTAACACTTTCCTCAAAAAGAAATGTATAATATCTCCGATTCATATGCAGATTGTTAAAAATAAGAGGAAATTATAATCTATCAAAAACAGAAACTGATTAAGGAATATTGTTCATTAATATGTTTTGTATGTATGGTAACATGATTTATCAAATATCTGTGGTAGAGAAGAAAACATGAATAATTGAATAAATAAATAAATGTAGCTAACTTTCATGGTGACATTTATATTGCTTTTCATATATATCATACACATATATCATTGTTCAGAGCTGTACCCCTCTGCTTGCATAAAAAAAATAAGCCTTTTAAACACCAAAAAGATTAAGTGACTTAACACTAAAGTAGGCATCATTCTGGTTGAGCAATGAAGAACAAATTAATGCTAAAGATTTTTTTTTAATTAATTGTATTAACTAAACTTATGAGTTATCATTACTTTGTCTGCAGTGTGGCTGACTTTCTTTTAAATATGTGCCTATTACTCAATGGGAAACAGAAAGAAACTGGCTCTGACTGAAAACATTAGTTGCTCAAGCTTTTGCAAGGATGCTGGGGCGTTATGAGAAATGGAGTGCCCATAGTGAATTTGCATGATGTGTCCTGTAGGTCTTCTCAGCAGTCCAGGATAAAAAGTACTTTTTACCCCTGTAGTTTTAGTTGGACACAGCAACATTTTACTGGGACACGTGCCACAGTAAAGGGACGGTAAATATACTGAATAATCTAACAAAACAAAGAAAAGGTTAATTAAAGTGTCCCTGTGTGTGTGTGAATTCATGAATACATGAATGAATCAAGCTTATGTGATGCACTCCTAAATACAAAAGGAAGACAAGCATCAAAGCTCTTCTCTGCACTGGCAACCTAATGATACAATAAACTTCATTTGGTTGTCCGAATATCACTGTCTTCAATAACCTTTCACTTATATAATAACAGTAATAATACTAATAACTGTTACATTGTTCCATTCTTACTGGCACTTTGTTGCTAAGCTATCTGCCTTTTAGCAGGATGTTGTTTTTGTACTGTACTTTTTTATTAAGGGTGTAGGAAGCTACTGAATTGATGGTGGTGGTGTGCGTGTGTGTGTGTTGGGGGATATTCCGACTTCTTCTGACTACAGAACACCACTGCACTACTGGTTTTCAAAATATATTAAATAATGTTTTTATTGGGAACCATCTCTGTGGTGTGGCTATAGTATGAGCTATTGTTTACAGTTTCTATATTCAGGGTATATTTTCTGCATAATTATGTTGCTTTATGATAAAATGCAAATTATTTTGTTTTGTTTTGTTTGTCTTTTGCATCTGAAAAGGTTCCCCAGTTATTTCTATAGACCATCATTCTATCCAGCATCTTCAGTCTTCTTTTCCTGGAATATCAGTTGTAACAGAAGAATCAGTATCAATCAGAGGAAGGAAAACTTTGTACTCATGCTTACAACAGAAACACAATGGAAACTTCCTGTTTTCATTTTGGACAAAAGACCTTGAACTTCCCACAACATTTGACTGCAGCATCTGAAAGAATAAGTGCATCATGCAAAAGAAGAGAGGTCTAAACACCCACAATGAGGATATTCGATTCATTACAGTGAATGCATACTGTTATGTTGTGAAATGATTTATATTTGGGGCATTAAGAAGACTTGCAGGTCATATGAGAGATATGAGAAATTCAGCAGCTGCCAAAGCTTGAGAACAACCAGTTGAATCTGAGAACAAAGCCTTATTTCACTTGTATAAAACGGTACTTTAGATTCTCAGTTTAGTAGCCCCGAGCTGTGGATCTGTAATGAGTGAGTATGCAGTGGAGGAGAGACTCAGAGAAGATGGCACTGAGAGGTGTGAGCGGTTTGAGGAGTGGGGTGCTTTCAGCTCTGTACAATGGAAGGACGATGACAAAGACAGCACCTGCTTTGCGGACTGGACTAGTTTTAATGGAAGTCTCAGTGAAGAGGCTGAATCTGCACACCCTTCGCCTCAGGAAGGTCTTACACCTGACCTTAAGCACAAGGTAATTTTCCCTTGACCTCTATGATGTTTGTCCACTAAATTAACACTGTTCTCTTTTTATGTCTCATTTAAGTCCTTTTCATAGTTACAAATCTGCCCATGTTTCACAAGTTCTAGTATTTTGTGGATATTTAGGCTTAGAGAGATTGCAATACATTAGTTGAACACAGACAAGGAAGTTATTTTTTTGCTTATTTTATAGACCTGTGCATATATCTACATCCCTTTATTATTTTTTTGCAGGTATACAACTATACAAATATGAAAATACAGATATATATATATATATATATATATATATATATATATATATATATAAAGCATGCAATGTGTGTGTAGTCAGTAAGATTAAGAAAACCTTTTTAAAATAAAATAAAAATAATTCAAATTGTATATATGGACAAAATGTCCAAGCTATACTGCAAAATAATCAAAATAATGGAATTACTATAAACGTATGATTTTTTTTTTTCTTTCTTTCATAGTGACGACTGTCAAACAAAAGCGTAAAACTAGTGTGAATGCTACAGTGAAAGTTTCCATTGTGACCCTACTTATCCCGGTCGGGGGAATGGGGGAGTTGGGAGACTAACCCAGAATGCATTGGGCATAGGAAATTTTGTGGCCATGTAACTGCACTCCTGACCTTCACATATTAAGCTTAGCTAGGGGTTCTAAGCTGGGTCAAACTCACTCTGGCCCAGATGCAGCATAACAGGTCCAGGGTATGATATGACCACCACCATGTTTTATAGATGGGATAAGTTTTTATGCTGGAATGCAGTGTTTTCCTTTCATCAGACATAACAGTTTAAAATCAAAAAGCTCTATTTTGGTCTCATTCATCCACATTTTTCAAGTCACCTTCTGGCTTGTCCATGTGATCTTTAGCAGACTGCAAATGGGCAGCAGTATTATTTTTGGAGAGCAGTGGCCTTGTCCTTGCAATCCTGCAATGCACCATTGTTTGTCAGTGTTCTCCTGATGGTGACTCATAGAACCTAACTTTAGCCATTGTGGGAGAGGCCTTAGTTATTTAGAAGTTACCCTGGTTTCCTTTGTGATTTTGCAGACTATTACGCACCTTGCTGTTGGAGTGATCTTTGTTGATTGAGAACTCCTGGGAGGGTAACAATGGTCTTGAATTACCTCCATTTGTGCACGGTCTGTCTACCTTTGGCTTGGTGGTGTCCAAACTATTTAGGGATGGTTTTGACTTGGGCTTTTTCTGCCTGCTAAACATTAGCAGTTCTTTATGAGGTCCCCAGAAATCTCATTTGTCATGTCATGATACAATTAAATAAACATGTTGTGAAGATCAGACTGATAGATTTTCGTTTCTTAATACAGTGGGACACCCTCTCACATCTGAATGTCATCCCATTTGTTGAAAACACCTGAGTCTAATTTCACCTTCTGCTAAACCTAGAGGTCCACATTCTTTTGCCGCTCACATACATGTGATATTGAATTACTGACATCAATAGATAAATTAGTATAATTTTTAAACATATAATAGTATAGTATTTTTTGTCTCATTTCTTTAATTTGTTCTTTTTTTATTTTTCTATTCTATATTTTTCTACTCCTGGGACTTGTGTGAAAATCTGGTCATATTTATGCAAACATACAGAAACTTGTGAAGGGTTCACAAACTTTCAAGCATGACTGTACATGCATATGACTGTGGTGTTAGTATGGAAATATAAATATAATAGAAATACAAAGTGCCTGGTTTACTGATGCAGATGCAATGTGTATGTGCAGGTGCAGTGCGGTAATGAGGTAAATCCCTGGATTGTGTTCCATGATTGCTTCCATGCTGAGGAGATGGAGAAGGATACAGACATGAAGAAAATACTACCACTGTCACAGCTTTTGCACAACTCCACACACACACCTCCTCAGCCTACAGGAGTGTCAAGGTGGAACTTTAAGTGCTTACTGTGTAATCTCAAACACATTAGCACATTGTGCTTCCACTGAGCTTATTCATTTGGTTAATTATTGTAATGTTTACATTTGTAAAAATTCCACTGTGAATGTGATTTGTCACTTTATTTTGTTTTGTTCAATAAGAAGTTGCAGTTTTGTATGAATTACAATGGGTAAAATAAATTCCAGTGGGGGTTGGAAGCAGCAGACATGTACAGTACATGTGTGTTGGGGTGAGTTTGGGAAAAAACTGCTCTAGTGGATGATGTAGAGAGTGCCAGATTAACTAATTTGTCTCTATTTCTCCAGAGAGGGTACCAACATTTACCATCGTCTGTTGTGTGAACCAGAATCTGGTCCCAAGCCCATCTTACACACTCACAAGATACTCACTGACACACTCCAACTCAAGCAACCAGACACACATACCTTACAAGTAAGTGAAGATAAAGATCATTTTGTTATCTAGTTACGTAACATGTGGCAGTTGCACATACAGGTTCTCAAGAAAATGTGCACACCTTGATATCTCTCAGTCCTTCAAGTAAATTTGTAAAGATGAATTCAATTTTCTGAGATCTAGGGGGGCGGCACGGTGGCTCGATGGCTAGCACCGCTGCCTTACAGCAAGAAGGTCTTGGGTTCAATCCCAGGGTGGAGAGGCCTGGGTCCTTCCCGTGCCTGCGTGGGTTTACTCTGGGTACTCCGGTTCCCTCCCAAAGTCCAAAGACATGCATGTTAGGTTAATTGATTACTCTACATTTTCATCGACTTGAGTGTGTGTGTATATATATATATATATATATATATATATATATATATATATATAAACCTCGTGTATGTTGCTGAAATAGCCAATGAAGCTGATAGCAACGTTAAATAAACCAAATAAACACACAAACAAACTGAGATCCAGTCACAGAAAGTGTGCCCATGCGTCCACTAGAGGGGGTAACTTGATCCATAAAAATACGTGGCTTTGTTGGAGTGTGGTGGCTCAGAGAATAAGGGTCTAATAATCAGAAGGTTGTGAGATCTTATCCCAGCTCTGCTAAACTGCCACTGTTGGGTCTTGGGCAAAGCCATTCACTTTTAACTGCTTACTTCAATTATGCTAAATGCTCTATATGTGTCACTGTGTTCAGATCCCAGATTTTCCAGACCTGGGTTTTGAGGTGCCTGACAATTCCCCTGCTGCACTTATCCAGACTAAGGTATGTGTGTTTAGTTGTAAAAAACATACAAACATGTCTGAAAAAGCAAAAAAGAACTGAATAGTCAAATGTGAATTAAGCTCATTCACTATGTTTTGGTCCTGTATTTGTGTCCGTAGCTAACAGCACAAATGTGGAGCAGGAACACACCAGGATTCCTCTACCAGATTTCTCGCCAATGGTTCAACCAATACAGTATGAGACTACAGAATCACCAGGACAAGAAAAACCTGCAGTGATGACTTGCACGACACAGTTTCAGCCTATTCCAGAACACAGATGTCTACACTACTTAGCTCAGGGCTGATCTTCTCACATAACACATAAGTAGGCTACACTTAAACATGTAAAGACAAATGCCTGTTGTTGAAATGCACACAAAGAAGCTATTCACAACAAGTGTTCTTCAGAACCTTCAGCTTTTCAGATCGCATATTAAATATACTCCTATTGTCTGTTTGCAGGATCCAAAAGATTTGTTTTATAACAGTCGATTTGATCAGGGGTAGGAATATTTTATGCATTTAAAATATTCTAAAACACTGTGACTGAAGCAGTGAGTTAATACAGAGCAAGTCTGTTAGGGTAACACTAGAGCCAAATTCAGATATCCCCAGTATTCAAGTGCTTGGATATATTTTCAAGCATTGGAGCATAATTGGCATGGAATCTGGTTGGTTTTGGATAGTAGTTATTTATTGGTTATTATTTATTACCCGTTCTCTGATGTAGCCAAAACAGGT
Source organism: Ancistrus triradiatus (assembly GCA_025084515.1). NCBI lineage: Eukaryota > Metazoa > Chordata > Actinopteri > Siluriformes > Loricariidae > Ancistrus > Ancistrus triradiatus. The sequence goes on along the minus strand of JAJAGP010000803.1, from coordinate 75,463 downwards.
GAGAATCTATAGATAATGAAACAGACTCTGAACACTCACACAAAGAACAGAACACATCTATTAGTTTTGCCATGCTGCCTAGCTCTAATGTTAAAATGTTGTGGTTAATGATTTTTGTGACATCCTAGCACCAGCTGAAACTGTCATGATAGGATGTTTAATGAGATTTAACATGGGAGTATTCTTTTGTATCATTTCTATTTATGTGATGTGTTTCTCATGAAGGATGACTTAATGGTTTAGAATATATAATCTTGCTTTCTGAAAGCAGAAGAAAACTAATATTAAATTGTTTCTACAATAAAATGAATATAAAATATAGTTACTTTGTACTGTGGGCTTTTATACATGTAGTGTATTTTTTATCGTAAACATTTTAAGTGTAGGGTCTAGCCTTAATATAGAAAGCTTATTGTTCAAATGATCACACGTATACTTGTTGGTGCTACTGTTTTCCACAGCAAACAAGCAAACGTGTAACAGTACCAATTCTCCTTCATTCACTGTCTTATTTGCTTAATCCTGGTGAGGGTTGCGGGAGAGCCGTTGCCTAGTTGGCAGCACAGAGTGCAAGGCAGGAACAACCCTAGTAAGGGTGCCAATCCATCGTAGGGCCATGAATGGTTATTCTTGATGAAATGTATGGAATTCTAGAAGTCTGAGTGGTCATCAACATGGACTCTTGCATCTTTTGCCTGACTGTCTCGCATCATTAACTAAGCCTACACACATTTATATTTGCAAAACAATTTTTAGAAGTTAAAACTGTGGGACTGTGGTAGCCTAGACTGTGGGTAAGGTGCTGGACTCGGGACCAGAAGCTCCCGGGTTCAAATCCTACCTCTGCCAAGCTGCCACTGTTGGGTCCTTGAGCAAGGCCCTTAACCCACAATTGCTCAGATTGTAAGATTGTATCAATTATAAGTCGCTCTGGCTAAGGGCGTCTGCTAAATGCTGTAAATGTAAATAGTTTATTAGAGTCATCAACAGCATGTCTACATCTATAAGTGAATTTACAGTGGTGTTTGAAAGTCTGTGAGCACTTTAGAACTTTCTGTATTTCTGCGTAAATATGAAATATGTCATCGGAAAGTCCTGAAAGAACACATTTTACTCGATAATTTATTAATTGAGGAAAATGATCCAATATTACATCTGTATGTGGCAATAGTATGCAAACCCCTAGGATTAACAGTTAATTGTATCAAGTGTAAAAACACTTACACTTGAGCAATAGCAGCATCAGACACATACAGTCTGAAGAAGCTTAATCAGGAATGGTCTTTTTGTAAGGGTAGCAGCCAAGAGACCACTGGAATTGGAACAGGGTGAAAAGCTTAAGATATGCTTAAAGCTCACAAAGACTGGAATGAAGATCAGTGGAAAAATGCATTATGGAGTGATGAATCCAAGTTTGAAATTTTTGGGTCCATCATTGACAACATATTATATATGGTCATTATACCTTGCTAAAACAGCGACTCTAATGACTTCTACTCAGTATTGTCGGGACTGTATCTCAGCATAATTTAGTGGCAGAGGGGACATTCTGATTGGTCCTCCTGTTTGGCTTTTTAGCAGACTGGGTGGGCCTTCGCCTCTCTGTCTTCACATCTACCACTGCATGCACACATTCTCTACTGCTTCACAGTATTTCTTATTTTAGACTGTAGCATTTAGTGTTCGAATAAATACTGTTACTTCATAAACACTGACCACTGAATAGAACAAAAGTGGAGAGTGTAGTTAGAGGTCAGAAGCCATTCATAACACCTTATACTGCCGTTATTTTTCAGACTGGTATTCAGATTTGGTTTAGAAAGCAGGTCTACAAATGGTATAATGGGCTGTACCAATTCATGCTCTATTGATTTTTATACTTCTTAGAGCTACTTCTGTGGGACTGTGGTAGAAGAGCGGGTAGGGTACTGGACTATGGACCAGAAGGTCCAGGGTTCAAATCCCAACAGTTGGGTTCAAGCTGCCACTGTTGGGTCCTTAACCCACAATTGCTTGGATTGTAAGATTGTACCAATTGCAAGTCGCTCTGGATAAGGGCGTCTGCTAAATGCTGTAAGTATAAGCTACACATCCAGAATAATTATGAATGGCTCCAGGGTTTAAAACTCGCCCTGTCAATTAATCCAACATAAAAAAACAAAATAACTGCAGTCATGACACAAGCAATGATAGAAAGTTAGAATAGTTTAATATCGACAAAGCTCGAGTCAGACGGATTTAATTCAATGATGCAGGTAATGACAATACTTAAGGACAGGGTTTCCAGCAGATCAATACGAGTGTCTGCCCTAATATCCCACAGTGCGACCGTATACATGTACAAGACTGAGAGTCACAAGTATGTCCTGAGAGTAACCAGGCCGAAAGACAGATGAAACCTTGACTCAGAGAGGAGCAGAGGACTGCAGCGGGACATTACTGAAGGTTAGTGCTTTCTTCCTTTTAAGAAGCATTAGACTAATTTAGCTTGGGCTTGTCTATTTCCCCTCCTTCTCAGTAACTGCGCCCGAACAAGGTGTAGAACTGAGCTGGCTCTTTGCCACTGACGCACATCTGGCCTGGCTGGAGTGTCTTTAGAGGTTGGAAGGGAATGCAAAGGCTCTTGGCTCCCATTGATGGTGCACCTGGCTCCAGGTCCTGATCCCTAAGTGCAATCACAACGATTGATGTTAGCCTCAATTAGGCCAGGTATGTACTCTCTGGGGCACTGCAACACTGTATGGCTCTGAATAGGCAGCTCAGTGTTAAAAACTCTAGTTTCTTACTTGGCTGTGGTCTTCTTAATCCAGTCCTCACACTCGATGCCTCCACAGAAGGGAATCTGGACAATCTGTGAACCAGCAGTTAAATACAGCACTGTTACTGGACATTGCACACACTGTACATATTCTATGAATATTAAACCTAAACTAAGCTAGAAGTTGTTGGGAAAATTGCAAACCTTTCCCTGGTCCAACTCTTTCTGGAACTGGTCCATGGTGTCTACCGCCACCATGTGTGACTTCATGTCAGCAGAAGCCCTGGAAGAGGGACAGCACAGTACAATTAACCTCAGATCTTTGATGGGAGTGTGGCGGAGGGCTGGCAATTTGACAATTCAATTAATATCTTTTATCTGTCTCTCTCCTCCCCCGAAATTTGAATTTGATCAAACTGAAGAAGCTGTGAGGTGATGTTTTGGAATCAGAATCACATGGACTTTTCTCACACAGCACTTTCCAAATGTTGTAGCTTCATCAACACTTTTGTAGCACATTACTCTTCACTGTTCCTTTTTCATTTCTTACAGTCCATGCCATTGGTGAACTGGAGTGGTTGAGTCGTTATTACATGTCTGCACAACCAGTGCTACCATCGTTACTGGTACAGGTTGTAACTGATTTTAACTTTCGAATGGGGATTTATATATTCTCATTGAAAATGAGAAATGTTCGAATTTCATTTTTATTTATTTTTTTGACAGCACTACTTTGAAGCATGATTACACTTGCATTCTGGTAACTTCTTTACATATTCGTACCGTTTGTAGAGGTTGTCCTGGATCTCCTCAAGCAAGTGTTTGAGTCTTTTCTCCACCTCACCCTCTGGAATTGTGATCTTCTCTCCTGTGTCTCTTCTCACTGCTACACACTGGCCCTGTTTTAGATCTTTAGGGCCAACCTCCAAGCGAATTGGCACACCCTATTTATATAGGTAGAAAAAGATGAGTAAGGGTAAAGAGAATAACAGAACGACCAAGCTAGAGTCCTGGAGGAACATGCCTACTTTTAGTTCCCAATGGTTGAACTTCCAGCCGGGTGAGTAGTTGTCTCGCAGGTCAGATTTCACCCTGATTTCAGCCTTCTGCAGTCTGGAGAGGTACTTGGAGCACTGAGCCAAAAGCAAATCCTTTTCTGCTTCAGGCAGAGAGACTGTAACACCACAGGGAATGATGATCACCTGAGGAAAAAGAATATAGTGAACCAGAGCTCAGAACCCAGGAAAGAGTGTACTGTGAATTTTCATAGTAAAACTGTGAATTGCTTGACAGTTTTAATGTGAACTTTCACAGTTTGACCATGAAGTTCACAGTTCTACTATGAATGTTTGATGGTAATTTGGCCACTTCATGGTTCTACTGTGAAATTTCATAGTACAACTGTATACTTGGTGGACGATGAACTGACCATGAATTATTTCACAGTTGTACTATGAATTTTGGTGGTACTTTGGCCACCATGGTTCTACTGTCAAATTCCACAGTACATTTTTTCCTGGGAATACTAACAGCTGGCAACAAGCCCTAGGCCTTTAACAGGTTCAAAACAGTATGGGTTCGGATTGATATTTAGGTTGGAGATTCTTGGAATTATTACTGAACCCATGAAAGCAATGCCAGTGCAAAATAAGAACCACACTATTAATAACAATTAGAAAACCTAAAAGGACGGCACTGTTTACAAAACTTCTTCTTAGCAGCTACATACCAAGCAAAAAGGCTTTAAAACAAAAAAGGTAAGGTAAGGTATTAGGTGTTTAACACCGTGACTGCCCAATGGGCCATATTCGCGACAGGAATGGTCATGGAAAACAATTAATTGGTGCCCATCTTGTTTAGCCACCCGGTCAGATTTTTCATTCCCCGGAAGTCCACAATAGCCGGGACTCCAACAAAAGACAACATCAGTTTTCCGCTTCCTCAGTTTGTGGGCCATCTCCACGACTCTCATAACAATAGGGTGATCAGTGTCTAAGAACTCCAACGTCTGCAGGCAGGACTTGGAGTCAGGGCACACGAGCACTCTGCAAAGGTTCTCCGACTCCGCATGTTCAAGTGCCAGTAATAGAGCTTGGGCCTCAGCCGAGTATATTGAGCTGTAATTTGGAAGGACCACTCCTTTTGTCCGTTGCCCGGCTACCATTGCAGCAGCCACTTGATTGTTACTCTTCGATCCGTCTGTATAAATGGGGTTTTGAAGGGGGAATCGTCCTCTAATGTCTAAGAACTTCTGTTGTAGGGTGACTGGATGTGTCGTTGACTTTTTATGCCGAGATATATCCATAATGATGTTCAGTCTTTGTAGCTCCCAGGGGGGAATGGTACTTGGATACACCCGAGCAACGGAGTCCAGATTAATGGTAAGCTCTGCCAGATGCTGTCATATTCATAGCCCAAATGGCTTAAAACAAAAAAGAATTAGCAAATAATTGTGTCGTGTCTGAAATTGAATTTTAACAGCAAATGCTAATAAAATTACACACACACACACACACACACACACACACACACACATACACACACATACACACACATACACACACATACACACACATACACACACACACACACACACACACACACACCACAACACACACACACACACACACACACTATAAAATCCCACATCTTATTATGGAATTATTCTAGATGTCTCTGAACCTGGGGTGTTCTCAAAGAAGCTCACCGGCTCACTGAAGGAGAACTGGAACCTTGTCAGTGGAAAGCCATACTAGACAAGCTCCTATGAGTGTGACCTATTTGTACCTGCAGAGAAGCCACTCTGGGAGGCAGAACCAGGCCCATGTTGTCTCCGTGCACCATGGTCAGGACTCCAATGGTGCGTGTGGTGATGCCCCATGAGTTCTGATAGGCCAGCTGCTTCTCACCAGGCTTCTTGGGATCTTCAAACACGATCTCAAACATCTTGGAGAAGTTCTGGCCCAAGTGGTGTGAAGTGGCACCCTGAGAGAGCATAGCAAATATTTAGACTGCAGTCACACTAGCAGGTAACCAGTTAAAGAATTGTCTGCTGTAGCTTTTGAGAGACTGGCCGAGGGCTCTAAAAATAAAACTCAAACATCTGTCAAATTTCTGAGGGAAATCAATTACATTTACAGCATTTAGCAGACGCCCATATCCAGAGTGACTTACAATTGATACAACCTTACAATCCAAGCAATTGTGGGTTAAGGGCCTTGCTTAACTACTTTCTACAGCCCAACACTGGGGCTCTTGGCTTCAAAGCAGAAAGAAATCCAAAGAAATCCCCCAACAGCATTCATATGAAAAAAGTGCTCCTGATACTGAAAGTGGTTGGAAATCGCTTTCAAAACTATGAACAAGTGTTTAACCCATGCTGCGTGTGCAATCCAATCACTAAACTTTTCCTAAATCGTATCTTCATTTTTCTTCATACTGTAACCCTGCTTTTCCCTGCTCAGAGTCACGAGGCTCCTGTACCTTATCCCCAAAGAACAGCTGGTGCAGGTGTGCCCTGGATGGGATGTCAATTCGTCCTCGGACTGGGTGAGGGTTACTATTACTGAGCCAGAGGATGATCCCCTAACCGGCCTCTCATCCCTCAGATAGCCAATCATGCCTGCGTGCGACTCGAAGCTGCATGTGACACGAAATGGTCTGAAGGCACAGCCAGGATTAGTATCATTTTACTGGGGCACTCGTGTGGCCCAAAAACACTGCATGTTTGAATCCTTGGAATTTTAAATGCCGAAAATGCCCTCTTGTGTATGTAGGAAATAATACAGATTTAAACTGTGATTACAAACAAAGCAGTACTATTTACAATAGGACAGGCACATATGAATGCCATTTAAGGCTTGGTACAAATAAGTAGAGGAAAGTCATACAATTGTCTGGAATTAAAAGACATTTTTATTTCCTATTATAATTTATTATAAGTGTCAAGACGTTGGTCGTTAAAGCAACCATATGATCAGATGGTTCATTGAACGAATAATTAGAATTTTGCATGTTAAAGTAGTAGAAAGAGCCAATATGACAATATTGTGTATACTTACTCACTATTTTAGGTTTTAGAGCAACACATCTTTATTTTAGAATGGATAGAACTTAAGTAATGTCTATCCCAGAGTCTGGTGCACAAGTACATACCTGAATGGCTCTTCCACTGGCTGAGATGAAGGCCTCTACAGTTGTGGTGTAATCTCCACCTGCAAACTTCTCCTTTTCAGTCTTCCTGCCTTTAATCACTGGAATGGCCATGAGCTCCTCATATACGCGTGCATACAGGTCAAGAATCTGCAGCACCTGTTGACACGCACACAGACACACGTATGTATGTATATCATATTTTATTTATATATATTTATATAGCTAGCTTGAAGGAGTTCAAACAAGTAATTGCAATGACTACAGTCACAGACTGATGCCTAACCTCCTCTGCAGCCTCCTCCTTGGTAGCAAAGGCTGTGTGTCCCTCCTGCCATAGGAACTCTCTGGTCCTGAGGAAGGGCTGGGGGTGTTTGAATTCCCACCGCTAAGAAAAAGAGATTAGATCAGTCAATGTTAATATAGCAATGTACAGATTATAGGGATGTATAGTCCAAGTATGAAATCATTATAATCTCAGTGAACAATTTACAGTCAAACTCCATTTCCCAAATATACCTCATTCCACAAAATGCTTCAAACCATGACCATTTGATAACATACTACAACAACAAGTAGAGATAGGAAGCCATTCAGAACATCATCTACTTCTGAGGTCTTCCTGATCACCATATGGTGCAGCAGTTTAGTGGTTTGGATGGCGGGATAGAGAATTAAATATTAAAATAAAGGGAAATAAATATTAATATAAATTAAATATTCAATGATATTAATAAATGAATGTACATCAACAATATATTTATTGAATCAGAACACAGATTACTGCCATCTCAGCACAAATGGGCTATACCGTTGGCCAACTATGCTTACACCTTTATTTATAACAAGGGTCTTATACCTAGGAGTTCTACAAACTTTAAAATATCTACAGGTGCAGTAAGAAATAAGTCTCTTATATTTGCTTCTGAACGGTGCCTTTGTCTCCGTGTTCTAAGAAAGGGGAATTCGTTGAGGATATAAAATATTTATAAAACAGTGACTAAACATGATTCATTCTCTTTATCGAGGCTTATCTGTATGACAAATATTTATGACTTAAATACATTTGTTAACTATGATCTGTATTTTTATGTTTATATACAAGTATTCAGATTATGGTTTGAAACCCACCACAACGTTGCACCACTGGTTGAGTCTAATTGGCAGATCTCTGTGAGACTGGACCCACTTGGCATAGGCAGGGTACATTACTGAAAAACAAAAGAACAGAATGTTTGCACTGAGGTATTCCACATAAAGCTGTAGCAGTTCGCGTGACAGCTGTGGTGAGCCTCACCTGTCTCACTAGTGGGCCGCACAGCGATGGGCTCAGCAAGCTCAGTCTTTCCCGATCTCGTCACCCACGCAACCTAGACATCAGGCAAGATTTAACATTTTTGTCTTAAAGTGCCCGCGACAAGCCTTTTAGAGATCTGATGTTGTGTAATTACCTCAGGAGCAAAGTCTGCGATGTGAGTCTTCTCCTTCTCCAAAGCAGCCTGAGAGACGAACATAGGGAAGTAACAATTCTCCACTCCCAGCTTCCTGATCTCACGATCAAAGAAATCTTTGATGCTCTCCCAGATAGAGTAGGACCAAGGCCTCAGCACGTAGCAGCCACTGACATCGTAGTACTCAATCATCTCCGACTTGGTGATCACCTGCAGGCAGAGCAGAATATAGACTAAGCAACAGCCCATTCATTTATGCATGTTTGATTATACACATGCATTGGATATGAAGGGGGCACCCTGTTTTATTTATAAAAAAAACAACAACTGTCTGCTCTTCACAACACGTGTTTGTGGAAGTGTATCATGGCATGAACAAAGGAGACTTCTGAGGACCTCAGAAAAAGAGTTGTTGATGCTCATCCAGCTGGAAAAGGTTACAAAATCATCTCTAAATAGTCTGGACTCCACCAATCCACAGTCAGACAGATTGTGTACAAATGGAGGAAATTCAAGACCATTGTTACCCTCCCCAGAAGTGGTTGACCAACAAAGATCACTCCAAGAGCAAGGCGTGTAATAGTTGGCGAGGTCACAAAGGACCCCAGGGTAACTTCTAAGCAACTGAAGACCTCTCTCACATTGGCTAATGTTAATGTTAATGAGTCCACCATCAGAAGAACACTGAACAACAATGGTGTGAATGGCAGGGTTCCAAGGAGAAAGCCACTGCTCTCCAAAAAGAACATTACTGCTCGTCTGCAGTTTGCTAAACGTGGACAAGCCAGAAGGCTATTGGAAGAATGTTTTGTGGACGGATGAGACCAAAATAGAACTTTTTGGTTTAAAAGAAAAGCGTTATGTTTGGAGAAAGTAAAACACTGCATTCCAGCGTAAGAACCTTATCCCATCTGTGAAACATGGTGGTGGTGGTATCACGGTTTGGGCCCGTTTTGCTGCATCTGGGCCAGGACGGCTTGTCACGGCTTGCCATCATTGATGGAACAATGAATTCTGAACTATATCAGAGAATTCTAAAGGAAAGTGTCAGGACATCTGTCCATGAACTGAATCTCAAGAGAAGGTGGGTCATGCAGCAAGACAACGACCCTAAGCACACAAGTCGTTCTACCAAAGAATGGTTAAAGAAGAATAAAGTTAATGTTTTGGAATGGCCAAGTCAAAGTCCTGACCTTAATCCAATTAAAATGTTGTAGAAGGTCCTGAAGCAAGCAGTTAATGTGAGGAACTCCACCAACGTCCCAGAGTTGAAGCTGTTCTGTACGGAGGAATGGGCTAAAATTCCTCCAAGCCGGTGTGCAGGACTGATCAACAGTTACAGGAAACGTTTAGTTACAGTTATTGCTGCACTGGGGGGTCACAGCAGATACTGAAAGCAAAGGTTCACATACTTTTGCCACTCACTAATATGTAATATTGGATGATTTTCCTCAATAAATAAATGACAAAGTGTAATGTTTTTGCCTCATTTGTTTAACCAGGTTCTCTTTATCTACTTTTAGGACTTGTGTCAAAATCTGATGATGTTTTAGGTCATATTTATGGAGAAATTCTAAAGGGTTCACACTTTCAAGTACCACTGTATATTTTACACAAATCATCAACAATCATGCAATACTGTACCTGTGAGTACCACTCAGCCAGATTCTCCTCTTTCTTTGCTTCAAGTCCTAACCTAAAGCAAAAAAAGGTAAGTTTTTAAACTTTTGAAATTTTAGAATAAAAACCCTATAAAATAAAACGGCCTACCAGTGATAGTGGTTATACTTTCTCTAGGTTAACACACATGTGTAGTCTGTAAGTTGTAAAACCATACAGAAACGTATCACCAAAACAAAAGAACCTTAAAATGTCTTAAGCAGCATTGCTTTTTATGCAATGTCGATCTGCAGAGTCTGCGAATGGACAGTTTTAATAAAGGGTCCTCTGCTGTGGTCACAGGTAGTAACTTTTACCATGCAAATTCAGCCAGCCAAGCTAACTGGTACTTATTTTTTGTAAAACTCACAACTACAAAATACAATTACAACATACAGTAAGAGTGGGCAACCTGGCAAAAATGTCACAATTTTTTTTATCCACAATATTTATTCATGATTATTTTTGCATGTTTAAGACTAACTGACAAACCAACTACAGACTAATTTCTCTACTCATGAAAATACAACAACATTTGTCAGCATAACTGTGAAAAAAGTCTATACTTCTGAAAGATGCAGCCCAGTGGAATCATATATAGTGAAATAAGAGAGGGCCCAGTAGAGAACCTTAGGGGACTCCATAGATCATAAGAGTTGTTAAGTTGCCCAAGTGTTCGATAAGAATGATGTGGTCAATGGCACCAAAAGCAGCACTGATATATAATAACATTAGGACAGCATAGCTACCAGTATCCACAGCAGGCAGGACATCATTTGTTACTTTTAGTAGAATGGATACTATGCTGAGTCTGTGCTAGGTTGTGTTTCTATGGAGTGGCTGAAGTACTGCATGTTGAAACATGTAGGGAAATTTCCAGAGTCTAAGCAACTATTAATATTAGATTTAAAAAGGGTCGGTTATATCAAATATGAGTTTCATATGAAATACTACATTTTGAAATTGTACTAAAAATACGCATACCTGTAAACTGTATTTAACAGCACTTCAGGTGCTTGGTATTTCTTTTAAAAAATATTTTCAGAGAATTACTTCTCCTTAGCTGCTTTAACAGGCAGAATGTACTCAACACAGCACATAGTCTGAACAAAGGGGTCAGATATGAATGCAGTGATTGAGATTTCATCTTGGAGGTTATAACCAGTTATGACAGTACTGAACCGACAGCAAAACTTTCTCAAGCCTCCATCAATAGAAATATTGACAAACTTTCTGTATGTCTTAGGATAACAAAAGAAAGAATTTTGACTGGCGTAATATAAAGACAATTGTTAATGTAAAACAAGCATTATGCTAGACCACATCCATACCGGGTTTGCTTCTTGGATCCCTGGCCATCCCCTGTACCTCCTGCTCCGCTCTCCTGACCCTGATTTGACTTCTCACCCCCTTTCTGTGGCTTGCGGCCTCCGCCTCCTCCTCCCTGTTTCTCAGATGTGTTCTCACGTTCCTTGCGGCTCTTGTCCTCTGATCTGGCGTTGCCTCCTCCTGTAGCGCTCACTGGCTTGTACTCCTCTCCGGTCAGAGCTCTGTACTGGCCTTTGAGCTCCAACAGGGTCTTCACTGCCAGGTCCACCTGTTCCTATTCGGAGAACGGGGGAAGAAAAGTCTCAGAGGGACTTTTGTCTACAGCATTAACTGCCCATTGAGATTTTCAAACACATTTTTGTGTCAAATACAAAAGTCATCATGAGAAAAGGAAAAGGATTATTAATAGCTGTAACAGTGCAGGTGTGTAATAAAGTGCAGTTGCCTTTGGTGCCTTCTCTGCTTTGAGCTTCCTCACTTGTTCGCCCTGCTGAGAAACCTGAGCATACAGTGCCTGGGCCTGAGGTGACGAGCTGGACGGAGGAGGAGCAGGGCTGGCTTGGGAAGGGGCAGGGGCAGGGGCAGGACCAGCACTAGGTGCCACTCCTGGTTTATAATCTTTCCCAGTCTGCTTCTTATACTCAGCCTTCAGATCCAGGAGCTGTTTTACAGCAGAATCCACCTGATCCTTGAGGAGGAAGAAAAACATCATTAAGACCAAGCTGCTTTACATTACTGGAGACATGACCTGATATCAAAATCTTAGGGGCCTAATTAACAGAATACTCTAAAGTCTATATCCAGGGACTCATAGATAAAATCCCCACTGCTGCTCAACTACATGAATGAATTGTTTCCTGTCTAAAATACCAGTCACTCTACATAAATGCATCTGGCAAATCAACTAAAATTACTCATTCTAAAATGACCTCAAATACAAACCTTTGAAGCTTTCTCTGTTTTCAGCTTCCTCACAAGGTCACCCTGCTCTGTCACGCGCTGGTAAATGTCCATGGCACCCTTGTCTGGACAGCTGGCAGTCGTGGGGGCAGACTGAGAGGAGGCTGATGGAGTTGGGGCAGCTTCAGGTTTGTACTCCTTACCGGTCACCTTCTTATACTCCCCCTTCAGAGCCAGCAGCTGCTTCACAGCAGCATCAGTTTGGTCCTGCAGAGGAAGATCGGAAGAGAAACCAAAGGTAAAACCTTACAAAATAGATTATTTCGCTCATTTCAGCACAAGAAACATGATTCATTTTACTGAGCAAAACAAATTCATACAGATCAATCACAACCAGTGAATTTATACATCTGGAGCATAAATACTTCAAATTATAAATATTTTAAAAGGGTGAGTGACTGGTGTAGACTGATAGTGAAAAACATTGCAGAAAACCTCACTAACAGACTGGATATATCAATAATATCATCTCAGTTTTATTTATTTGAATCACAGTAATCACAAATAATTAATATGGTCTCTTTAATTAGTATATTTATTTAATGCCATAGTGAACAAGACAAACTGGTGCTGTCATTGCCTCAGACTTGGTTACTTACTACAATTGTCTGGTAGTTTTTAACTCATGTTATTCAAATGACCGCACGACGGAGACCATGAAAGTTGAGAAATCACATCATATGCGAATACTACATCAGCATTCCAGATAGAGAAAAACTCGATTTATTAATAAAATGCCCATTCATAAAAGGCTCACATTAAGAATCCAGTTCAGACAGCACAAAAAGAAGTAAAAGGTTACAATATTGGCCAAGGGAGGACTGGTCCTTTGAGACTTGGTCCTCCCAAGGGTTCTTTCTTATAATGTTTAAGCTTTTTCTTGCCTCTGTCACCCTAGCTTTCTCAATTAGGGCTTTGGGCCTAGATAATTGTAAAGGTGCTTTGAAAAAATCCTCCATTGTAAAAAGTGCTGTAGAAATTTCACTTTGACTTTACAAACAGATGCCTTACATTACTAACAGATGATTAGTGAAACAATCCTCTAACTCACCTTCGGTGCTTTCTCTGCTTTCAGTTTCCTCACCACCTCTCCCTGTTCTGCCACTTGTGCATAGATATCGGTAGGGGAAGCGGAGGTTGGGGAGGCTAGCTGTGTGTGAGCTGCAGTTGGAGGAGCCATTCCTGGTTTATAATCCTGACCAGTGAGCTGCTTAAACTCTGCTTTTAGAGCCAAGAGCTCTTTCACAGCTGCATCTATTTGTTCCTGTAAAATGGGGAAGAAGTGTCAAAAAAAATAAAGAGTGGAACCATCAAGGAAAAAAAGCATTCCTTTTTGACAGAGACAGACCTTGGGTGCTTTCTCAGCCTTTAGTTTGCGTACCACCTCGCCTTGCTCTGTAACACGTGTGTAAGGGCAGGATGAACAAGAGCGGCTTAGGCTACTGACTACAGGAGCTTCGGCCTCAGCCTTTACCTGAAGACACCGGCACAAAGACTCGCTATTAGTTTCAAGGGTAGGAGAGAGAGTATATGATGAGCTAATGTTAAATGAACTCACAGGCTTAGTGGTTGACTGGTTCTTTGTCTTGTCCTTGGAACCAGAAGTGGGCATCTCCTTGGTGTGGCCATCTGGGATGTAGAACAGGACACAGGGACTCTCCTTACAGCTATGAGGACTGGCAAATTGAATCAGAGTTTATAGGTTAGTACAGCCAAATGCCTCAATAGCTTGAATAAAGCAGCTGGTTTATTTATCAATTATATCAAAGGCTAAATACTGATCGATGTTATTACCGAGCAGGTAAGAGTAATTACCTGACAGGCTCATATGGCTGATCACATACATAGAAGCCCCTTCTCTGCAGCTGGATGATGTCACCCTTCTTCAGGTCTTTCAGGCACGGGTCTCCCAGCATCTCCTCTTCTGTCTGGAACACAGTTTACACCAGCACAGTAACATCAACACTTCACATGTGTATTCCTTAACCATAGGTTGATTAGGTTCTACAGAAAGCTTAGCACATGTTCTGTTGTGTGTACTGCACTTCTATCAAAATCAACTGGGTTAGCCATCACACACACACACACACACACACACACACACAAAAACAGTAACTTTGTGCAAGAACTGCATCACTCACCTTGCTGTTCTTGTTAATGTAGTCCTTGAAGTTGTCGTCTTTTGTCAGCACAGGTTTGGTGATGAGGTGCTGGAAGGTGACGCATACAGTTGGAGTCAAAGGAGCTTTGGGGGTCTCGGTAAGCCAGGTAATCTTTGTGGTCTTCTTATAGTCTGTGTTCTCCAGGTTCAGGCGGCCTTCGAGAGATGTGACGGCACCATTGCTGTCTCTACAGAGTCCACAGTGGGGGGAAAGAATATGGTATGCACCTGATGTTCAGTGTTCTGACTCGGATTCATTAAAGACCTGAAATGAGTGTGTAGTATGTTTAAAACACGTCTTTGAGCACGTTAAAGGAATGTCACCCAACATCAGTAAAGTTGCTAATCACAAACTGTGACAAGGACTAATTGATTGTTATGTTTGCATTTACATTTACAGCATTTAGCAGACACCCTTACCCAGAGCGACTTACAATTGGTACAATCTAATCCAAGCAATTGTGGGTTAAGGGTCTTGCTCAAGAACCCAACAGTGGCAGCTTGGCACAGGTGGGATTTGAACCCTGGACCTTGTGGTCCATAGTCCAGTACCTTACCCACTAGTCCCACAGATGTTTCATATCTCTTAAGCTTGAACGACAAAATACAAAACAATATCAAGCGTACGTAATGCTGTGTGTGATGTAAAGACTTTACTTGTGAATTTTAGTAATGATGATGTTTCCCCAGTTGATGAACGTTACGGTCTCTCCCTCAGTGAAGGTCTCAGCGTCAGCCCCCTCCACAAACACCTTTGGGCCGTACCACACCGGCTTCATGCCCACATCAGCATTCTACAAAGGACAAACAAATAAACCATCAGCGCTCAGTGTTCCAGACTATTCCTCATCAGCTGACAACTGACAAATGATACATAAACCACTCATCTGTAGCAAACTTTTAACAGAAGTGTCAAGCTACCTCAAACATGATGTAATACATGCAGATGCTAGTTACCTTGGGATGTTTGGCAGCCTCCTTCATTTCCTCCTTGGCCTCAGAAATGTAGATGGGAACAACCTGTGATCTTAGCAGGGCAGTGTACCTGGGAGCTACTGGATCAATGACCTGAATGAATGAGAAAGAGAGATGTGGATATTGAACTTAGACACTGCAAGAACCAATAATGAAAGAAATACATTTTTTAAAGTGCATTTAAATATACAAGAAAAAACTGGGAAGGGTAGGAATACATTATGAGAGATGTGAATGGCTAGGAAAGCTGAACTAGTTTTACAGAGTTATATCAGCACCTTGCTTTCGGTAGTCACACAGACAACCAGCGCTGTAACCACGGCATAAGCTGCATGTTTACAGGTGCAAATAAACTGAAATGCAAGTAAGTGTCCTAAAGTGGTATATCATGATATATAGAATCTATCTGAAGCTGTATGAAAGGTGGGAGCCAGAAATATAAACACATACACAGCAGGGAAGCCAGCAGGAACAGCAGCGGCAGAAAAAATATTGGGGAGGAGAGAAAAAAAACAAACAAACAAACAAACAAACAAACAAAGCAAATACAGCAACAACAAAAAACCCAACTCTTATAACATGCACATCAGCACTAATCATTTATATTGGCTTACAAACCAAATAATGCGAACAATAGCTGTGAATTCACGTTCCTGACAAAGTTATGTAGTTGTTGCTTTCTGTGGTAGATTGACTGGATGAGGTCAAAAAGATAGGATCAGTGAAATTAGAAAGGAAAGATAAATACAAATGAGGAGGGAGAACAAGAGCAGGAAGTGGACAAGGAGGAGGAGGAGGAGTACCTTTTTACAGCTAACTGGCAGCTTGAAAACAGAAGAGTGAGATGCACTTAATGCAGAACACGGGACATCGAGTTCAAAAGGTCACAGAGAGGTCAGGTCAGACAGAATGGGAATGTTTTGAGACGCAGTGTTCCACCTATCGCTCAATAAGACTGAAGGACATTATCCTCCACCAAGTCTTCCAAACTGGTTCCCTTTGTTGCAGCAAAAGTATAAGGTCAAAGTGGTGATTAACTGGCCCAATTAGAGCACACAACAAAGGTTATGACACAAAACAAATATTTAATTGTAAACCAAGAACTGCAGCAACAGAGAAAAAGCAATGATAATTAAGGAACTTGTACACATTGCACTGAATGCCTGACTGCAACCAGTGTAAGGTGTGGTTCACAGCATGCTTCAGATTCAAACGCTGAGTGAGCAGACCAGTTGAGCCTACAGCATGCTTTGGATGTGAAATGAGATGCAAAACAAATGCAGAGTGTGTTAGTTCCTCTGCCTAAATGACAGGAATGATTTGTGGGCGTTGGACAGGTTAGATAGCTGGTATGTGGAGCTGAAATCGCAAGTGAGCGGTACAGAGCTGCCAGTATAATACTCCTAATATAAAGTGGTGGAAAAGGTTTTAAGAAGGTGAAAAACTAATAGCAGATACAGGAAGTCGACGTGGAAAAATGAGATAAAAAAGGAACAAAAGGATAGAGTCATGGTCACACAAGATCAGGACTGAAGAGAACACGGAGGACAGAGGCAGAACTTAAGGAACACAGCCAAATCGTCCATCAACCACATATGCAGCTTATGGATGATTACCATGGGTAGTAGCGGAAACCAGTTACCAATAGTACCAACTTGCTAAAAAAGGTAAAGTGGTTTTAAATGCCAATAGTAATTAAACCACTGTTGATGTCAAGTCAGATTTATTTATATAGCACTTTTTACAATGAAGCATTGTCTCAAAGCAACTTTACAGTTTTAGATTTAGATCTCCTACGTCCAATCCCAAATTGAGCAAGCCTAGGGCGACAGCGGAAACGAAAAACTCCCCAAGTGTTATGAGGAAGAAACCTTGAGAGGACCAAGACTCAAAAAGGGACCCAACCTCCTTGGGCGGCGTAGATGATAAATCTAAGAATGAAACTAAAGTCATGGAGTCATACTTCAAATAAAATGTGAAATATGCACATCGGCATAAGTAGTCCGATGCTTGTATGTATGCTTGTTCTCATGACAATTACATCACTAGGAAACAGAAGTTATGTGAGAATGTGAGATCAACGCCATCAAGATGACAAACTGTTATTAGTGATGCACCAATATAAAAAAACACCTTGGCCAAAACAGATGCTGTTAACAGTTAAATCTGTTTTTTTTTTTTTATTATTCATACCTCACGTGAACAGTGATTACTCATCGTTTGTCTAATGGTCTCTGGAGACTGTGAAATGATTCCACACAGCCTGTTTTTGCTGTTGATCTGTACGTGCTCTGACGGGCAAGGTGGTAAGGAGACTAAAGATGATCCAACAGCTATGCTTTCAATATTGTATTACCATTAAAATAATTTTTTTGAAATCTTAGATTTACCACAATTTCCCAGTGATTCCAATCACCTGTCCTGTATTTCCTTAAGTCACTCTGCTATTTAAACCCCTTGTCTGAAGCCCTGGTCAAAATTTTCTTTCCTTCTGTTTGCTAACTATCTGCTTTCATCTCTATTTTCAGGCCCAGACTGCCATATTCCTTTTGATCTTTTATCTCTTTCGGCCAAGAATTAGAATATAAATAACTGCAAAAACACACAAGATTTCTCTATGGTATTTCTTTTGATTAACACTGTTATTTTTGTATGCCCATGATGTGAACGCTCTTACACAGCAGATGCAGAAGATAGAGATTAGACTGATCAAGTAATCCTTGAAAATAAAATGAAACAAGAACTAAAGCTACATAAATGAATGAAGGATGGATGTAAAAGGCAACTGACACACAGCTTTACATCTGATACAGACAGGCCACTGTGACTCTGTATAGAGCTTCCAGCGTCACACAATCAGTGGAATGCCTGCCTTCATCAAAATGTGCCATCTAATTTAATTTGCACGAATGCAGGCATTTACCTTTTTGTTGAATGCCCAGATCTTATCCCACTCCATGTTGACCACAGACCTGGATCCACCCTGTGAGGATAGAAAGCATGAGAAACTAAGGAAAGAAAAACCTCAATAAAAAACTTAAAAGCACACATACAAAGAAGTGTAGATACCTGAGCAGCAATGAACTGTTTGAGCCCGTCAACAGTCATTCCTCTCCGCAGCACTCCTCTGACTGTGGGGAATCTAGGGTCATCCCTGACAAAGACACAAACTCCCTAAGTTACCTTGCAAAATAAAACTAAAACACATTTAATCGGACACAATGTTGCTCTAACACAATCATTACAAAATTAAGCATGGGAACATTTGCTCTGTGTTAACTCACCAGCCTTCGACGTAGCCCTGATCCACGAACCAAGTGAGCTTTCTCTTGGAGAGCAAGGTGTTGTTGAGATTGAGCCGAGCATACTCCCAGATGTAGGGCTTCCGCAGCCGCAGGGCATCGATTACCCAGTAGAACTGCTCATCTCTGTCGTGGTACTCAGTTGTACGGAGAGCATGGGTCACGCCCTCAATGCTGTCTACAATGGGGCAGGCGAAGTCATATGTGGGGTACACTCTGGTGGAAAACAATTGAGGGAAACATCAGCGATGGGGAGAAAGAGGTTTACACAAACTTTGGTCAGGTTCAGCTAATTAAACCATGTACAGTCATCGTCATAATTATCATCAATACTATTATTAAAACATTTTAATCCTTACACTGGAATGGTAACTTAGTAATTGTGATAAATTGTGTTATTGTGATAGATGATATGCTTCTCTGATGCTTAAACAAAACTGACCAACAGCATGTTTCAATATAAAGAAAGTAATTACCATATTTTTCGGACCATAAGCGCACTTAAAATCCTTTAATTTTCTCAAAAATCTACAGTGCGCCTTAAAATGCGGTGCACCTAATGTATGAATTAATTCTGGTTGTGCTTTCTGACCTAGAACCGATTTTAGATGGTACACGGCGCTCATAAATCTGTCAAAATGTTTAACATTTTAACGTATCCCCAACCCTAATTCAGTCTTTCAGAATTCATTTCAGAAAACATCAAAAAATTATTCTGGTCATATTGGTATTTTCACTCTGCTTTCAAAAACCTATTCTGCCCATAATCAACAATGCACAAACAACCATATGCACATTACCAAAAGCCAGGCGCAAGTGATATGGTCTCCCCTCGAAATAAACAGAAAACTAATAAAGCAATAAGGCACGAGAGGGTGTGCATTATTGTGAATATTTCACAGAAAAGAGGTGTAGTTAGGCCATAACGCCTCTTTCCTGTGATATATTCACAATAATGCACCCCCTCGAGTGCCTTATTGCATTTTTATACCACAGTTCCATTATCGTCATTTATTGTTAGATTTTAAGATAAAAAGGACAGAAAAAAACGATTTGTTTTATCAGCCTTCCGCGAGGTAAAGTAGTTCCATTCTATCGTTATCTCGCGGCTAAGCCCTTCAGTCATTAAAGTCGAGGAACAGAATTACCCACAACCTGTTTATTATTCAGACAATAAACACAAATATATCGATTGGTAACTGTTTGAATTCATTAAAAAGAAAGTTTATTTACCATTCAGCAAATAAAATAGTCGGGTTTTAGCAAGGCAAGCTGTTACTAAGATCCACTATTCTATCCGACTGAAGCAAATCGGAGTGTTCTAACAAAAGTCTAGGATCCGTTATGATTAGTGATTATAAATCTGTAGTATGATTGAAGCTCTTAATGTTAATCTGATCAGTCAGAAATGTAAGAGCAGAGTTACAGAGCATCAGCAGCTTCTCTGGGTTAGAGCTGGACTTACAGATAACAAACCTGTCAGATCAACGAACGCCCGATTAGCCGCGGATGGTGTTTAATGAAAGATGCAGAGTTTAAGTCCAGCAAACGACGTCTGTGTGAGTGATGGGGCTGATTCAGGTCATTTTTGTTGATGGGACGGAAACTGATCTTCAGTCTCGTTGCTCTTCAGTCGAGCTGTGAATCCATTAAGAGTCGGGAGACGATTGATTTAAAGGACTGACTGCGTTTCGCCTTTCCAGCTTCCACATCCTAAAGGTGACAAACCTTTGGCTCAGGTGGTCATTAATAGCTTCATCTTCCAAATTCATATCGTTTTCAAAACCAATAGATTTTATAAACTAATTATAACTTTCATTTCGGCAGTGTTTTACTCATTATAACTTGGCTGCTTTTTCTGGCCGGCGTCGGTGCTAGGTTACGTGTGTGCCGCGGATGAATACTTATAGAGCGTCGGTCACAGTGCCGTTATGGTCAATAATGTCACGGCGGAAGACGTCTCTCAGATTGCGGGTCGGAACTAATTGTGGTATAAAGAAGCATAACTACTTTGGTCAAGATTGAATGGACGAGGGTTGCTATCAACAGGTGCAAATTTCTTTCATTTCTTGTGTTGCCGTCTTTACATAGCTTGACAACCACAAATGGAGGAAGTTCAAAACCATTGTTACCCTCTACAGCAATGGTCGGCCAACAAAGACCACCTTAAGAGCAAGCATCTTATAGTCAGCTAGGCACCAAAGGAAACCAGGGTAACTTCTAAGCATGTTAATGTGTGACTCAAATATACCAGCATCAGCGTGAACCAGATCCATGCTATATAATCATGCTTCCATTTGTATGCAGCAGCATGTCTAGCTCATCTTCAGTTCAATTTTCCACTTTCCTGGCCATTACTACATAACTAAATGCACATGATGGCATATTAGGCCTGTCTGTTGATTGGAGGGGGGAGCTTATACCCATATGGCTGAAGCTGATTCATCGACTGTGCTGAACACACCACACATCTCAATATGGTATGCAGGTCTGTGACTTGGATCATACATCATTCCCTAAAATGGAATGTCACTACTTTAAAGAGTGGTTGGTTGGTTGATTAATTGTAACGCCACTTCAGCACATCTGCCATCTCGTTGCAGGAAAGCTAATTTTACTGTCACGTCCTTAAATATGGGCTCTTAGTTTTGTGAGAGTTAGGAATTTCAGTAGTTTGCTTGCTTTGTCTCGGTTGAATATTTCGGGGAGTTTGTTTTTCCCAGTAGGTACCTATGGCATTCAGTGAGTAAATGTTTTATAGTGATTGTTCTTTGGCAGGTTCCACATTGTGGGGCTCCTCGACCTTCAGCAAAAAAGAGTGAGTCAATCTGGTATGTCCAATACGACATCTAGTGTATGTAACATGGTCCCATCGATTGTCCAGATATGTGTTGGGGCTGAGCTCGAGCAGTTTGTTATTGGCTTGTGTGTTCCATTCAGCTTGCCACTGTTCTTGTATACAGCGGGACAGTAGAGGTTTTATGTCCATTGGTGGGAGCTTGCAATTTGCCATCTGGGCCTTTGTTGTTTTACTTGCCATCCGGTCCGCTCTTCATTTCTCAGCCGATATGGCCTGAGATCCAGCAAAATGCTATATCGAATTTCAGCCTTGTGAGATTACGTAGTTTTTCCAGGATGGTGCTGATGATTGGGTGATCGGTATTGAGGGATTCCAGTGCTTGTAAACAAGATTTGGAGTCAGTACATACAATGGATTTGCATTGCTGTGTGGTGTTAATATGATCAACTGCCATTAGGAGGGCATAAGCTTCAGCAGTGAAAACTGAACTGTACTTTGGTAGGTCTACTCTAGATACATGTCGTCCCTTTAATGAGTGCGATTAATAAACGCCAGTGTGTACGCAACGGAGATAAAACACTTATCCTGCTCCCAGGAAATGAAGTGAAACTTCAACAATAAATGTTTGGATCGGTTATCAGAAAATAAAATTAAAAAGAACCTGTATTCGATATGTAGCACATCAATGGATAAAACACCCAAAGCTAATGACTGTAGTTAATCAGCAAAGTTACCCATTGGATATACAATGCATTGTGTATAATTTGTCATTTCTAGCCATATACAACACACTACACTTGGGGAGCAAGTAAAAACTGTATTCAGTAAAAGTTGGTTGGTACATGTGCATACAGTGCCAAAAATCTTGCTTGTTTGTGGGTGACCAAATACTTATTTTCCACCATGATTTATGATTAAATTCTTTAAAAATCCTGCAATGTGATTTCCTGGATTTTTTTTCTCATTTTGTCTCTTATAGTTGAAGTGTAGCTATGATGAAAATTACAGACCTCCCTCATCTTTCTAAGTAGGAGACCTTGTACTATCAGTGGCTAACTAAATACTTTTTTGCCCCACTGTATTCACTTACTTGTATGTGCTGCCAGTTCGTGGGTGGGGGGCGTTCTTGCAGCGGAACAGCGTGGGGTCGCGCATGCAGCCGTTGTTGGAGTTCATGTCGATCTTGGCTCTCATACAGCAGGACTGACCATAATCTGTGCCCCCCTTCATCTCTTCCCACATCTTCATGTTCTGCTCTACAGCTAGAGAAAGAGGGAGCCACACACGACAGGTAAAGACTCCAAGTACGTCAGTGCCTGCACCAACTTGGAGAAGGCCAATATGGCATATGGCAAACTATTTTCTTTTTTGTCTTTCATTTTAGACACTTACAGTTTTTTCTGTGTTTTGACTCAGTCCTCTGCTCCCTCTCCTGCTTCATGACGTCAGGGGGCGTGTCGTCGATGTAGGCCTTGCCCTCCCGCAGCAGCTGTTCGGCCAGCCTCAAGATTGTGGGGAAGTGGTCGCTTGTGTAGGTGAACTGATCTGGCTTGATCTGCAGCATGGACACGTCCTCCAAGATGACCTGCATACACCACAGCAGCATCTTAGCTCACAGACTACACACAACTACAGAACTATATGGCATCTTTAAAAACAACATGAAGACAAACTGCACAGCTGCTGGGGAAAACACAGACATTTTGTGCAACTAGTGGATAATTACATACCTTTTCAAAATCCTCCTTTTCCTTCTCTGGGTTTGTGTCGTCAAAGCGCATGATCAGCTTGCCCTTAAAGTTGACCTGATAATGCTGATTGAGAAGGGCAGCCTTGGCATGGCCGATGTGCAGGTACCTGCAAGACATTCAAAGCATTTCAAAGCTGTGTAATGTAGCTGATAAGCATACGTAAGCAGTTCAGAAACACTCGTGCCTACACGGACATTGACATTACATACCCACTGGCCTCTGGCGGAAATCGTACCACAACTTTGCCAATCTCAGCACCAGGCAGCTCCACAAACTTGCCCACATCCCGCTTCTTCTCTTTTTCGGAAGGCTAAACAGCAGTCAGTAATACAGACAAAACCAAAAGACTGTTTTATACATACATACACACAGATGCGTGTGTATACATACATCTCAGCATGCGTGTGTGAGTTTAGATTTATAAGACAGTTTGTTTTCCGTAAAACTGCATGTTGTCAAGCTAGCATTCGCTTGTTAGCCTGACTGCTCTGTTTCACGCTAAAACCAGCGCATCTCTCCCCTCTAAAAAAGCATCAGCTTATTCCATCAGCAGGCAGACTGCAGAAACATTACGATAACTTAAAACCAAACAACTGCTTGTTAGTTGCTTGAGTTTAATCAAAATGGCTATCATTATTAGGGGTGTAATGATGCATCGTAATGGAAGAATGTCACGATGTGCATCGTAGAGACTGTGGAGGCTTTCTGTTCTTATGTTACATTTCCATTTTACATTTACAGCATTTAGCAGACGCCCTTATTCAGAGCGACTTACAATTGATACAATCTTACAATCCAAGCAATTGTGGGTTAAGGGCCTTGCTCAAGGACCCAACAGTGGCAGCTTGGCAGAGGTGGGATTTGAACCCTGGATCTTTTGGTCCATAGTCCAGTACCTTAACCGTCAGGCATGGTACTGAAAGTCTCAGTGATGTGCATTTCCCAGAGGTTATATGGTAATTATGTAACTATAGTAAATAAGCTTACATGTTATGTTGTAGAACTGACATTCACATGTTCCTCCTAAATTAATTTCGAAGACAATACTTCAGAAGATAATTGTTTTATAAATGTTATTGCTGGACCAATACTAGTTCCTAGTAAATAAATACATCAGATGTGGTTATAAATATTTAGGGGAAAAAAGGCAGTTTCTGGTCAGAATGAGTGGTAGGAGACTTACAGCAGCCTGGCTTGCAGTGATCCTGGTAGCCCACTTGGCACCCACATCTCTGAAGGGCACCTGAGAGCTCAGGAAGGAAAACCAGCGGCATACATGGGGGAAAGAGCCTGGCTTAGCTTGTGCTGCCTGCCATTCTTTACTTCCTGTAGGTCAACAAGAACACAAACTTTATCCACATACCATAGAGAAAAACAATTTAAAAATAAAAGGTCATCAGTAACTTCCTAGTGTGAACACAGGACTAGGAGAAAGAGAGATTACTACAGGGGTGAATACAGAGCCAATTTCATTCATTATCACCAATTACAACATAGACCTGACAAAGTCTAACCTTTGAGAGCAGCCCAGACACAGAGGTCAGCCAGAGTCAGGCTACGGCCCACCAGGAAGGTGCGCAACGACAGAGCTGCATTCAGCTCCCCCAGTGCAGAAGTGAGGTTGGACTGCCCAATGAGACGTCGGGCACTGAACTCCAGCCAGTGGTCCACCTAGAGCAACACACAGGCCTGGTAAGTTCATTCTTGGTCTACATTTCAAGGCTAGTGATGTGTGAGAGCCATATTCCAGCCTCTAACCTCAGTTTGTTCCATCATGTTGGAGCCATATAGACCCAAACTGGGGGCTACACGTGCAAGGTACCGTGTGATAGAGTTCACGTCACTGAACTGCACCTGACTGAAGAAAGAAAAAAAAAATGACACGGTGACACACTTGGTGATCCAGTAAAGTTCATCTAAAATTTGTGATCATACAACATCATACACTCACTGGCCACTTTATAAGGTAAATATGCAAATATCTAATCAGCCAATCACGTGGCAGTAACTCATTGCATTTAGGTCTGTACACATGGCCAAGACGTCCTGCTGGAGTTCAAACAGTCCCCATCAGAATGGGGAAGAAATTTGATTTAAGTGACTGAATGTGGCATGGTTATTGGCGCTATCCAGGCTGGTCTGAGTATCTAAGAAACCGCTGATATATGGGGATTTTCACACACCGCCATCACTAGGGTTTACAGTGAATGGTCTGAAAGAAGCAAACAAAAAAATCCAGTGAGGGGCGGTTCTCTGGGCAAAAGTGCCTTGCTGATGCCAGAGGTCAGAGGAGAACAGCTAGAAGCACATGGGCTACAGCAGCAGCAGACCACATCGGGCACCAATCCTGTCAGCTAAGAACAAAACGACTAATACTACAATTTGCACAGGCTCACCTAAATTGGACAATAGAATAGTCTTAATCTCTGCTGTGACATTCAGATGGTAGGGTCAGAATGTGGCATAAACAACATGAAGGCATGGATCCATCCTGCCTTGTATCAGCAGTTCAGACTGCTGGTGGTGTAATGGTGTGGGGGATATTTTCTTGGCACACTTTGGGCCTGTTGATACCAATCGAGCATTTTTAAACGCAACAACATATCCGAGTATTGCTGCTGATCATGTCTATCCCTTTATAACACAGTTCACTGTATTCAAATGGCCAGTCACCAGATCTCAATCAAACAGAGCACTTTTGGGATGTGTAAGGAGTACCTAATAAAGTGGCAGGTGAGTCTATAATGATCACAACACACGTTTCTTTGCATTACCGTTATAGCATTTTACACAAGTGGATACTGGGCTAGTGTTTGGGTGCCACTACACATTTGCAGACAAAATACCTATATCCTAAACAACATGCACCTCCTCTCAGTTTCAGGGTCTATAGTACTATGCAGAGATTCTATTTAAAGCATTAACATATGGATTGGGACCTGGCCAAACAAATCATCCTAGCTACAGTTTTAAAACTATTTATAGCTGTCATTCACATGAACAATTTCTACAGCAGTGTTTGCTTTACTGACAATGGTTGACAAGTGCCAGTGATGTGGGACACTACCAAAAACAACAGGTGAGGTTTGGACACTGATACTCAACAGTGGCCAGCTGGTTGCTTGGACTCACAGGACCTGAGGACTGCAACATGACAGTATTTTATCGATGCTTAAAGAACTCTGACATACTGCATGTTTCATTATAAAGAAACACTGATGCATTTTGTCTACGATCACGTGTTGTGATTAATACTGTGCATCATGAAAATGTCTTTAAATACAGTTATATAGTATTTTTTTACCACACCCAATAATGCAACCACACCTACTCACTCATTTGCACCCTTACTCAGTTAACATTTGATACAAATGTACTCAAGGACTCACTCAGAGACATGGAGCTTGGTGTCTATGCCTTCTTCAACCGAGACCCTAACGCTGCTCTTTACATGCTCTACTGCCAAGAGTGCCCCTGCAAACAGAGAAACACACCAATATTAAGTCAGTAGCAACATACACGGATCAAATAAACAAACACACACAGCAAATAAATACGCTGATTATTCCATTACAACAGCACACGTTAAGCTATACTGTCTGGCCAAAAAAAAAGGGTCTCACACACAATTTTGTAGGACCGCCTTTAGCTTTGATTACAACACACATTCACTGTGGCATCACTTCCACAAGCTTCTGCAATGTCACAACATTTACTTCTGTCCAGAGTTGGATTACTAAAAAGGACAAAACACAACCTCACAACACCCTCAATTACCCAGTCAGCATTAACCGGTATTACAATGCTGCTGGGTGGAGCAGAGTTTGAGTTCATCCACATCAATGTCAGTTAACTATGTTAGTTAGTTAATCTCTAAATTTGAAACAGATGTGTGACAGTAATAAACCTCACATACATAGCCAAGTCTAAAAGCTATCTCCTCAGCTCTGGTTTCATGCAGGTGGATTTATTGCATACCATATGTAGATTTTAATGGAAAGCCCAACACCAGTGAACACACCCTAAAGCATATGTATTATATAACACTGCACTTTAACAACAAAGTCAGCAACTATTTCTTTGAATCTCACTTTGGAACGAGCCTTCACCTCTCTTGCCACACAGATGGAAGCACACTATACGCTATGCTTCAGTGTTATGACTTCCCTTTAGAGGCTCTAATGCTAACCATAAACTACAAGACTTTAAAAAGACCCTGAGAAGACCACTGAAGTCTGTTATCCTCCCACATCTAAAGACAAATCACAGCGCTTTTAGTCACAGAGTCTAATTTTGCCAAGTGGAGAATCAGAGTGGAGAAAGTTTATATCTACAGTCAGCAATGACCTAAAGGTGTGTCCACTACAACTTACCATTAGTCAAATAGCTTGCAGTTAGCTCCACTATTTTTTGAACATCATCATTTGCATTTTGATTAAGGCGCACAGAACTGAATGCATATGCATCGTGCTCAAGAGTCAATTCTGTGATTCAAGGCATTAAAATGTTCATATATGACTGGTTAAAAATGTGATAACGTGTATCCCAAGTGTACTTCCGTTGGAATACACGATCTTAAATTCAAATTTCTTAATACAACATACTATACTCCTGTGCGTTTGCATAAAATGTACCCTGAAGTCCCAGACCTTTGCTTTAAATGTAACCTGGAAAAAGGAACGTATATGCATACTTTTTGGCAATGCCCATTTATTGCGAAATATTGGAACGATATTCATGCAGTGATAGAATAAATGTTTAAAAACCATTTCCAATGTCCCCAGGTTTATATCTAGTTAACAGCAACACTGACAAGATTTTAGACAGAGATTTGAAATATTTGTTTGTGTTACTGGTATATCTTGCAAAAAAATGTATTCTTCTACTCTGGTCCACCTCTATGGTACCCTCTGTAGACATGTGGCTCTGTCAAGTGTCAACAACGCTGCCATTGGAGAAGCTGACTTACTCCCTCAGACAACAGCTGCCAAAATTCTGGAAGATATGGTCGCTGGTTAGCGGCTATCTAGAAAGCCATGGTCACTGAAACCTTTTGTGTCTTGCCTCGAACTTGTATGATCTTGCAATGTGTTTTCTTTCCTTTTTTTTCTTCTACTTCCAATACAAGATGGAATCTGTAAGTTATGTTTTGTACTGATGCTAACTTGATAAAAAAAAAAAAGTTCATTCATATACACACACACATACATATATATATATATATATATATATATATGTGTGTGTGTGTGTGTGTGTGTGTGTGTGTGTAAAATATTCGTGTAACATTTCTGAAACTTAAAGCATTGTGATGATTTATTGGTTTCATCTTACAACTACAAACATCTTTAGCTGCCATCGCCAAGTTCCGCAGCTGAAGTGGACATTTCACGTTTTGCTCCTTCCCTTGCCACTCCAAGGGTTCATCTAAAACACTTCAGTTAATACAATAATGGAACGGCCCGTAATATAGCATCCAGGACTTTAACAAGGGGAAATGGTGAGGCAAAGTGAAAAAAGTAGTCCAACAGCAAAAATGGTGGGCCGCTCCAGCCTCACAAATGACAGCAATGTGGTATGTAATGAAGTATCTAGTATGAAGTTTTATTTTTTGTAATAAAACATGAATACAGTAATGTCTATGCTGTAAATTTTGCCAGCAACCCTCCTCCAATGCTCACGGTAACACCGATACCACACTATTATATGAAGCTGGTACGAAAAAAGTCAATACTGCCAAACCCTATCACATCCATGTTTTCTCCCCAAGGAAAAATATGATGTTAAAATAGTATACAAATGACTACAGTGACCATCAGAAAATCATAAGCAGAAATTACAGCAAATTAATTTTTAGTCCACTAAGACTTTGCTTTTTAGTTTCGGTGGCAGTTTAAACTTGTTTTAACTAATAATGAACAACAACGTGATATTCCTGTCTGGCCCTTATCTCATTACAGATAACAACACTATGGACTCATATGGACTCCAGTGACATTTTTCCTCCCATCTCCAAAACCAGTGCAATAACTAGTACTCCATTTGATCTATCCATTTTAACTAGACCTGTACAATATTGAAGAAGAGCTACAGTTCCACTATGCACAATCTGTTAGCGTCAAATTCATCACAAGTCAAAGCGTTATTCGTTTACAGAAAATCCTCTGCAATCTGAAGAGCAGCACGCTACTTGCAGCAAGCAGCAAAAAGATTTACACTGTGTGCAGCTGCACCAACACTACTATAACTACTACTAACAGACAGCTAAACCGAAAGTCTGTCATTTAAAAATTCCAGTTGAAACAGTTGGACCTGTAACCATCAGCTGCTCTCCTCTAAAAGGTTTACTCATATCTAGGCTTGTCAAACTTGGAAATTAGACAATTTGTTTGCTTGATCACAGTTTAGCACCATACTCAACTGGTTTAAAGTAAGTCAATTAAAATATAACTTAAAATAAGGGGGGGGGGACTTGACGTGGGCTAGGAGAAGTAATCGTGTGGTGACATGTGTTGTGTGTCGAAAGCATTGTATTGACATTTAATTACAACAGCCACGATGCTTTCAGTTTGATTGCATCAGCCAGTAGTACTGCTTCTTAACTAAAGGTGGCGACACCGCAGGTATATGTACGTGTGCCACTTCAAATTGACAGCACAGTCTGCACTGTGGCTTGCTCTGCAATCAAGGATTTAAAGTACTGCCCATATAAATGAACAAAATACACGTACATTAATATATACACATTAAAAACACCCATGACAATATTTCTCAGTGTGCTGTATGCTGGCAATACTAACTATCCATCCAAACATAAAGAAAAGCTGACAAACTGCTTGACTCTAATGCTAGTTTCATGTGCATTTTGAAGCATTTCGTTCCCCAAATATATAAACAGGGTAGTGAATAAACTGAATGCCAAACAACTAACAGCTCACAGTTTTAAATGCCTCATGAACACGGGACGAGAACGTGTTATTTTTTACAAAAGTAACTACCTGACTACATGGCATGCCACGACGACATTTGTCTCCCATCACTCAAATACAAATGAATACGGTCACGCCACTGGCTCTGGCCATATTTTCAAGCCTTTCACACAAAATGGACAATTTAAAACAATTTAAGCCACATTTTCGAATGGCTTACCTAGCGGTGGATTGCTGGGATTGATGGTTAGAGTTAACGCCATGCTGTTTCTGACTGATCGCCCGTGCCGGTTTCACCAGGCTGCAAGCTCTCTAAGCAGCTTCTATCCAAGCGCCACGAAGTAGCTGAACGTAGTACTTTCCCAACCTCTTTTCCGGCATACCCTGCTTGCAAAACTATGATTGGTTAGAAGTCTACACACGCTCTCAATCCGCCGCTCCATTGGCTGAGCTAATGTATTACAGCCCAATCAAAACAAAGAAGGCTGAGTTTGTTTGAATACAGGCGAGATAAGAAAAAAAGTAGGGCCCTGGTCGGACGAAGCTGTGTCTTAAATCGTTCCCTTACACACTCGTTCCCTTGTCAGAACACTATTTAGGGCAGTAGTCGGGACAAAGTTGAAACAGCACTTTCTTGAGAGTAACTGAACACATCTAACCATGTTATTTTATTATCAATAAACCCCATGAAAAAATGTACTGTGAAATTTGACAGTAGAACCATGAAGTGGCAAAATTACCATCAAAATTCATTGTACAACTGTGAAATAATTCATGGTCAGTTCATCGTCCACCAAGTTTACAGTTGTATTATGAAATTTGACATTAGAACCATGAAGTGCCCAAATTACCATCAAAAATTCGTAGTTGAACTTTGAAATTCATTGTCCAACTATCAAAGTTCACATTAAAACTTTCAAGCAATTCAAAGTTTTACTATGAAAATTCACTGTACATTTTTTCCTGGGACACTACTGAGTGAAACGCTTCCTCTCGTTACTGAATGTGTTGCTTGAGTTTATGAACTTTTACATTTCATATTCGTATCCTCTGCCTCTCTTATAGGGGGATTGTGGTGGCTCGATGTTTAAAAGATACTGGACTGTGGCCCAGAAGGTCCAGGGCTCAAAACCCACCTCTACCATGCTGCCACAGTTGGGTCCTCCAGAACAACCCTTAACCCACAATTGCTTGCAAGTCATTTTGGGTAAGAGTGACAGCTAAATGCTATAAATGTAAATGGTATAGTTTTCATCCTATCAAAGATACTACACACTCCAGTATGTGGTGGCAATGCACCAAATAATGGATATGCCAATTGCCATTAAAATAAAAAGGAGTTGCTATGCATTGTGGGATATCTCACAATGCTAACAGAGTCAGTCCTGGGAGATTCCTGTATAGTAGTAAACCATTATCTGTTATTATACTAAGAATTTGTGTCCTTTCCACACCCACTGGCTCTTATTGGTTGACCCAGTTTAAAAAATATGCATTGTATTTCTTCTCCCAGCTTCCACACCTTCACACTTCCATTCTCACACCACGTTACTTTTATTTCATAATTAAATCATAATTTAATCCATAATAGGAAACTACCTAAAATATAAAGACTCAATGGCCAATCAATCTTGGCTCACACTGATCAATCAAAGTCTCATCCAGCAATCCTACCACATGTCTGCCTTGATGTCTGGTCATGTTCCTTTTGCCTTCAACACTGCAAGAGTCAGTCCTATCTTAAAGCAGTCTACACTCAGTATCTCAGATATCAACAGCTACAGACCAGTATCTCTCTTCTCAATCTTCTCAAAAATACTTGAACATACTACATATAAAAATGTATAAACGGTGGGGCAAAAAAGTATTTAGTCAGTCACTGATTATGCAAGTTCTCCGACTTAGAAAGATGAGAGAGGTCTGTAATTTTCATCATAGGTACACTTCAACTATGAGAGACAAAATGAGAAAAAAATCTAGGAAATCACATTGTAGGATTTTTAAAAATGTAATTGTAAATCATGGTGGAAAATAAGTATTTGGTCATCTACAAACAAGCAAGATTTCTGGCTCTCACAGACCTGTAACTTCTTCTTTAAGAAGCTCTTCTGTCCTCTACTCGTTACCTGTATTAATGGCACCTGTTTGACTTCGTTATTTGTATAAAAGACACCTGTTCACAGCCTCAAACGGTCAGACTCCAAACTCATCCAAGGCCAACACCAAAGAGCTGTCAAAGGACACCAGAAAGAAAATTGTAGACCTGCACCAGGCTGGGAAGAGTGAATCTACAATAGGCAAGCAGGTTGGTGTGACTAAATCAACTGTAGGAGCAATTGTAAGACATACAATACCATTGATAATCTCCCTCGATCTGGAGCCCCACGCAAGATCTCATGCCGTGGGGTCAAAATGATCATGAGAACGGTGAGCAAAAATCCCAGAACTACACGGAGTGACCTGATGAATGACCTGCAGAGAGCTGGGACCAAAGTAACAAAGCTACCATCAGTAACACACTATGCAGAGAGGGACTCAGATCCTTGCAGTGCCAGGCGTGTCCCCCTGCTTAAGCCAGTACATGTCCAGGCCCATCTGAAGTTTCTAGGAGAGCATATAAATGATCCAGAAGAAGATTGGGAGAGAATATCATGTGGTCAGGCGAAACCAAAATATATCTTTTTTTGTAAAAAATCAACTCGTGTGTGTTTGGAGGAAGGAAGAATTCTGAGTTGCCGCCATACTACTGTGAAGCATGGGGGGTGGAAACCTCATGCTTTGGGGCTGTTTTTCTGCAAAAGGGACAGGATGACTGATCCGTGTTAAGGGAAGAATGAACGGGGCCATGTGTCATGAAATTTTAAGCCAAAACCTCCTTCCATCAGTGAGAGCATTGAAGATGAAATGTGGCTGGGTCTTCCAGCATGACAATGATCCCAAACACACGGCTCGGGCAACGAAGGAGTGGCTTTGTAAAACGTAAGGTTTAGTGGCCTAGCCAGTCTCTAGACCTCACCCCCATAGAAAATTTGTGGAGGGAGTTGAAAGTCTGTGTTGCCCAGCGACAGCCCCAAAACATCACTGAGGAGATCTGCATGGAGGAATGGGCCAAAATATCAGCTACAGTGTGTGCAGACCTGCTGAAGACTTACAGGAAACGTTTGACATAACCTGTGACATAAGACTTACAGGAAACGTTTGACATAACCTGTTACATAACCTTTGTCATTGCCAACAAAGGTTATGTAACAAAATATTGAGTTGAACCAAATTTATTGACCAAATACTTATTTTCCACCATGATTTACAATTAAATTCTTTAAAAATCCTACAATGTGATTTCCTGGATTTTTTTTTCTCATTTTGTCTCTCATAGTTGAAGTGTACCTATGATGAAAATTTTAGACCTCTCTCATCTTTCTAAGTCGGAGAGCTTGCACAATCAGTGACTGACTAAATACTTTTTTGCCCCATTGTTATCACATGTCGAACTTTCTCAACATGTATATCACTTGTCAACATCTCAACATCGATGTCAGCTCATCATTTGAAACTAAACCACATTTCCAGGAAAGCCACTCAGGTAGGCTACTTATCCAGTCTCTTGTTGTATCAAAACTAGGTTACTGCAATGCTCTTCTGGCTGGTCTTCCCTGATGCTCGCCTACAAAGCCAAAAAAATGGACCAGTGCTTTCTTACCTAAGGTGTACTCAAACTGTGCTCTGTGCCTTGTACCATTTGAGACACAAGCTTGGCTCGACTGGACCCACACAAGATTAAAAGCACAAATATCAAGACTATTGCCCATACTGGCACCCAGGTGGTGGAATGAACTTCCACTGAATGTTTGAATGGCTGAATTTCTTGCTGTCTTCAAAAGGCAACTAAAGATTCACATCTTCCCTAAGCACTTAAGTGAAGACTGAAACATCACTTAAATATGTAATTTTAACAATACTGTATATGATTGTTTGTGGCTTTACCTTCATCAAATCCTAACAGAGTATTGGATTGTATTATTGCACTATTGCTGTTTTGTACTAAACTGAGGTAATGTCTACTAAAAAGAATACAAAGCACTTCTGTAAATCGCTTTGGGTAATTGCACCTGCTAAATTCTGTAAATGTAAATGTACCATGTTGAAAGGTCCTTCAACACCTCGTCTGGATCCAGCGCATCAACGTTTATCAAAGCAGAGAAGCACAGATCCCTTGTCCAAACTGTCATGTTCCTGGATTACATAATTTCCCCATCTGTTGTGTCAGTATGGATAATGACAAGGTCATAGCAGTTCTCCCCCCCTAAGCTGTTCCCAATGCCCCATACCTTCACCTTCACTTCCTGCAAGAATGGCTATAGTAGAACTCCTCTAAGGTGGCATGGTGAGTGAAAAAGAAGGACATACTTATTCGGATGATGAGCCTGGCACAAGAAAGCCACGTAAACGTTTATCATTTATATACATACGTTATATACACGTATTAAACAAATGACACAAAAATATTATAGTTGGTCATTTATTTATTGAGGAAAATGATCCAATATTACATTTTAGTGAGTGCCAAAACTATGTGAACCTCTAGGATTAGCAGTTATTTTGAAGTTGAAATTAGAGTATTAGAGTAAGGACGCAAAACTCAGACTGTATTAATTATAGATTTAAATGCCACCATTTTATATTCCCACTCACCTTCAGATGCTGGGTTACAAACACGAATTAATGCAATTACAGCAACGGAAATGCTGACAAATGAGCTAAAAAAAATAAAAAGGATATTAAACAATATTCAACAATATTAAAAATGTACCTTTGCGCTAGAGTCCAATTATTCAGACATAACACTGCAGTTGAAAGTAGTTTGAAGCAATTAATGTCAATATATAAAAACGTATATATAAAAAAAAGGTTAATGAACTGATATACTCTAATAAATCAATAAACACATCAAACAAAAGAATGCTTAGGTATGAATGATTTTTTGACTTTGTGGCCATGATGAGTTTTTTACGCACTGTTTATAAATGTGGCCCCAGGTGTGGCTGTCCACCTTGGACATTTCCTTCAGTCATGGAATGAAGAATCATCAGTCTTTTAAAGATTATCAAAAGAATCAATATTCACATCTTTAGACTTCAGCTGCTTACACTCTTTCAGATCTCATCCTCCTTCCATTTCTCCTTGCACAAGCCGGTCATACTGGGACCCGGGATGAGGGTGCAGATTTATAATCTTGTGCCAGAGTGGTAGAAAGATCTCCTAAGCAGTTCAGCTTCTAGTGGAGTCCTGGCAACATGCTAATCATATACAATATCTTGTGGACTGAGAAGGAAATGGACCCAAGGAATGCTGTTGGGATATCCTCGACCAAGGACTCTTCCAAGAGTTTCATGTATTGCACCTGGATTGCCCACAATCTCGGCCTTACGGCCACCCACTCCGTGGCTTATATACTTTTGTCTGCTTGGTAGAACTTAATGCTCTTCAACCCATGCAGACTGCTTGAGGGGTACTGTAACTCATACAGCCACTTCGGCTGAAATTCCAAGCTCCATTCATCATAATCTCCCACATGCACACCCTCGGTCAAGCCTCTGCCCTGCTGTGATTTGTTTCCATGGCTTTCTGATTATGCAAACCAGCAGCTTATTCACTGATTGCCAGTATGAACACTTTAAACTGCTCTTTCTCACTTTCTCGCCAGCCCTGTCGAGTTCCTCTGCCTCTGATTTTAAGAAAGTCGTTTTTACTAGAGCTCCATGCATCCATCTCCATTCACTGTCAGTCCTGACACCTAGTAACAATACTGTGCATAACTTTTTTGACAAACATTGGGACACTGACTGGCCAGCAAAATCACCAGTCCACAATCTTATCTGACACCTGCGGAATTATTTTGAACAGCAGATTACTGCAATAGACACGAGCAGGGCTGTGCGATATGATATAATGTGATATTTCTTATCCCGATAATAATATGTATCACAATATAGTACATGTACTGTAAATTCAATGAATAAATATACTAAATAATAAACTAATTTTAATTTAAAACTACAGACATGGCTGTGTCCTAAATACATCCCTACTCATTTGTTTCCCTACCTACTGCGCTTTCAGTACAGAGAGAGACTATTTAGTTGACTAAGTAGTACTCAAAACACAACTGAAATCTAACACTAAAGTCTTAGGCATTCTATATTTTACAATTTATATTCTGCTTATTTTTTATTTAAGTTTTAGTGGTCACTGCACTTTGTAGTTCAACAATTACAGACTGTAGTGTATTTGTTTCTCTACATAGTTTGTATTTATTTGCTCTGTTCTGTAATGGTCAGGACCCCTACAGGCTAACCACAGATCAGGTACTATTTGGATGGTAGATCATTCTCAGCACTGCAGTGATACTGATGTGGTGGTGGTGTGTTGTGTGTGTCGAGCTGGTATGAGTGGACCAGACATGGTTCACTCACTGTCCTCTATATTAGAGATATTCACCTTAATGCTGTACCTTGTAGATGTAAAATCAGTGTTCACAGGATGCTGCCTACAGGATGCTGGTGGCTGGACATTTTTGGTTGGTGGACTATTCTCAGTCCAACAGTGACACTGACGTGTTTACAAACTACTGCAGCACTGCGGTGTCTGATCCACTTCTACCAGCACAATGCATACTAACAGACCATCACCACAACAGTGTACCTGCAGTGCTGAGAATGATCCTCCACCCAAATAGTACCTGATCTGTGGTGATCCTGTGAGGGGTCTGTAGAGAACAGAGTAAAGCGGACTAACAAAATATGTAGAGAAACAGATGGACTACCTTCTGTAATTGTAGAACTACAAAGTGCAGTGTAAGCAAAATAAACAGAATTTTAATCTGAAAAATATAGAATACCTAAGACTTTGAATGTATGTTTATATAATCTGTACTTTTTTTTTGCATAGGTTTGTACTCTGCCAGCCATAAAACATTTCAGGTTTGGCATATCATTAGCATTCAGATGTTACATCACAATTATCTGGCAGATAAATTAAACCCAGCAATGCCTGATGCTTTAACATACACCTTTTAGTCTGATGAATTGTGGAAATGCCTGTTTTTTTCACTGACATCTGCAGCTGGAACTGACAATTTCACACATTAAACCAGTGGAAGTCTATTCATCTGTGAAATAATTCCACGTGAAATCATGGACAGCAGACAGCAAAAATAATAAGAAATGTGTGATAAATGTACATGTTGTATCAGCGTTTATTGTTCTCTTACTCTTTTGTTCATGTTTACTCAACAGTAATGTATTTGATGATTTCTAGAGCATTAAAAATGTGAGACAGTGTGAAAAATTTTCCTTAAAATAAGATTAAAAGGGATTTGAATATTGCATATTGTCAATAAATGATTCAAGGAATCTGGAGGAATTTCTGGGTGTAAAGGGCAAAGGCGCAAGCCTAAGCTGAATGCCCATGATCTCCGATCCCTCAGACAGCACTGCCTCAAGAACCATCATACATTAATAGCTAATATAACCACATGGGCAAGGGATTACTTTTGACTAACCTTTGTCAATCTGTACAATATGGAGTTACATTCACAAATGCCACTTAAACCTTTACTGTATATAACATAAGCCATGACCAGAAGTGGCATCGACTTATCTGGTCTCAGAGACACCTGGTATGGAAAAATCACACAGTGGAAACATGTATTATGGTCAAATGAATCAGTATTGATCTTTCATGGAAAAAAAGGTTGTCTGTTCAGTGCCAAAGATGAACCAAAAAAAAGGACCACCCAGACTTTTATCAGCAACAGTCCAAAAGCCAGGGTCTGCCATGGGGTTGTGTCAGTGCCCTTAGCAAAGGTAACTTTCACTTCTGTGATGACAGCATTAATGCGGAAAAAGTATACTGAGATTTTAGAGCAACATATGCTGCCTTCAAAATGGCATCTTTCCAGGGACGTCCATGCAGTTTTCAACAAGACAATGCAAAAACACGTGGCACATGTTACATGTTGGCTGCAGAAGAAGAAGTTACATGGACTGGTCACCAATAGATAATGTGTTGAGAATTTTTGAAACAAAAAATGCAACAACAAGGACCCCATACTGCTGCACACCTTAAGACTTGATTTCGGGAAGAAAGGGACAAAATAACACCTGAAACACTGAATTGCTTGGTATTCTCAGCTCCAAACATCTTTTAAGTTTGTGAGAAGGAATAGCAGGGGTAAATGCTTTACCGTAACGACGTGACCTGTGACCTGTTGGTGAAAATGAGCAAGCGTAAAGACCTGTAGGATTTTATCAAGGACAAAATCAGTATGACCAGAGAGAGTGCCTTTGAAACAACTATGCTTTTGGGGTGCTCCCCGTCAGCAGTGGTGAGTACCTACTGACAGTGATCCGAGTGGGGACAAACCACAAACCAGCAACAGGGCATTGGTCCAAATTGGCAGAAGGACTACTGTAACACATGTGTAACAACATACAGTGCATCCCACCCTACTGAGTATGGGACTTCATTCATTTATTGTCATAACCGCTTAATCCTGATCAAGGTCGCAGAAAAGTCGGTGCCTAACCAGCAACACAGGGCACAAGACAGGAACAGCCCTAGACAAGGATCCAATCCAATGTAGGGCACATGCACTCACACACTCATACACACACTCACACACTAGGGGCACTTTAGAGACACCAATCAACCTAACACACATGTATCTGAACTGTGGGAGATAACCGGAGTACCACTCAGACTCAGAGAGGACATGCAGACTCCACACAGAAAGGACCCAGACTACTGGACTGGAAAGGACCCAGGACCTTCTCGCTGTCAGGCAGCAGTGCTACCCACCGAACAAACCACCGTGCTGCCGGTATGGGTCTTCAGCATAGCAGTATAGTTGCAGACCTGTTACAGTTCAAACCATGCTAACCTAAGTGATGGCACCAGAATGCACTGCGGGAAGTAAATGTTGAGTTAACATGAATACATACATTAACATACCGTATATACTACCATCAGCTGAGATAACACATGTCTTTGGAATGCTGGAAGAAACCAGTGTACCTGAGGAAATCCACTCAGTCACAGGGAGAACATGCAAACTCCACTCAGGCAGAGATGAACTGGGGATGTCTGGAGCTGTGAGGTGACCATGGCGCCTTGGAGAGAACCTGAACCCATATTTGAAGGTTCCTCTAGACTTATCATAGCAGGTTAGTTGTCCTAAATAGATTTGTTTCTTTCATAGTTAAACGCAATTTGACCTGTCCATAACTTAATTACACTACATGTTGGGTAGGGTTTTTTTTTCGGAAAAATGAAAGATTTTGCACTCAATCAATGAGTGTGTTGTAATTTTATTCCTCTCACTGAGGTGGGAGGTCTGCTGTGAGGAAAAGCTCTGGAAACACATCGACACATTCTCATCTGGAATTAATTAATTATTGCATCACAACTATTGTCAATGGCAGATATCAGAGACAGAGGAAGGTGACATTTACAAGGGCTGAGATGCAGTTTGGACAAACTGAACAAAGCACAGATTAATACAGTCATATCGTGCTGTTACCAGTAGGTGGAGATGTTTGTCTGTGGGAACTAGGTTTGAACCAGCATAAAGTGGAGTAGCAACTACAGATGACGCAGAACCATGGATTATATGACATAAATGTTATAGGAACAATCAATTCATGTTTATCCTCATTGTCACATACTTGTTTTGAGAGAAACCTTCTAGTTGTGTATAACATAAATGTTTGATGCTATCACCAACGCACAGAACAAAAAATACATTCAGATAAAGACTGTTCATTAGACCGATCGTTGCTAGATCGTTGCTATCTATACATAACAAACAGGGCTTTACCAAGATGTGCAATGTTGCCCTGCGAGGAATTTCATTCTTCTGAAACTTAAGAGAGAACAAGTTTAAGCAATCTTTTAAAAAAGCATTACATGCTGGGCATAGGTTTCAAAATAACATCTCGGTCACACTGGCAGATTTATCACCAGACACTTAAGTTGCAGGGTCAACTGTATGAAGCCAGGCTGTACTACTACCCGTGTTTACAGTTTTATATATATGTAAAGAGCAAAAAACAGTCAAATTAACCAAATAAACGTGGTAGCTTAGGGTACCTTTATCATTTATACTGCTTAATTTACTTTGGGTTTGCATTCATCGCTGGATTCTGTTATTGCAATACATAGATAAAACCTGATTATAACAGCAAGGGTTGTGTTGGTGATTGGGGAATTCACTTTGTATCTAGCAACACATGATCTTTGTAAGGTTGACCAGACTGGCTATAAGTGTTAATTTAAAAATAAATAAAAGTACACACAGCTGCATTAAATGAATATGTAAAATATATTATGCACTTCTGTATTCATTTATACACTTATTTATTTTTCCTCATTATTAATGTTTATATTTACTGTTAAAATTATCTATTGCCCTAATTGTTTCTTTCTCTATATCTTTCTTTAATCATTACAATATTAGTATTAATTTTCTTCCCCATTTATTGTGCATTTTCCTGAGTATATGTTGCCTTCCTATGGGCTGATGAATATCTGAATCCAGACTGACTGTATACGCATTGCTGCTAAACAAGTATATCAGAATGACTTCGTTTTTTTCTTGGTCAGGGTTGCAGGCGTCTCAAGAACTCATTCCCATATTTCACAGGGTGCAGATTAGTATGTACCCTGAATGTGTTCTTCCACTAGGAGGAATGATTCCCCATTAGGTCTTTCCTCCCTCAGGCCCAGTCAATTGTGCCTGCATGACGCCCGACTAAGCACCACCGGGAGTTAAGCCCAGGTCTTGGACTGCTGCACTAACAAAGCACCCAGAATGATTTAATGCGTCATTTAAATGCATGCATAAACAATTAACTGAATGACGAAGGCATGAGCATATTTTGCAAGTTATACTGTATCTAGGTAAAGTTCTCATAAAATGATCTCAAGTGGAACACACACTACTGTTACATACAGAAAGCTCAAAAGCAAATCTGTAAATATAGAATTATAAACCCTCATTTAGCTGATCACTGTTTTGGAAATGCCTACATACCACATATTACGTACAAGAGACAAGTATAAAATCGAGGTCTCTAGTCCTGAAGAAGGGGAAGGTAGTGGACAGGTTCCGTTTTTTACTGGCCAGAGCTACCATCCTGTCCATTACAGAGCAGCCAGTCAAATGCCTTGGGAAAATCTTTGACTGCAGCCTGAAGGATTCTGCTTCCATCCAGGAAACCAGCAAAGAGCTCGTGTCCTGGCTGTGTAAGGTGGACAAGACCTCCACTGGTCTCCCAGGGAGGTTCAAAGCGTGTATTTACCAGCATTCCATCCTGCCCCGGATCCTGTGCCTGTTGCTGATGTACGCCGTGCCCATGACAACAGTGGAGGCCTTGGAGAGGAAGATAAACTTGCAAAGATGGCTCAGCTTGCCTTGTTGCTTGTGCAGTGCAGCTCTGTGTGGTACCAGTAACATCTTGCAACTCCCAATCAGTAGTTTGGCTGAGAAGTTTATGGTGTCTAGGGCATGGGAAGTCCTGCAGTACAGAGAATCCAGGGACCCGGAAGTGGCAGCAGCTGGCATCCAGGTGCGAACTGGCAGGAAGTGGAGTGCTGCCAAATCCCTGGAGGTGGCGGAATCCCGACTGAGGCAGAAGGTGCTGGTGGGCATAATAGCAGCAGGGCGTGCAGGCATTGGCTACTTCCCAGTAGCTAGGGTGGATAAAGCTCGAGGCAAAGAGTGTCAGCACCTCATTCAGGAGGAAGTACGGGCAGGCGTGGAGGAAGCTCGAGCTAGCAGGTTGGTGGAAATGGGATAGCAAGGAGCTTGGACTAAATGGGAAAATGTGTTGCAGAGGAAGATCACCTGGTCCAACATCTGGAAAGCATACTTCCATCGGATCAGGTTCCTAGTCCAAGCTGTCTATGATGTCCTACCTAGTCCAGCAAACCTCCATGTCTGGGGTAAAAGTAAAACACCAACCTGCCCCACATATCCAGGAAGGGGATCCTTGGAACACCTGCTTAGCAGCTGCCCAAAAGCCCTTGAGGATGGGGGTTATTGCTGGAGCCACGACCAGGTATTACGGGCAGTTGCTGAGAGTATAGCCACTGGCATTAGCACTGTCAAGGACTACCACAAGCTGAAGCCCATCATGTTCCACAAAGCTGGAGAAAAACCCCAGGCACCATCACATGTACAGTCTTGTCTCCTCACCACTGCCACCAACTGGAAGCTGGAAGTGAACCTTGGCATGCAGCTGAAGTTCCCAGCTAGAATAACAACAACACGGCTTCGACCAGACATGACCATAATTTCGGATTCCACCAAGCAACTGATCATGCTGGAGCTCAAAGTTCCCTGGGAAGAACGCATGGAGGAGGCAAATGAGAGGAAGCGTGTCAAGTACCAGGAGCTTGTGGATGAATGCAGGAGGCAAGACTGGCGAACTCACTATGAGCCTCTGGAGGTTGGCTGCAGAGGTTTTTATAGGAGAATCCCTCTGCAGGATTTTTACACTGCTGGGTATCACTGGTCAGGCAAAGAGGAAGGCAATCAGATCCACAACTGAAGCTGCAGAAAAAGCCAGTGGGTGGCTTTGGATCAAGAAGGCAGAACCGTGAGCAAACGCTGCTGGGACACAGGCCAGTGCCTGATCAACCTATGGCAAGGTTGCCTGGGCGAGGGTGTCTGATGTCAAAAGTCCCGAAACACTCTATGACCCCAGGTTACATCACTGATGATGTGTCCCGGCACATCTGCAAGATGTATCTATCACCTAAAGACTTATACTCCTTTGTTTTTTACTGCAGTCCTAACAGCAACTGTGCAT
Source organism: Ancistrus triradiatus (assembly GCA_025084515.1). Lineage (NCBI taxonomy): Eukaryota > Metazoa > Chordata > Actinopteri > Siluriformes > Loricariidae > Ancistrus > Ancistrus triradiatus. The sequence continues at coordinate 32,367 of JAJAGP010000803.1, read as the reverse complement.
GGAGAATTCATTTTCACACTGAGTCAATACAATTCAGTATCATGGGGAGGGGGGACCTACCCAGGGAGCACAGGGAGCAATACAGGAACCACCCCTAGACTGGGTGGCAATTGTTTTTTGACATAGAGATTGCTATAGCTTACAATATAATTTAAGTACACCTACATCTAACCCTAACCTTAACCTCAGTAACCTAATGGAGATATATTGACTCTTTTGGTTTTTCAAAAGAAAGCTGCAGTTACTTTAAAAAAAGCAGTTTTCCCAGTGGAGGCCAGCAAAATGTCCCCACACAGTAAAAAATGTCATCTTTCTATCCTTGTGGACACACACATAGATACCCACACACTCTAGGACACTTTAGAGGCATCAGCTGACCTTACACATTGGGAAGAAACCAGAGTATCGGAGGAAACTCATTCAGTCATAGGGAGATCAGGCAAACTCCATTTCGACAGAGATGAACTGAGGATCTCTGGAGGAGGATATCTGTTGTGTTCTCACAGAGGTGGGAAATTTATTTTTCGTGTGCATTCTTGTGAGCTTTTTGGGAATCACTGCAATACATTACTGACCTCACGTCAGACAAAATATTTTTCAACCAAACCAGTCTTGCATCTGCCTGTCCACATGTAAAATGAACTCACACTGCTTTGATTGTATTTCTGCAGCATATACAAGAAATGGCATGTAAGCTTCATAGGCTTTGATAATTCAGGCTTTCAAATGTATTTAAAAGTCTCATTCTCTGAATTTATGTTTAGATTTTTTCTTGTTAAAGCCATATATCCATAATACATTTTTCATACAAGGCTTTTTTTTTCAAGAGGCCACTGATTGTATGCTATTGTGAAACCACAATGAACGACTCAGTAATCACATTAACATATTCTGTTGTTTATTTTCCTATTAATGATCTCTGAGCTGTCACTGGAAACTATTAAATACATGCAGAATATTTTTAAACAGTATACAGTATGCTGCAGGGAAAACAATATATAATGAAAAGTGGAACAAAAGTGTTTTAGTACCCCAAACACCCTTCCTCCCCCATTTAGATAAAAAATCGTCACTACAGAACTAACAATCCAAAAGACGTGTGCATCTAAAAGACTGCTGTACCTCTCTTATCTCAGTTTCAAGATCTCATCCAATTTATCTGGATAATCTATTAGCTAGTCTACCAAACTGTTAGCAAATAGGCTATAGGCTATAAATAGGCTATGCATTACTTTCAGAGGTTTTAGACAAGTTCCTCTAGATGTCCTAGATAACATAGATGAATGGGATGAGAGGAGTGATGCAAACTGAAGAAGCTCACATGAGCCACAAGAAGGAAGGAGATGCAGAGGGGTTGCAGCTGCATAATACTGTGATGCATTCATGTGTGGTCGTAGCACGCAATATGAAGGAAGTGCTTGTGTTTGCTATACTGCGTCTTGCATAAGGACAAATATATTTTTAAAAATCATTGTGGAAGAAGGTGTGCATCTTGATTTCAGTAATTTACCTATTTTCCCAAACGAAGAGAAATTGCCACTTTCAGCACAATTTCCTCTTTTTAGATCCATTAAGGTGATTACACATGACTCGGTTTGGTCTTGTTGAAAGAAACCAATTTTTTGTGACACTATAGGTTTCTGTCAGAGGGTAAAATAAACAGTGATGCAGCTTGATGGTATGATAGTTACTTAAATCACAAGTCATAAACAACAAGACAAACAAATATTAATAAAACACATCAGTTTACAACAAAAACCAATCACTGCCACTGTGATACATGTTTGCTTTCTTTTCTGAGAGGTTAAGCGAGCTAAGGAAACAATTACTGTCAGTTTCCATCTTATTTAACATAGGTTTCAGCCTATTTGGGGAACCAAAGTGACTTAAAATTTTATCTCCTTTCATTTCAAACCAAACACTCTACTAGCAAACAATACATCCTGAATCTTGCCTTTCATCCATAAATCATTTACCCTCCAGGCAACTTAGGAGTCACTGTAACTTTTTTCAATCTACACAGACAATGGGAATACAATTGATTCATGTAAATGTGCTACAGCGTATTTGTCATAGCCATTTGCTTTGAGTTTTAGTAAACAACAAGAACCAAAACACAAAAGGTGATCAGTTTGTGCACACTGGGTCTGCTGTTTGCATAAAGGAAAATTCCATTTTACATAATGACAGATCTAGAATTACATGCACCCTTGGTGAAGATGGGTAAGAATGAATATTAAATATGTCTTTTTGCGTAAAAGACTTATTCTTACAATGAAAATATAAACATAATAGATAATATAAGAGAAAACATAAGGTAAGCAATTCAAAAATATAATACAGTGCCTCGCTGGTGCAGTGGCCGCCTCACAGCTCCACAGATCTTGACTCGAGTCCCAGGGTGTGTGGAGTTTGCATGTTCTCTCATGCCAGTGTGAGTTTCCTCCAGGTACACGGGTTTCCTCCCACATTCCAAAGATACACATTATTTGAATGGCATCACTAAAGTGTACCAGCATGAGTGAGTCAGTGTGAGTGTGTGCATTTGCCCAGCAATGTACTGGAGCCCTGTGTAGTGTTGGATGGAGTCATGCGGCCGGTGTTGTGCCTCCCTCCCCTCCCCACGCAACCCTGAAGTAAATTAAGTAGGAATGGTAAATGTGTGAGTGAGAATACATCATAACCATTTGAAATAATGTCAGCATACTCCTTTGAAATAGTGACTTCTTAACTTACAGATTGAAATCAAAACTATAAATATACATTTTTACAGTGTTAGTTACACATTTCTGAAAATTAATTAGAAAAAAAAAATTGGAACAGTATGGAAAAAGCAAATAAAAAAATAAATGGAGTGTTTGTTACTTTTACTTTAACCTTTATTTCATTGCAGTCAGTACGAACCCAGTATATGTTTTGTCTCTCAACTTTATTTAATTTGTTAATAAACATCCATTCCTGCATTTCTGGCCTCCATCACATTCCATAAAAGTTGAGACGGCAAAGCATTTACCTCTTTGTAATAATTATCATTGCTTCTCACAACACTTTTCTGCATTAATGCTGCCATCGCTGAAGTGTAAATAACCTTTGCCAAGGGCACTGACCCAACCCCATACCATGACAGACCCTGGCTTTTGGATTTGTTGGTGATAAAAGTCTGGACGATCCTTTTCATCTTTTCCTCGGAGCACACAGTATCCATTTTTCCAAAGACAAATCTGGGATATAGATTCATCTGACCATAATAAATGTTTCCACAAAGTGGCATTTGTAAATGTAACTGTGTATTTTAAAGCTTGCCCATATGGTTATATCAGCTATTGATGAATGACGGTTCTTGATGCAGTGCCATCTGAGGGATCGGAGATCACATTTAAGCTTGCACTATTGCCCTTTACGCAATGAAATTCCTCCTGTTTTTAAACATTTCAATAATTTTCTTACACATTTGTTGGAAAATTTTAGATTCTCTTCCAATCTTTGCTTCTCAAAGACTCAGCCTTTTGCGGATACTGCTTTTGTACCAAATCATGATTACAATCAAGTGTTGAATCAAGTCATCTGTTTGAAATCACATCATACTAGCATTAATTGCCCCGTCCCATCTTTTTTGGAATGTGTTGTGGGTCTGAAATGCAGGGATGGATGTATATTAAAAAATGAAATGAAGTTGACCAGACAAGACATGAAATTTTTTATAAGGTTTATACTGTATGCAATGAAATACAGTGGTGTGAAAAAGTGTTTGCCCCCTTCCTAATTTCCTGCTTTTTTGCATGTTTATCATACTTAAGTGTTTCGGAACATCAAGCCAATTTAAATATGAGTCAAAGACAACACAAGTAAACACAAAATGCAGTTTTTAAATGAAGGTGTTTATTATTAAGGGAGAAAAAAATCCAAACCTACATAGCCCTGTGTGAAAAAGTGATTGCCCCCCCCCCTTGTTAAAACATAACTTAACTATGGTTTATCACACTTGAGTTCACTGTCTCTAGCCACACCCAGGCCTGATTATTGTCACACCTGTTCTAAGTCAGGACATCACTTACATAGAACCTGCCTGACAAAGTGAAGTACACCAAAAAATCCTTAAAAGCTACACATCATGCCGAGATCCAAAGAAATTCAGGAACAATTGAGAAACAAAGTAATTGAGATCTATCAGTCTGGAAAGGGTTATAAAGCCATTTTTAAAGCTTTGGGACTCCAGTGAACCACAGGGAGAGCCATTGTCCACAATGGTGAAGACATGGAACAGTGGTGAACCTTCCCAGGAGTGGCCAGCTGACCAAAATTACCCCAAGAGTGCAGCAATAACTCATCCAAGAGGTCACAAAAGACCCCACAACAACATCCAAAGAACTGCAGGCCTCACTTGCCTCAGTTAAGTGTTCATGCCTCCACTATTAAAAAGAGACTGGGCAAAAATGGCCTACATGGCAGACTTCCAAGACGAAAACCACTGCTGAGCAAAAAGAACATTATAGCTCGTCTCGATTTTTCCAGAACACATCTTGATGATCCTCAAGACTTTTGGGAAAACATTCTGTGGACTGACGAGACAAAAGTTTAACTCTTTGGAAGCTGTGTCTCATTACATTTAGTGTAAAAGTAACACAGCGTTTCAGAAAAAGAACATTATACCAACAGTAAAGTATGGTGGTGGTAGTGTGATGGTCTGGGGCTGTTTTGCTGCTTCAGGACCTGGAAGATTTGCTGTGATAATTGGAACTATGAATTCTGCTGTTTATCAAAAATCCTGAAGGAGAATGTCCTGCCATCTGTTAGTGACCTCAAGCTGAAACGAACTTGGGTTCTGCAGCAGGACAATGATCCAAAACACACCAGCAAGTCCACCTCTGAATGCCTGAAGAAAAACAAAATGAAGACTTTGGAGTGACCTAGTCAAAGTCCTGACCTGAGATGCTGTAGCATGACCTTAAAAAGGCCGTTCATGCTCGAAAAAACACTCCAATGTGGCTGAATTACAATTTTGCAAAGATGAGTGGCCAAAATTCCTCCACAACGCTGTAAAAGACTCATTGGAAGTTATCGCAAATGCTTGGTTGCAGTTGTTGCTGCTAAGGGTGGCTCAACCAGTTATTTTAGGTTTAGGGGGGTTTCACTTTTTCTCACAGGGCCATGTAGGTTTGGATTTTTTCTCCCTTAATAATAAACAAGTTTATTTAAAAACTGCATTTTGGCTTTACTTGTGTTGTCTTTGACTAATATTTAAATTGGTTTGATGTTCCGAAACACTTAAGTGTGACAAACATGCAAAAAAGCAGGAAATCAGGAAGGGGGCAAACACTTTTTCACACCACTGTAAATGTAAAAGTAAATGTAAGACATTTTTTAAAACTTTATTTGCATTTTCGATGCTGTCCCATTTTTGTCTGATTTGGAGTGGTAAAAAAAAAATAGAATAACAGGATTGGAAAACTGATCAACCCCATGATTTAATACTTCACAGAGCCAGGTTTTACTTTAATTACAGCCATCAGTCTGTTTTGTCTGTTCCAGCTTTGCACACATAGATTGGCCCATTTACCCATTCTTCTTTGTAGAATTGTTCAATTTCAGACAAATTTCTTTGTGAGAGGTAATGTACTGTTCTATTCAACTCCATCACTTATCCAAACCACTTATTTTACCAATTTACTAATTCGTTTTCATACCTGCTAATCAGAATCAGGGTCACAGGGACCTAGACAGGGTGCTAATTCAGGGAACAAGAGCACACACAAATGCACACACAGACTCACTCATTCTGGGGCACATTTAGAAACACCAGTTGACCTAATACATGTCTTTGCAATGTGGAAGGAAACCAAAGTACCTTGGGAAAACCCATGCAGACATGGAGAGAACATGCAAACTCTACACAGGCAGACTCTTAAAATTTCAGCTTCATTTTGATGTTGAGAGTACAACTAAAGTCACTCAGCGGTAAGAGGCAGCTGCTGAAAGTGGCAGTTCCTGAGGGCCTGGCTTCAAATTTAGAGTGGGGCTTGGTAGTGAAGGTCAGGTAGTGTGTTTACACAACCTTGCAATGAACTGGCTCCCTGTCCTAGGTGTACTTGTGCCTCTGCCCAGTGAAATCTGGGTTAGGCTCCAGACCCTACCTCATGGCCCTGATCAGGAAAGTGGAGGTAATATGGGATGCTTTACTTTGTTCATGGTTAAAACGAGTAAATACAGTGGGAAAAAAGTCATATTCAATTTATGTTGATTTTCACTGTATAATGTGATAAAGGGAAAGGATTTTGGCAGGGTATGATGATTTTCTATAGGTACTATATAGTCTTTATATGTAAGTAAGTGCATTCTAAGGAAATAAAAAGACTTCCTGTTTCACTGAAGTATAAACCTGAGGCAAATTCCCCTAGTCATGAAGATGATACACAAAATGCACATAATACACAAAGAAATGAGAGGGATGTGTGTTGACCATAAATGATCAAAGATAAAAGATGAAGATAAGAAAAACCCCAAAAACAATTGTGGAGTTTGCATGTCCTCCCAGTGTCCGTGTGGATTTATTCCAGTTACTCCTGTTTCCTCCCCCATTCCAAATGTAGACATTAGGTTAAATAGTCACCCTTAATATCCCTCAGTATGAATAAGTCTAGTATCAATGTATCCTTGCTCCTGTCATGAAAAGGCATTGATGCTGATGCGACGCATGGTAGAAATTATTTTATTTCTGATTTAATACTTTTAATATACTTATTTTAAAATGTATAATGATCCCTAAAACTGGATATGTTCTTGGTTTGCTCATTATTATTCGTAGTTGTACAAGCAGACTTTATCTGAAGGACATAAGTATTATTAGAACCGGCAAAAATCATTATTAAATCACTTTGGTATGTTAAGGACGGACTTTCCGACGATATTCAGTGTAACACTGATGATACAGACATGGATGATGTCATCATGCACTCTCAGTGCTTGTTTGCCTTAGTGGCTATAATGCTTTCATGATTCTTTGAGTAAGTGTAATTTAGATAATTAGGGCCTAATCAACATGAAAGCTAGTTTAATTGTAGTTGATGTTTAATGAGTTAATAAATAGACCTGATCTTTTCATTATTACAAATGAGTCATGTAAACTGAAACTTGGATAAAGGTCTTTGTTTAAAGCTTTCTGAAGGTCAATGATAAGCCAGAATTCTGGAGAAAACTATAGTGGAGCAAGAGTGTCCTCTAGCGTACCTAGTATGTAGCATCCTGACAATGAATCGTCCAATGAGAACTTTGTTTAATGATACTTCGTCCAATAAGGTGTAATTTTGTTATCTTTGTGTTAAACTGAATGTGTTTATAAGCTGATGTATGCTTGATTTCAGGAGAGAGTATCGAGGTAAGGTATTTTGGTAAGGTAACTTAGGGGCACTACCTGAGCTCGTAAAAACTTTCAGAATTGAGCAGCTTGTCAGGATGGTCTTTTGAATTGTTTCTGAATTTAACAGGTAAAATGTCCAATTAGAGGGAACCTTCGTGCCAACCACAAAAGTTAGCATGTGGCACTCACAAGACACTACTGGAACTTTAACAAAATTAGAGATTCTTGGCAGCTAGCATTCAATGTGAGTTTAGCATAAAAGTGTTTGGTTAGACAGAAACCTTGCATAATCTCTCTCATCCAGGAATCCACAATTGGGTCATGGTTGGTTCTTCAGCAGACATGATAGAATAGAACAAACATTGAAATCCACACAAAAATGGTTCAATGACCACAGAATCAACGTTTTTTTTCATGGCTTCCCCAGTATCCTGAGATAAGCCCTATTGAAATCCTGTGGGTGAGATGAAAAGAAGAGTCCACAAGAGAGGATCTAGGGCCCTGAAGGATGTGGAGCGATTCTGTACTGAGGAGTGTTTCAGCTTTTTTTTTTGTATCCTATGATCTCATAAAGTAAAAAAAAAGACTCAGTGCTCTTGTGTTGGCAACAAGAAGTTGCACAATGTAGTTAATGCAGGGTTGACAGAAATGGATACATGAGGTTTTGTTAAGAGCAATCATTTTATAAGGATTTTTTTTTCATTTTAAATTTATGTTAGTTAAAGATTAAACTTCTCTTACAAAGACAATGTTTCTGAATAACATGTTCTCATCTTTACCGCATGTGCCAGTAGTTCTTGAGCTGACCATTAAAAAAAACCCTTACCAGGAGCAGAGGAAAGAAAGTCATTTGAGTTTTGCCTCTCGGATCATTTGCAGTATAGGCACTTTTGCAAAGCAGAGTAAATGAGCCAGCCACTTTTACTGACGGACACTTTTTTCCCCACCTGCTTCAACTCAGCCAAGGTAATCACCATCCTCCTCCAGACCCTGCAAGCAAGTCCAGAGAGATCACACACACACACACACACACACACACACACACACACACACAGAGAGGGAGAGAGAGAGAGAGAGAGAGAGAGAGAGAGAGAGAGAGAGATGTAGTTCTACACCATAATTAAAATATTTTCCTGGATGGATCCCCCTCCACTGTCAGTTACCTTAGTTAACTAGATAAGACTGGATGACATATTTCACATGGACTAAAGATGGTGATTCTAATAACATATTAATATTATATCAAATGTATTTTTTACATTTTTCTATCACCCAAATAGTAATATCCTGAAAAACAGTGATATTGTATCTCCATCAAATGACATTACTTTCCAATATATTTAGCTGAATTTCTCTTTGAAAATGTCTAATGAGTAATAACTGACAGAACAGCCAACTAAGAGGTGCATGTCTAAACATGTCAGACACCTGGGACCAAGCCATTAGCAATCGATCCATTAAGTCTTGTAAGCTGTGAGGTGGGGCCTCCATAGATCTATCTTGTTTGTACAGCACATCTGAGAGATGCGTGAATGGAGACAGGTCTGGGAAATTTGAAGGCCAAGTCAACCCTGTTAGTCATGTTCTTCAAACCATTCTGTTAGGAGTCACGCTGGCCCTGGCTTGCGACACTGGAGGTCAGCATTGACTCATACTGCGGCATGTGCTTGCTCGGCGCGATCGCGCATGCGCCAGCCCCCGTTTGGCGCTATGTGCGCAAGTCCTTAGACTTCCTTGGCCCTCACTCAGTTTTTTTCTGCGAGCTTGATATTGTCAGGGACAGAGGTAGCTGGCGATTTGTAGATCACCAGCAATGGGAAGTCAGGAGGCTGCCCAGTAACAGTCAGCGCCTAGTTTTCAGAGCAGGGCAAGCTTATAACTAGCGCTCACGTTCTTCTTTGGCGGTTCTGGTTCGCTCGCTGCGGCGGAGCGCGCCTAGCCTCCTCCCTCTCGTGGCGTTGCCCTCTTCCACCGTGATTGGGGGAAGTAGCGCTCCCCACGCGAATGAAAGGGGCGCTGTGCTGATGATTCTGCCTTGTTCTTTTCCCTTCTGCGTCCGTGGGAGTCCCTTTGGCATGCTTTTGCGTCATAAGCGCACCGCTGCATGGGGCGCTGTATGCTTATGCCATTCGTTTTTGTTTGGTTTTTTATGTTTTTTTTTCTTCAGTGGTTGAGTGGTGCGTTGGGTTTACACAGTGGCAACCTACATGTCCGCCCAGGGTTCGATCCTCAGTCACTGAAGCTCTTTTCCTTGTTGTTTTATTTACTTACTTTTTATTGTATATTTAGTTTCTTTTATTTATTTATATTTTGATATATTTATATTATTTATATTCCATCTGGAGCAAACTGCAATTGGATCCTAAAACCCTTTATACTGCTGTTTTCATGGTTTGCCCAGGTTTTAATATGGGAAACCGTAACAGAATGATGCAACCAGTACAGGACTCACTGTTAGACCAGGCCTCCTTCTGGCATTACTCCATGGTCCAGTTCTGATGCTCATGTGCCCATTATAAGCATATTTGGACTTTGGACTCTGACTGATCTGGTTCTCAGACAAACAGCAAGCTGGATTGCATTGTGTGTTGTGACACCTTTCTATCATAGTTGCATCAGTCAGCCTTAGGCACCCATGACCCTGTCGCTTGTCCACCAGTTGTTGATCCTTGAACCATTTTTAGTAGGTACTAACCACTACATACCAAGTACACACCACAAGACCTGCCATTTTGGAGACATTCTGACAGTCTTGTCTAGCCATCACAATTTGGCCCTAGTCAAAGTTGGTCAGAATTTTCTGCTTGCAAATTTTTCCTGCTTCAAGAACTGACTGTTCACTTCCCACCCCTTTACAGGTACCACTGTAACAAGACAATCAATACGCTTATCAGTGGTTTTAATGTTATCACTGATCGGTGTGTGTGTGTGTGTGGATGATCTATCTATAGATAATATATCTAGTATAGATAAATATAGAGAGATTTATACCTTGCTAGTACAGAGTGGACCCTCTTTTGCCTTCAGAACTGCCTTCATTATTTGTGGCATTGATTCAACAAGGTGTTGTAAACATTCCTCAGAGGTTTTAGTCCATATTGACATGATAGCATCATGTAGTTGCTGCACATCAGCTGTAGATTTGTTGACTGCACATCTATGATGCAAATTTCCAGTTCCACCATATCCCAAAGTTGCTCTATTGGATTGAGGTCTATTGGCTTTGGAGGCCATTTGAGTACAATGAACTCATTGTCATGTTCAAGAAACCAGTTTGAGATGATTTGAGCTTTGTGACATAATCTGCTATCCTGCTGGAAGTGTGGTCTTCTTCAAACCTCAGCTGTAATGAGTGGTTATTTGAGTTATTGTTGCCTTTCTATCATCTTGAACCAGTCTGGGCATTCTCCTCTGACCTCTGGCATCAACATTCTCTGTAAACCCATTCTTTGTAAACTCATTGAGTGAAAAGGTCTCGGAACACAACAGTGCCTATAGTGCAACACGTAATACAGTAGCCTTCAATATAGAATATCTATATAGATGAAAAATACTTACATTGTCTTAACTATGTTGTCTTTTGGTCGCCATTTCCAAACCTGTGAGCCCTCCTGATGCAAAAGCAGGCAATATGTGACTAATTACTGTATCTAATTACGAAAGTTACCATCAAAGAAAATGAGCCATTTGCGTTTTTTCGAAAGGAAATTACACACAAATAAGTACCATTTAATTAAAATTAACTTATTAATATTGCTCATTTTCATTTTATTTTAAATATAAAATTGCAGAGGTGCTGGATCCACACAAATAGCTGCCGTAACACATGTACTCCAAACATGAGAGGTACCAGATCTTGTGCCGGAGCAGGATCTGGCTCAGATTAAGCACTGTACAGCTGTAATAGCAAGCTCACATATTGCTGCTTGCTTTTGAAGCATTGAGTGTTTGTCTCTGCATTCAAAGTTATTATTACCATGCCCCCTCTGGGTTGGACCACAGGGTTGGACCACAGAACCAATCATATGTAATACTGCCCTCAGATAATATTTCAATATAATCAAAACTTTCTTTTATTCAGATTTATGTAAATATAAATGTAACGTGCGGGGCTGGACGGAACAGGAGAGAGGTACGCAGGTTCCAGTTTAAATAAAGTTTAATAACACAAATGATAAACACAACCGACTTCAGCACACCAAACAGAAGTGTAACAAAAACCTCCGAAGGAAAACTAAGAAGGGGAACAAACAGAGGATCAGTCCGGGGAAATGCGGAACTAAAACAAAGGGCGTAGTGACACCAAAAACAATCATGGAGCTAATGCCAGAGACTAGCCATGGAGCTAACGTGGAACACACAAAAAGTGGAGGTAATCAGGAATGAAGCTAACCAAGGATGGCGTGGCTGTCATGTGGACCATCGGAGGAGCAAGTGCAATCTCATCCTGCTTGCCCGCAGCTAAAGCAAACGAGGGGCGTACACGGGGCGTGACAATAAGCATCTAAAATATTAGTAAATCTATGTGTTTACATAAATCCAAACCTGTATTTTCATCATGTTATTTAGGTACTGGCTATGGGCTGGGTGACTATACAGTATATTGTATTGTATGTATTGTTCTGTCATGCTTATGAGAACATGATAACGTAATACTTTCTAATGGCAATAATTCTGTGATCGTCTTTAGTATGAACAGTTTCAAAATAATAAATAAAACCCTCCAAATAATAACCTTGCAGCTCTTCATTTCTAAATGAGCAATACTTTATATGTACAAACAGTGTAAGCCATATGTCAAAAAACTTTAAAATAGATGTCCAGTCAATTTAACAAAAATATATATTTTCATGAATTAGAGGTCGACAAATAGCCTTTTATTTGGAAGAGGTGATGCATCAACAAATTTAAAATCACATGCAAGTTTTTCATCCATTAAACATTTGTTGTATTCTGAGGCCAGTAATGGACAACGATGTACAGACACATCTACTGATACACATTCTACAACTACTGCTACCTTTACTGCTACAAATCTTTTTATTTAGTGTCTAAATGAATCAATCTCGCTGCTGTAAATAATAACCTTGGACCAGTCTACAGGTAAACTGCTTTGGGCTGCTGAGGTATACTTGTATTAGTAGACACTTTTCCAAGATGTCCAAACTATTTTTTTCAAATATGTGCTAATAGATAACAGGAAATGATAAAACTATCGGGGGAATCGTTGATGTGCAGGTATGTCTCTTTTTGTCAGTCACATCAGACACAGCTACACATTTCACTGCACAGGTTTCAGATAACTAGCATGTCTGTTCACTTGCTATCTTTGTAAATGTTGGCAAGAAAAAAATATGTACCTATTGACTTAAATGCAGATTTATTTTTAGAATTACTGTTAAAGCCTGACAAACTGGAATGAATATTGTGTGTTCTTTGTCTCAGACAATACAAATACCACATTACATTTTTGATTCTGCTCTATGTGTAGGGACACCAACTGTTTTTCCTTACAGTAAAGGTAGGCAAAATTCCACTTTCTTCTCTCTACATACATACAGTAAATAGGGTGGAACATAATGATTTCTACAGCTTATGTACTACACTTTGTGTCCAATATTGCTTGTTTATTTGATATGGAACTTGGTTCTTTTGAAATACATTGGTTTATTTCCATCACAGCTCACTAATATCCTTCCATAGACGGAGATCTATGATGATATTAAAGATATATTTGCTAATATATTAGGTAGAACACTATCATTAACTGAGTGTATGTCATAAGAGCTAATTTGTAGTCTGCTAGGTTTGCACTTAGACTTTCAGTATGTGTTTTGTAATTAACTATAAGCAGAATCACTAAGATGCCATCTGGGAATGCTAGAAGGCTGCATTAAGCGCTAGCTCAGTTTGAGCTAGAAACTCGGCTTCAGAGGAGATTGCTTAGAGATGGTTGTCATCAGCTGCTGCATATTGTTTAAAATGTTGTGCAACTTACAGTGTCTTTGTAGAGAAAACATAACCATGTTAGGAGATTGGAGACCATAATGGAAAGAATTGGGTTTACAGGCAGACCAAAGACAATTAGGTTACATTTAACTGAGGAATTAAATATTTAAATGGTGAACCTAAGAAAGGGAGGAAAGTATTAATGTTATTGACTAAACAAAGTATGAAAAGAGATTTAATTATAATTTGAAGAAAGTCAAAGGATTTGCTATTTGAGTTTGGGGGTTCATAAACATATTTTATTTTAAAATATAATATTTTGGATATAAAATGTTTTGCATTTGAAAAAGGTTGGGTACATTCCATATTGCCCGTTAATGCTTTGTAATGTTAAGGTCTCAGAACGGAATTAACTTGTTTTTGTTGGTTATTTAAAATGAATGAAATATTTAAGATTGTTCTCTGTAGAGGTTGTGTTACCTTCCTTTGATTTAGAAGATCAGGAAAGCACGTAATCAGGGGTATACATTTTATATTTAAAAATATCATCTGTGTCATTTTAGAGTATTACCGGTAAGTTTGTGGATTAATTGTCATGAATTGTCACGATTGTCATGCTGCGTTTGGCATGGAAAAAGAAACAAAAAATACAGCGGCTAGAAGCGATTCGGGCCCTTGCACATCTGACAGTATCACCTCTGGCACTATCAACACCACAATAAAAAGATTTTGCTTATGCATCATATTAACAAGCTGTACCGGTGAGAGAGGTGAAAAAGCCACACTTTCTGTTGTCAGATGGTGTCACTCTATGCTTGTGGATCTCATCATAACCATCACAACCAATAAAATGTTAAGTTTGAACCATATCTAGAAATGCAATGTTAAAGTTATTGACACCTTCCTGTTTGCGTAACCCTATATAAAGACATCATTTCACACTTATATAAAGTCATCATTTCATCAATCCATTGGCAATTCAAAATTAGCAACATCTTTACATCATATATAGCATTTCGGATTAACCATCTAGGAATATGTAAAAATGCAATAAGTGTCCAAACACATTAAATACATAATAACTCACTTTGGATTGGGTGTGGCTCATGCTCTGTATTTGAAAATTAGTTTGTTTTGGGGACACCCACATGTCTACAAATTTGGGTGTGTGTAGGTGCAACTATAAGCTGGATCACTTGACTCAATGACATTCGGTTATGGTCACTTATGGTGGCACTATGGAAACCCTGGGCCACATCTGGTGCCAAGCCTCTGTCGCTGAGTAACAGTGGAAAACACAGATGTGTGTCTGTCAAATTTTAGTTTTTTCTATTAGTTTTTAGTTTTTAGGAACTATCTAAAATGGTCAGGTCTTGAAAAAGAATACTAGTACTGCTACTACTAGTAATAATAATAATAATAATAATAATAACCATCCTTGTGGAAACAATAGGTCCCTTGCACGTGATGCTTGGACCCTAATGGCTTTGCTATGAGAATTACAATTACAATAGGGCTATCTTTAACAGTAAAAGCTACATGCTTTTTAACATTACAGAACCCCTACACAACTGCCATGTTGAGAGTTACAAGCTGTCTAAATGATGTTTGTTGACCCAGTGAACTGTCTCCACTAATGATAATGTATTTGACCTCAGAGGGAATGAGGATCAAGCAGGCACTGCATCTTCTAACCTGAATTTATCAGCTGTTGTAGAAGAAACAGCCCTCAGCCCTCATGAGCTCATGAAAGAATAACAGATGTGTCTGAAGACCCAAAGTAACTATTAGGTCAAATGGCCACACCTCTTTTAATAGGCTATACTTGAATAATGGCTCAGAAAGCTTCAGGCGTTCCTTAATAGATGCTTCAACAAACCACTGCGAATAGAGCACAACAATATAACAGATTATGACAATATGCAGTGGGGCAAAAAAGTATTTAGTCAGCCACTGATTGTGCAAGTTCTCCTACTTAGAAAGGTGAGAGAGGTCTGTAATTTTTATCATAGGTACACTTCAACTATGAGAGACAAAAGGAGAAAAAAATCCAGGAAATCACATTGTAGGATTTTTAAATAATTTAATTGTAAATCATGGTGGAATATAAGTATTTGGTCACAAAATAGATTTCTGGCTCTCACAGACCTGTAACTTCTTCTTTAAGAAGCTCTTCTGTCCTCCACTCGTTACCTGTATTAATGGAACCTGTTTGACCTCGTTATCTGTATAAAAGACACCTGTCCACAACCTCAAACAGTCAGACTCCAAACTCAACCATGGCCAAGACAAAAGATCTGTTGAATAAAAGGAAGAAAACTGTAGACCTGCACCAGGCTGGGAAGAGTGAATCTACAATAGGCAAGCAGGATGGTGTGAATAAATCAACTGTGGGAGCAATTGTAAGAAATACAAGACCATTGATAATCTCCCTCGATCTGGGGCTTCACGCAAGATCTCACCCTGTGGGGTCAAAATGATCATGAGAATGGTGAGCAAAAATCCCAGAACTACACGGAGGGACCTGATGAATGACCTGCAGAGAGCTGGGACCAAAGTAAAAAGGCTACCATCAGTAACACACTACGCCGAGAGGGACTCAGCTCTGCAGTGCCAGGCGTGTCCCTCTGCTTAAGCCAGTACATGTCCAGGCCTGTCTGAAGTTTGCCAGAGAGCATATGGATGATCCAGAAGAGGATTGGGAGAATATCATGTGGTCTTAACTTTTTGGTAAAAACTCAACTCGTCGTGTTTGGAGGAAGAAGAATGCTGAGTTGCATCTCAGGAACACTATACCTACTGTGAAACATGGCGGTGGAAACATCATGCTTTTTGGCTGTTTTTCTGCAAAGGGGACAGGACGACTGATCCGTGTTAAGGGAAGAATGCATGGGGCCATGTATCGTGAGATTTTAAACCAAAACCTCCTTCCATCAGTGAGAGCATTGAAGATGGAACGTGGCTGGGTCTTCCAGCATGACAATGATCCCAAACACACCGCTTGGGCTCTATAAAAAGCATTTCGAAATCCTGGAGTCGCCTAGCTAGTCTCCAGACCTCAACCCCATAGAAAATTTGTGGAGGAAGTTGAAAGTCCGAGTTGCCCAGCGACAGCCCCAAAACATCACTGCTCTAGAGGAGATCTACATGGAGGTATGGGCCAAAATACCAGCTACAGTGTGTGCAAACCTGGTGAAGACTTACAGGAAACGTTTGACCTCTGTCATTGCCAACAAAGGTTGTTACAAAGTATTGAGTTGAACTTTTGTTATTGACCAAATACTTATTTTTCACCATGATTTACAATTGAAAATCCTACAATGTGATTTCCTGGATTTCATAGTTGAAGAGTACCTATGATGAAAATTACAGACCTCTCTCATCTTTCTAAGTAGGAGAACTTGCACAATCAGTGGCTGACTAAATACTTTTTTGCCCCACTGTATTCATAATATAACGCATACATTTCTGGATTCTGTATGGACAAACAGTGGCAGTAGAATGAGTTGTACTGAATACCCCAGTGACTTTCAATATGACACATTTATACTTTTCCTCTTCCAACAAGTCAGTTAATTAACAACATCCGTAGAGAACTAGTTTGCAAACTTTAAGAACTGATTAAGAACTGGCTGGCTTGCACTGAACCTTGACCTCAACTCCATCAGACACCTTGAAAATGCACTGGAATGCCAAAAGTGAGCCAGGACTTATTGTTTAACATCTGAAGTTGACCTCATGTCAAAAAAGCTGACCTGGATGCCATGTTCCAAAATCTAGTGGAAAGCCCTTTTAGGGGAACAAAGACTGTTGTAACAGCAAAGGTGGGGGCAAACTCCATAGGAATACCCATGTTTTGGATGTAATTTTTTTTATTTCAGGCTTGCAACACAATCAAAAAAATTTGGGACAGGGCAATTTAGGGTTAAATAATGAGGTAAAAAAATAATGTGATATAGAACAGGTGATGTCAACAGGTGATTATAATCATGATTTGGTACAAAATCAGTATCCATCAAAGGCTGAGTCTTTGAGGAGCAAAGATGGGCAGAAGATCTCCAGTTAGTGAGAAAATTATTGAAATGTTTAAAACCAATGTTCCTCAATGAAAGTTTGGAAGGGATTTGCATATTTCTCTCTCTACAATGCATAATATCATATGTCAATGAATGTGGAGAAATTTCAGTGCGTCAAGGGTGAAAGCCTAAACTAAATATGCATGATCTCCAATTCCTCAGACAGTGCCGCATCAAGAAACATCATTCATCAACAGCTGATATAAACACATGGGCAAGGGATTACATTGGCAAACCTTTGTCAAGCACTGAAATACAGAGTTACATTCACAAATGCCAGTTAAAACATTACTTTGCAAAAAGGAAGCATTATGTTAACCACATCACGAAGCGATGTCCTCTGGTCCATCCTTCTCTGGACTTGGAGGCTGGGATTTGGGATGGGCCATCACACAGTGGAAATGTGTATTGTGGTCAGATGAATCAGTATTCCAGATCTTTTTAGGAAAAAATGGACGCTGTTTGCTGCGGACCAAAGACGAAAAGGATCATCCAGACTGTTTTCAGCAACAAGTCCAAAAGCCAGGGTCTGTCATAGTATGGGTTTGTGTCAGTGCCCATGGCAAAGGTAATTTACACTTATGGCAGCATTAATGCAGAACAGTACATAAAAATTTTAAAGCAAGATATGCTGCCTTCAAGAGAATATTTTTTCCAATGACGCCCATGTATTTTTCAACATGACAATGCAAATCCACATGCTGCACACATTACAGAGTCATGGCTTCCGAAGATGAGAGTACAAGTACAGTCCAGACCACCACCCATTAGAGAATGTGTGGAGAATTTTGAAACACACCTTAAAACATGTTTTCAGTAAGAATGGGTCAAAATAACACCCAAAACACTCCAGAATCCCTGTTGCCAAAATGTCTTTTAAGTGTTGTGAGAAGGATTGGCAACATTAGCAATTCATAAATGCTTAACTGTCCCAACTTTTTTTGGAATGTATTGCAGGACTGAAATGCCGGTTGCTGATTCTTTTTCTACATAGAATCCCTATAGACTCGTTTTTAGGTTATATTATATGTTTTATATTTAGAAGATATTTTGAATAATCAGACAAGCTCAAGTATGTATAGTACTGTTTACAATAGAGCATTGTGTTAAAGCAGTAATACAAAACATATAAACCTAATATGCACACCTAGGGCAACAGGGGCAGGGTAAAAATTCTAAATATTATGAAGAACAAGCATTAAGAGAACCAAGACTCAACAGGCTACCAACCTTCTTTTGGCATACTATATGAAAACCACAGCTACAACAGAGTAATTACCCTTGAAGCAGTGAGCCACTTTAGAAGTAGCAAGAGTAATTGAAGCATTTTAACAGCAAATAACAGCTGTTTTAAGTGGGTTGACAAACAAGGGCTCCCTCCACCCACACATGCACCATTCCTAATCAAACACTTTGTTTAAAACATGGTTGAGGGTAACTAAAAAACACTCCTCTGAGAAATACACTGAGCCAGTGATCAGTGTTTAAACCAATGTGCTTTTCAGCAACCCCCATCCCCATTCTTCCAACCCATAGGTAATGTAAACACAATTTTTATTTACTGATCGCTGTGAATTCAGTCACACTCACTGCCAACACTTTCATACTATGAAACAATCATACATGAAATCTCCACAGACAAATTGGATTTGGAGAAGTGGTTGTCTTGGGCACCTCAGTGACTCTTAATATGACAGGTTTATAGGTTTCCACCTCCATAAAAAGTCAGTACACTGACTTTCTGCCCTGTCCTCTTAAAACAGAGTCTATAAAAATAACTTTGATGGGGAATTTGGCTGGCCTGCAAAGAGTCCTGCCTTAACTCCATCAGACATCTTTGAGATTCATTGGAATGCCAACAGTTAGCCAGTTCCTAACCTCACAGTCATGTTCCAAAATCTAGTGGAAAGCCTTTCTAGAGGATTGTATACTGGTGTAGCAGCAAAGGGGGACTAACATCATACTAATACCCATGTAGGTTTGGATGTCATTTTTGTGTAACTACAATCCTTTGCTTATATAGTGCAGTGGTTTCCAAACATTTCTGCAGTGCCCCCATTTTGAAGAAATCCACTGGAATTTTTTTTTAAATTGTCACAATTCATACAAAACTGCAGATTCTTATTGAACACAATAAAGTGACAATTTTGCAGTGGATTTATTACAAACAGCATTATGTATCTTAAATATGCCCCATTCATTTGCCTTGCTGCACCCTCCTGCAATAGCCCCCTACCCCCCACATCGGCATTCCCCCCACTTTGGGAACCAGTGATACAGTGTATGACTACCACTTTATCAGGTGTGTGATCAGATTTGATGTGTGAAAACAATCAACTAGACTGCTTGCATGACCAAACAGATGTTTAAAAGGTGAGTCCGCCACATATATCCAGCTAATGGATGACTATGATGAAATTGGTGCTGTTTATGGCTGCCATATACAGTTCAGAATGCCACGTTTCCATTGATTATCTGTTTCCCTGTTTTCTTTCCAACAGAGATCTGCTGATAAACTCCCTGCTCACACGGGTGACTTGAAGGTATATTTTCATCCACTGCAGGCACTACAACACCCAGCACTTAATAGATCAAAGCCTTCACCCTAATGTGTAGGTGCTTATGTGTACACATTGGTGTTGAATAATGCAAGGCCATACCACAGAGCTGCAGTACAAATATCAGGGTGGACTGCTGAAGCAGTGACAGCGTCGTTCCTCACGTAGAATCCTAACAAAAAAAGCCAAGGTGAAACATGCTCAGGAGTTGTCTATTCACCTGGGTCACTTGTGTCCTTGATGTCAATTCTATGTCTGTCTTCTGCAGGACTTTATGAGGTCAGGCCTTTGACATGTGCATTGCTTAGTTAAAATCAGTGTAGGATACTGACTGTGGATGTTATGGTTTTCAGACATGATCAGGATTAGTTGTAATGAAAGTGAATTTCAATTCTTCATCTGATCTGCTCCTTGTGCTGTAGATCGACAAGAAATGGCTTAATCTTCTCGCTCTCTAGTTCTTGTTTTGCCTATTCTTACTTTTAAAAGTTCAAACAGCTTTCTGTCTAAGGGGCAGTGGAGGATTTTTCTGTGTGTGTTCTGTGAAAGGAGAGGCACATGCCAGGGATATCAAACAGCTTTGAAACAGTAGGGAATCTCGCTGGCTGTCTGCCTGCAGGGTTAGTTGAGCTCCTAATATCAAGCTGGAAATGGATACACATCAGATTCCTCCCATACAAATCTATAGGCTCTGCTTAAAGCGGAGAGAGTCAGACGATTTGTATAGGGTGATCGGTGTGTCTGTTGATGTGTCTAGGTGTGCGTTGAAGGAAGAGTGTCATTTGTTATTTGAAGGCAAAGTGAAGTTTGAGTGTTTGATGTAAAATGCTCTTGGCTCTTCACAGGTTTATGTAAAGCAGCCCAGTTTCCAAACAGATTTTTAATGCTCACTGTATGTGCTGATAAACAGAAAAAACCATCTGATAGAATAATGGTGAAGTGTGCAAAAATGGCCAACTGTGAAACATGCCAATCACTCTGCATACACATAGGTGATGACATTAACATGCAGGGTGCATGACTACAAGTTGTTTGCATGGGGAGCTCAGAGATTAGCGTCACACTGAGGTGGAATTTTCCTTGCTGTGGAACAGATTAGCATATTTCCTCATTGCTCAGTCTCTCTCCATGCAGCTCTGGGGCCAATCCCAGAATCCTTCATCCAGTTACACATAACAGACTTCCTGATGGAAGTATTTCTGAGGGTAGTACAAACTGGCTGCAAGTCATTAGCTGTCTTTGTCATCTGTTTATTTGATTGGCGTGGGTGAGTATGAACATCAGAACTGATCACTGTCGTGCCACAAACCAATCTCACTTGCACTAGGCATTCCAGTGCTTTGTGTGGTGTGTTTGGAGGTAAACATTTGGGTGTATGTGCTGGGGAGAAAATGGCATGGTGTTAAAGCTCTAGGGAAGCAGTCCTTAGAACTCAAGCAATAAAGGCTATTGCCACTTACTGCGCAAGACTGGAAGAGCCTTCTCTGTCTTCCATTCGAAAACACACTGAGATCTTGTTGCTTGCCAGTGGAGTGTGTTATTCATTCACTTCAGTGTCACCTCAGGGCATGAACCTGCTGGTGCCTCATCTCCTGTTCCAGAAACAGCTTTCAGTTCATTACTTCCTTCAATGTGGGTTTTGACTTTTGACAGAAAATAATATGAATAACTATAAATATGAATATAAATATCAATATGAACCATGCAATATTTATCTCAAAATAAATTTCAAATGCCTTGAGCACTAGCCCTTCCACCTAAGATGCAATGTTAAAGTAAAAAAGTGGAAAACTCCATATGTTATTTTACAAAATTCTCTGCCACGAAAATATGTGCAGCAGTAAATACAATCCAACCCAAACTTTTTGTAATATATAGGACACGCAGCAAGAATCATGTTTGAATTAGATCAACTGGTAAACCATTTCTATAAAGTCCAAATAAAGGTACACTCTAGAAATTTGTGTGCAAATGAATATAAATTGCATTAATTTGAATTATAATTAACTTGTAGCGTCGGGGTGGATGAAGGAAGCTCAGCATTGATGGATGCTTTGCTCATGGTGCAATCTTTATTAAACAGCCAACGCCACAGACAGAATTACCAGCCCTGAGCACAACCCGGACCCTCAAACCCACCCTCTCATAAAGCATGCCAGCTCACAGTAGGTTCATGCGATCAACCCCAAATACATCAAATACACATAAAGCACATTAAAAACACATTATAACGTGCACATGAGCTTTTTCCAATTAAACAGAACACGAACTCTTGCATCTTATATAATACACGCATTAAATTAACACAATCATACGTGCGACCACCGAACCGCAATGATCACTGAGACCCAGGACATGGCCACCCCCGGGGACACGGACGCTATAAACTGAATCCTGGCAGATGACAAATGCAAATGTTTGAAAGACATATAAATTAAACAATTATAAAACAGTAAAAGACAGAAAGACAGATATGAGTTAATGCCATTCAGCAGCTGCTACGATAGTTTCATCCAATGTGTTAACGATGCATTAAATCTTTAAGAGTAAGTGACTTTAGTTAGGGTCAATCCTAGCCTCTGGATGCAATGAGTGTGGATTTTGACATGTTCTCCCTGTTTCTGTATGGTTTCCATCTGGATCTCCTGATTTCTCCCACCTCTCAGTAGATGAACTGCTACTCTTAAATGCCCCTGGGTGTGAGGAAGTGTACAGTGAAGTGCAATGGACTGGCGCACTGTTTTCAGCCATATGTCCTGTGTTTGGATCCAAAAACAGCCTTCAGAAAGATAAAGGGGTTACTGAAGATGGATGAATGAACAAACTGGTACAGCTGCACATACTGTACACTGTGTTCTTGGCTAGGAAAGCATAATGTGTCAGTGTTTACCAATCAAATCTATCTTTTCTGTGACATGTCCTGACAACATCCTTTATTTCCTCTTTGTTAAGTTCACTGAACAAGACTCATAGGAAAATGTTGGTGCTCAGTGGTTGCTTGTTCATAGCTCAGAGCACTTAATGGTGATTTGGATTTATGTTTCATTTACATATAACTTTGTCTCAGATGTTTATCTTAAAATTCCTTAGGAGAAAAAGTACAGTGATCCTTGAAAGTCTGTGAACCCTTTAGAATGTTCTTTATTTCTGGATAACTATGACCTAAAATGCATTAGATTTTTATACAAATTCTAAAAATGGATGAAGAGAGCCCAGTTAAAATGAGACAAAAAAAGTATACTCAGTATTTATTTATTGAAAAAAAGATCCAATTTTGCATATATGTGTGCAGCAAAAGTATATGATGGATTTAAGAAACAGTTTTCTCTCAAAGTCCAATGTTCACAATACGTTTGTGGAAAAGTAACATGGCACAAACAAAATGAGATTTCTCAGAACCTTAGAAAAAGAGTTGACGCTAATTAGGAAAGCTATGGTTACAAAACCATCTCTAAAGAGTTTTGTAACCAATCCAAAGTCAGACAGATTGTGTACAATCTCAGTTGACCAACAAAGATCACTCCAAGAGCAGGGAAACCTTACCCCATCTGTGAAACATAGTGGTGGTAGTAACACGGTTTGGGCTTGTTTTGCTATATCTGGGTCAGCACGGTTTGCCATTGCCATTGATGGAACAATGAATTCTGAATTCTAGCAGATGTCAAAGGAAAATATCAGAACATCTGTCCATGAACTGAATCTAAAGAGAATGTGGGTCATGCAGTAAGACAGTGACTCTAAACACACGTCGTTCTACGAAAAATTATTAAAGAAGTATAAAGTTAATGTTTTGAAATAGCCAATGGCCTTTCAAAGTCCTGATTTTAATCCAATGGAAATATTGTGAAAGCAGTTTATATTAGGAAATCCCAGAGTTGAAGCTGTTTTGTACAGATGAATGGGCTAAAATTCCTCTAAGCTGATATGCAGAACTGATTGACAGAGAACAAAGTTACAGAAACATTTAGTTGCAGTTATTGCTGCCATGGGTCACATGGGTCTTTTGCTACTCACAGATATGTAATATTGGATCATTTTGTTCTATAAATTAATTACTATGCATAATATTTTTGTGTCATTTGTTTTTATTGGGTTCTCTTAGTGTGGCCTAAGTTAAATATCTGTTCAAATTTTGAAATACTTTTTCTTGGTCAGGTTATGGGGGCCCTGGCGCTTATGCCTGAAGAGCACTGGGACAGCAGGAGTTGCTGTTGCTATTCCAGGGGATGATTCCCTGACCAGCCTTCCTTCCGTCAGACACAGTCTATTTGAGACCTGACCCAGTCCCCATGGCATTGGGCTAGCATGTTAGTTTCAAAGAGAAACTAAAACATGTAAATTCAGTAATAACATCAACGAAAGGCCACAGCTTATTTGTATTGAGTTTGATACATCTGTTGTTACATTGTTGTAATTTCCTGAGCAGGCTTTTTACTGTATCCACTGAGGCATGTTCTGTCCTCTTATGTAGCACTTTTTTTGTGATGTAGTTGTGATGTTGCCTGTCAGAATGTCATCTTATGAAATTCACTATTACAAGGAAACTTTGTTGTTTACTCAATAGCTCTCTGAGGAGATTAAGCTGCAGCCTGAACATTGTGACTTTATTATTCTCAAGACTGCAGCAACTTTGTCCAGTGACGTTTTGCAATGGAATGTCTTCTTTAATATTGGGCCTCAAACTTTTCCCCACCTTGGCAGCGAAGGGCCAAAAATAGTGTCCGAACAGTATCATAGTTATAATAGGTCTAAAAGACGGTTTGCTTTATCACTGTGCTAGTATAGTCTATTGCTGTCTTGCAATGCTTCACATGTTGAATACAGGCTGTTGCCAGTTCTTTGTAACAGTGTTTGTAACTTTGTATAACCAATACTTTGTGGACACTCAAAGATTGAATAAAAAAACCTGAATATTAATATGGAATTTGTCCATCATTTTTGCTTTAACAGTCATGAATGCCAGATCATGCACTGATGTAGGACATTATGCTCTGATGTTGGCTTACTGATGGCAATCCAATTAATCTTAATGGAGTCTGTTAGAGTTAAGGTCAGGGCTCTGTGCAAACCAGCCAAGTTCTCTATTAACGTAGACAAACTATTCCTTTGTGGGTTTTATTTTAGGAGGACAAGGCAGAATACTGACAACCTGACTTGTTGTGAATGTAGAACCCTCAGCCTGGAACTTGTGAGTATGGACTCCAGAGAAGGGTCACGACCATTGCAAGTTTGGTAACAGAGACAAACCTTTGAGTTGATGTAAGAAACCTAGTCTAAACCATTCTGTCTTATACACAAACTCACTTTCCTGCTAGGTAAGTGAAATTCCATGTTCCCTGTTCCCAGTGTGAGCTCCCAGGAGGTAGCTGTAGTATGAGTGATTGTGTGTGTGTGTGTGTGTGTGTGTGTGTGTGTGTGTGTGTGTGTCTGTAACTTTTTCCTCTCAGTGTGATGCTCAAATAACTTAAAATTATATAGCTGTAGTTACACTGCATTTATGCATTAAAATGTTCACTGTAACAAAATAATACATAACATATTTGTGGATACATAGTAATGTTAGTGGGGAATGTTGTAGAACATCCAAGAAACAGTAAAATAGCAATCTACAATAAAATCTGAAGTGGTAAACTAAGAAAAATAAAAATAAAAATCCACAATTATAATAGAAATGTAAACCTCGAAAACAATTTACATATACATTATATACGATTTACATAATATATACATCTACATAATGAAGAACAGACATATGCAAATTGCAGTAGTATTAGAGTAGTCTGCACATGTAATGCCGCGAGGAGTGAGGAGGCAAACGCAGGCCGTTGAATGGTAAGGCAGGTTTTATTATAAACAAACACTTGAATGCAGGGGTAGAGAGCTACGTGACTTGGCTAGAGAACCTTGTCGAGAAGCGTGAGAGTGAGGGTGTGAGGTGGTTATATGTGTGTGGGAGGAAGTCCGGAATGAGAAACAGGTGCGGGTGATCAGTAGGTCGGCGAGGCATAGCGAGGCAAGGTGCGCGCGGTGGAGCGGTGGTGCTGGAGGCGGGCGTGACAGTCCCCCCCTCGCAGACCCTCGGGCCGGGAGGCGTGAAGTCCGGACGGATGAGGGGATTCCACGTCCTAGCGTCGACCCAGCTGTTCTCCTCCGGGCCGTAGCCCTCCCACTCGACCAGGTATTGGAGGCGCGAGGCCCGCCGGCGGGAGTCCAGGAGACGACGAACCGTGTAGGCAGGGGCCTCCGGCGGCCCGGTGGGTGGAGGCTGGTCCAAAGGAGAGGACTCCGCCAGCGGACCGGGCACCCAGGGTTTCAGGAGCGACACATGGAAGACAGGAGAGACACGGAGATATGAGGGCATTTGCAGTCTGTAGGTCACTTCATTAAGCTTATGGGTGACAGTGTACGGGCCCAAGAAGCGGGTGCACCTGGCACCAAACGTCCTCGCTGCGGCGAAACCACTGGTCCACGGCCGGGGCATCCGAGGGTGTGGAGTCCCAGGGCACGAAGGGAGGCTAGTATCCCAGTACGCACTGGAAGGGTGTGAGGCCGGTGGCGGAGTGCCGGAGGGAGTTTTGCGCGATCTCGGCCCATGGCAGGTACTGCGACCAGTCGAGCGAGTTGTGGATGCAATAGCAATGCAGGAATTTCTTCAGCTCCTGGTTGGAGCGCTCGCACTGGCCGTTGGTCTGCGGGTGGTACCCAGAGGAGAGGCTGACGGTGGTGCCCAGCTTCTCAAAGAAAGCGCGCCACACAGCAGAGGTGAATTGGGTGCCCCGGTCTGTGAGGACATCTTCCGGGATCGAAGTGACGGAAGCGTGGGTGAGAGAGAAGTTCCGCTGTCTGGAGCGCGGTAGGTAACTTGGGAAGAGGGATGAAGCGGACGGCGCGGGAGAATCGGTCTATCACTGACAGGACGGTGGTGAATCCGCGGGAGGAAGGAAGGTCAGTGATGAAGTCCAGGGCGATGTGAGACCAGGGCCTTTGAGGCACGGGCAAGGGACGGAGCAGGCCTGCCGGGAGAGTGCGCGGGGTCTTTGCTTGGGCGCAGGTGCTACAGGAGGAGACGAAGCGATGGACGTCCCTGCGTAAGTTCTCCCACCAGAAGCGCGCGGAGAGCAGTTGGTGGGTGCGCGTTTCTCCAGGATGTCCTGAGCAGAGAGAAAGGTGAGACCAGGCGAGGATGCGATCGCGGAGGTCCTGAGGCACGTACCTTTTGTCCGGTGGGCAGGATGGTGGAGTGCGTATCCGGGAGAGCCTCTCCTCCAATTCCCGCTCGAATTCCCACTGTATGGCTCCGACGGTGCATGAGGACGGGAGGATAGGCACCGGTGGGTCGTCGGGGATCGGTTCGATGCTGTGGCTCCGGGAGAGGGCGTTGGCCTTGGTGTTTTTGTCCCCGGCCGGTAGGTGATGAGGAATTGGAAGCGAGAGAAAAAAAGGGACCATCGCGCTTGGCGGGGGTTGAGTCGCTTGGCTGACCTGAGGTACTCCAGGTTCTTGTGGTCGGTGAGGACTGTGAATCGGTGTTTGGAACCCTCCAGCCAGTGCCTCCACTCCTCCAGGGCCAGCTTGATAGCCAGCAGTTCCCGATCGCCCACGTCGTAGTTGCGTTTGGCTTGTGTGAGAAGTAGGCGATGGGGCGCAGTTTAGGCGGATCGCCGAGGCGTTGTGAGAGAACGGCACCCACGCCGGTCGAGGATGCGTCCACCTCCAGGACGAAGGGGAGATCGGGATTAGGATGGCCCAGAACTGGAGCTCGGGTGAAGGCGACCTTGAGCGCTTCGAAAGCCCGCTCGGCTTCGGCGAACCAGCGGAGAGAGCGCGGCTTGCCCTGCAGAAGCGCGGTGAGGGGCGCCACCGTGCAGCTGAAGTCCCTGATGAAGCACCGGTAGAAGTTGGCAAAGCCCAGGAATCGCTGCAGCTGTCTGATGGATCCCGGTTTCGGCCATTCCAGGATGGCGGACAGCTTGCCGGTGTCCATGGCGACTCCTGAGGGAGAGATCACATACTCCAGGTAGCGGACTGACTGTGTATGGAACTCGCATTTTTCCGCTTTGATGCGAAGATGGTGTGAGAGGAGGCGTTCGAGTACCTGGCGTACCTGATTGATGTGGGTGCTGAAGTCCGGAGAATACACGTGGATGTCGTCGAGGTAGACCATAACGAACCTGCCGAGCATGTCCCGGAGCACGTCGTTGATGAAGGATTGAAAGACAGACGGGGCGTTGGCCAGGCTGAAGGGCATCACCAGGTACTCGTAGTGCCCGGTGCTGGTGCTGAAGGCCGTCTTCCACTCATCGCCCTCCTTCACGCGAATCAGGTTGTAGGCGTTCCGCAGGTCGAGTTTTGTATACCATTGCGCCGCACGGAGGTGTTCCAGGGCCGAGGGCACCAGTGGAAGCGGGTAGGTGTAGCTGCGTGTGATCCGGTTCAGGTCCCATAGTCAATGCACGGCCTGAGACCGGCGTCGCGTTTAGGCACAAAGAAGAAGCCCGCCGAGACAGGAGAGGTGGAGGGCCGGATGAAGCCGAGGTTCAGGTATTCCGAGATATACTCCGACATGGACTTCTCCTCAGCGGTAGAGAGCGGGTACAGGCGTGCTTTGGGCAAGGAGGTACCTGGCAGGAGGTCGATCGTGCAGTCGCAGGGACGGTGCGGAGGAAAAGCTGGGGGAGAGGTCGTGCCGAAGACTGGAGCCAATTTCGCGTACTGAGCAGGGACGTTGGGAGGAAGAGGATCCGGCTGGGTAAGCGGGAGCGAGTGCAGCTGCAAGGCGGGTTGGAGAATGCAGCATTCCAGGCAACGAGGTGACCAACGGGTGAGCTCGAGGGTAGACCAGGAGATGAGCGGGTCATGTTCACGGAGCCAGGGGAGTCCCAAGATGATGGGGTACGTAAGGGACCCAAGTGGATAGAGCGTGATGGATTCTTGGTGAGTCGCCCCGGTGAGCAAGCAGAGGGGGGCTGTGACCCGAGTGAGGAAGCCCGAGCCGAGAGGGCGGCCGTTGGCCGAGGAGACACGGCGCCTGAGTGTAAGGTCGGTGCAGGGGATCTTCCATCGGGAGACGAGATGCTGGGCGATGAAGTTCCCTTGAGTCAATCAATGCTGTAAGAGGCAGATTGGTGTGAGCGAATCGCATGACCACAGGAAGGGTAAAAGATGACTCAAGCGAGGTTCGACTCACCCTGGGTGTGCTTGCTGGGACTCTGGCACGCGAGGCGGCAGGATCGGATGATGGAGCGAGGTCGCAGGTGGGACGCAGATGGCGGTCCGAACCGCAATAGCAGCACAAGCCTTGCTCGAAGCGGCGCCGGTGCTCCTCCGTCGGCAGGTGGGCGCGAGCGAGTTCCATGGGCTCGGGAGGAGGCGAACACTCGTGAGGTGGAGAAGAAGCAGGCCGAGGAGCAGAGGCGGAGCGTGGAGCGAGGAGCTGGGTTCCTCCAGCGACAGGTCCAGGTCCCTCCCAGCCAGTTCTCTGCGGAGATCGGAACGCAGGCCCTGACGGAAAGCGGAGAGGAGGGCAGGGGTGTTCCACCCGCTCTGGGCCGCTAGGGTGCGGAAATGCAGAGCATAGTCGGCAGCGGAGCGGCGACCCTGCCGTAGAGAAAGGAGTACTTCCCCAGAGGAACGCCCCTCCCGGGGATGTTGGAAGACGGCGCGGAACGCTGTCAGGAAGCTGTCGTAGACTCTGACCTCCTTGGCTTGTTGTGTCCAAATGGCCGTGGCCCAATCGAGGGCTCTACCGGTGAGGAGGGACACGATGAGGGCGATTCGGACCGCGTCGGACTCAGGTGGTGAGCTGGTGAAATATAGCTGACACTGGAGGAGGAAGCCTTCGCAGCATTCTGGATTGCCGTCGTACTTTTCCGGTAGGGCGATGCGTTAGGCCGCTGAAGGCTGACGAGGAGGGCTGGGAGGAAGAGGAACTGCCGCAGCGGGCTGCACAGCGGAGGAAGACGAAAGCTGGGATACTCGCTGAGTCAGGTCGCTGAGCTCTGGTTCTCGGCGAGCACAGAAACCACTCCCACTATCTCCTGAATCCGAGCGTGGAGGTCGGCGAGCTGTTCCGCTGTGGAAGCGTCGGGGAGCGAGCTGGTGGCCGCTGCCTCCATGTTGTCGGCTTCTCGATCTGTAATGCCACGAGGAGTGAGGAGGCAGTGGTAAGACAGGTTTTATTATAAACAAACACTTGAATGCAGGGGTAGAGAGCTACGTGACTTGGCTAGAGAACCTTGTCGAGAAGCGTGAGAGTGAGGGTGTGAGGTGGTTATATGTGTGTGGGAGGAAGTCCGGAATGAGAAACAGGTGCGGGTGATCAGTAGGTCGGCGAGGCAGAGCGAGGCAAGGTGCGCGCGGGTGGAGCGGTGCTGGAGGCGGGCGTGACAGCACATATCTGCAAATCTGCTTGTATTCCTTTGTAAACAGTTACCAGTGTTGTCACGAGGGGACAGCATTCATCATTGTGATTTTAATATTTTACTTTTAAAATGTAGCATGTTTGACAACAACAATCTCTTCCTGTTCTTGAAATAAAGTTAAGCGCAATGAAAATTTATGTCTATCTGTGAAGATTATGCAGTCCATATAGCTTGAACAGATTCTTATGGCAAACTGAGGTGGTGTAAATACCATCTCCAAATGGTATTAGAATTGCATTTATTAATTTAGCAGACATTTTGAGGCAATTTACAAAATCGTTCTTACAGAATCAGAGATAAAAACAGCGTAATATTAGCATCAGCAAGAGTAAGGTGAACCCAGAATGTTTAAGTTCACAAAGATTTTCCCCAAGAGCTGAGATGTACTGTCAAGAGGCCATTACAGTGGAATCTCTGAATTTGACTTAATAATATAAGAAGTCTTTATAGATAAGATAAAAGAAGAAGTAATGTAAATAGGATTAATCCATGACCAACCCCCAAATTATTGTTTTTTAAACCTATATTCATATGTAATTAATTATTAAAAACATGAATAAGGCAAAGGAATGTAATACAATAATAATAATAATAATAATAATAATAATAATAATAATAATAATCAATACATTAAAAAAGTGAAATAGAGTGAAACTTTATAGCAGTTTCGGCACGTCTGGGACAGCAGCGGCATGACTAAAGGGAACTGAAAGTATACCCATAGACTGATATAATATACATTTATGTAATATAATAGCATAATAATATGTTTTACATAATAATATACATAATATGCCTATGATCACGTTCTAGTTATTCTTTTGGGTTTTATGGTGATTGGCATACCATATTGGTGCCATATCGCCACAGACTGGAGTGGAGTGCATCGTGTTTGGAATATCACACCATTAAGTGTTTTATTTGGGGTGCTGATGTTCGAAGGCAGAATTTTTGTTCGAATTTTGGGGCAAATAAAATTCAAACGGACCATTCAATTTTCAAGTTGTTCAGTGGAAGAGGCGTTTGAATTCTGAGGTTCCTCTGTATACTGAATTTGGAAAAAAAACATATGCTGAAGAAACAACTAATGTCATATATCAGACTGGTCTAAACATCTGGCAAGGTACCTGTGAATGGCAGGAGGGCATAAGAAGTGGAAGAATATAGCATTGGTGGGTGGAATTTGGTTGGGGAAGTGGAATGGACGGTTCCGTTTTATTTTGAAAAAAGAAGGAAGAAATGCAGGAAACTAGGATTTGGGGATTATCCCTCAGCAATGGATATGCTAATACCTGTGTGCTGTAGTAACTCTTGGTACAGGGAAGGGAGACAGCCATAAGTGCAAGTGCTTTATTACAAAATGACATATTGGATACAACATGCAGACAGGATGGGGTATAGGATGAAAACAGAGAGGCTATGTGGCTAGGCAGACACTGAGACTGGAAGTAAACAGAGAGGCCAACCAAGCTAACAGGTAACACAGATATAATGCTAATACAAACAGAGACACTAGCATACAATGCTAATACTAACAGAGAGAGGGTGGTTAGTATTAGCACTAACAGTTGGCAAGGAAACACACAAGACATGGATCAATGCATGAAACAAGAACTAGAGCAGACAAAACGTTACAGGAGCAACAGGGGTGGCCACAACACATAAATACAGGAATAAGAATAAACAAATGATAACAAAAACACAGGAAGACTAGGAGCCAGGAATATAAGACAACCAACAAAGAAGTGCACAGGAAGGACAGCTTATATAGGGAAAACACAGTGGGGTGTAATTAAGCAGCCTGCTGTGGAAAGACAAGAGGGTCAGAAGGGAGATGGGAGGAGGGAGGATGATGTACAGTGGTGCTTGAAAATTTGTGAACCCTTTAGAATTTTCTGTATTTCTGCATAAATATGACCTAAAACATCATCAGATTTTCACACAAGTCCAAAAAGTAGATAAAGAGAACCCAGTTAAACAAAAGAGACAAAAATATTATACTTGGTCAT
>JAJAGP010000802.1:227957-291134 GCA_025084515.1 Ancistrus triradiatus | reverse complement strand
ACTTAGAAAGATGAGAGAGGGCTGTAATTTTCATCATAGCTACACTTCAACTATGAGAGACAACATGAGAAAAAAAATCCAGGAAATCACAATGTCTTATTTTTAAAGAATTTAATTGTAAATCATGATGGAAAATAAGTATTTGGTCACCCACAAACAAGCAAGATTTTTGGCTCTCACAGACCTGTAACTTCTTCTTTAAGAAGCTCTTCTGTCCTCCACGCATTACCTGTATTAATAGCACCTGTTTGACCTTGTTATCTGTATAAAAGACAGAGTCAGACTCCAAACTCAACTATGGCCAAGACCAAAGAGCTGTTGAAGGACACCAGGAAGAAAACTGTAGACCTGCACCAGGCTGGGAAGAGTGAATCTTCAATAGGCAACCAGGCTGGTGTGAATAAACCAACTGTGGGAGCAATGGAAGACAGGCAAGACCATTTGATAATCTCTCTCGATCTGGGGCTCCACACAAGATCTCATCCTGTGGGGTCAAAATGATCATGAGAATGGTGAGCAAAAATCCCAGAATGACATGGAGGGACCTGATGAATGACCTGCAGAGAGCTGGGATCAAAGTATCAAGGCTACCATCAGTAACACACTATGCCGAGAGGGACTCGGATCCTGCAGTGCCAGTCGTGCCCCCCTGCTTAAGCCAGTACATGTCCACGCCCGTCTGAAGTTTGGCAGAGAGCATATGGATGATCCAGAAGAGGATTGGGAGAATATCATGTGATCAGAAGAAACCAAAACAGAACTTTTTGGTAAAAACTCAACTCGTCGTGTTTGGAGGAAGAAGAATGCCGAGTTGCACCATACCTACTGTGAAGCATGGAGGTGGAAACATCATGTTTTGGGGCTGTTTTTCTGCAAAGGGAACAGGACGACTGATCCATGTTAAAGGAAGAATAAATGAGGCCATGTATTTTTTAGATGTTAAGCCAAAACCTCCTTCCATCAGTGAGAGCATTGAAGATGGAACGTGGGTCTTCCAGCATGACAATGATCCCAAACACACCGCTTGGGCAACAAAGGAGTGGCTCTGGAAAAAGCATTTCAAGGTCCTGGAGTAGCCTAGCCAGTCTCCAGATCTCAACACCCTTAGAAACTTTGTGGAGGGAGTTGAAAGTCCGTGTTGTCCCAAAACATCACTGCACTAGAGGAGATCTGCATGGAGGAATGGGCCAAAATACCAGCTACAGTGTGTGCCAACCTGGTGAAGACTTACAGGAAACGTTTGACCACTGTCATTGCCAACAAAGGTTAGGTTACAAAGTATTGAGTTGAACCAAATTTATTGACCAAATACTTATTTTCCACCATAATTTACAATTAAATTCTTAAAAATTCCTTACAATGTGATTTCCTGGATTTTTTTTAATCATTTTCTCTCTCGTAGTTGAAGTGTATGATGAAAATTACAGACCTCTCTAACCTTTCTAAATAGGAGAACTTGCACAATCAGTGGCTGACTAAATAAGTTTTTGCCCCACTATAATTATAGACCAATTTCAAATCTACCGTTTCTGTCCAAAATCTTAGAAAAAAGCCGTCTATCAGCAGCTCTGCAGTTACCTCCAAAGAAATGATATTTATGAAACATTTCCGTCTGGCTTCAGGTCCCATCATAGTACTGAAACAGCGTTAATTAGGGTACTAAATTATTTGTTAATGTCCTCAGATAATGGATCTGTTTGTTTTCTTGTTCTGTTGGATTTAAGTGCAGCATTTGACACTATAGATGATGATTTTTTATTAAACAGACCAGAAAATACTGTGGGTATTAATTGATTGGCACTTTCTTGGATTAACTCCTACTTAACCAACTGGTACCAGTTTGTTCATGTAAATAACCTAAGGTCTAAGCTCTCAAAAGTGAAGTATGGTGTGTCCCAGGGGTCAGTGCTTGGTCCACTTGTATTCTCCCTGTACCTGCTGCCACTAGGCTCAGTTATTCGTAAACATGGCATTAGTTTCCACTGCTATGCAGATGATACACAGCTGTACATATCGGCCAAACCTAATGACAGCCGTACAATCAACAAAATTGAGGACTGTGTAAAGGAAATAAAAGATTGGATGTCATTTAATTTTCTCTTACTTAACTCAGATAAAACTGAGGTTCTATTAGTGGGACCCAAGGCTGTGGGAAACAGGTTGGCTACATCTATCCTAAATCTAGAAGGTTGTTCAGTATTGCCCAGTCTGTCTGTAAAAAACTGTGTCACATTTGATTGAGATCTCTCCTTTGATGCGCACATTAGCAGCATCACTCGAATTGCTTTCTTTCAATTGCATAATATTGCTAAACTTAGAATTATCTTCTCTTTTAATGATGCAGAGAAACTGGTTCATGCGTTTATAACCTCAAGGTTGGATTACTGTATCGCCTTAGTTACTGGATGATGTAGTGAATCTATAAATAAACTTCAATTAGTTCAGAATGCAGCAGCCCGAGTGCTAACTCGAACTAGAAAATTTGATCATATCACTCCTGTTCTATCCTCTCTGCACTGGTTACCAGTCAAATTCCCCATTGATTACAAAATACTTCTTATAACATATAAAGCTCTACATGGCCTGGCCTCACATTATCTGAGTGAACTCTTAGAGTCTTACAATCCAGCTCGTCTAGTTCAATCGCAGGGTGCAGGACTTCTTTTAGTTCCTAGAATTAAAAAAGTCACAGCAGGGGGAAAGGCTTTCTCATACATGGCCCCCCAACTATGGAAGAAACTTCCCACTTTCGTTCGAGACTCAGACACTCTCCAAATTTTTAAATCTAAGCTAAAGACATACTTTTTAACGCAGGCTTTTGACTAGATTTAGACCGGGCTTGGGTCACTGGGGCCGGAGTCTGGAGTCATGTCTGGCCT
This sequence comes from Ancistrus triradiatus, assembly GCA_025084515.1. Classification (NCBI taxonomy): domain Eukaryota; kingdom Metazoa; phylum Chordata; class Actinopteri; order Siluriformes; family Loricariidae; genus Ancistrus; species Ancistrus triradiatus. Next base: position 288,255 of record JAJAGP010000802.1, on the reverse strand, counting down.
GCCTGCCTTGTCCGTTAGCCGGGAGTGTCGGGTGGGAGGTCTGGCTGAACTGGGCTTTGGTCCTCTTGATCTTGACTCGTGCATCCTTGCCTTAAACTAAGGGCAGAGCTGGGGGTTCATAGTCAAAGAGTGTTATGGTGATCAGAGACATTGGGTTGCTGTCTTCTGCCTCCCGTGGGGTTGCCGATGTCTCATGTGATCCCTCTTGGCTGTGTTACCTACCAGTTCTCCTCTTTCTAGCTATGCTGCTATAGCTAATGCTGCCGGGGTCTCATGCTACACATGGCATCAGTGATTGTTAATGGACTCTTAATCAATAACTAATTACATTTTCTGTTTTCTTTCTGTGTTCCGGAACCAGTTCCAGCCCCACACATGATGTTCATCCGCTGCAGCTTCACTCAAGCTGATTCCGTCATCAGCTCCAGCCCCATCATACCCGGGCCCCACCATAGGGCAGTAACTCTCTCCCTCCTCCGGTTGACTGGCGTCGAAGTGCCGCCAACGACTTTCCTGCTTAGACTCAGGATCCTGGAGTGACTCTGTGTATCGGACTACTTAATGTTGATGTGCATATTTCACATTTTGTTTGAACTATGACTCCATGACTTATTAGTTTAGTTAAATTTGTTTCATTTTTAGATTTATCATCTATTCCGCCCAAGGAGGTTGGGTTCCCTTTTTGAGTCTCGGTCCTCCCATGGCTTTTTCCTCATAACACTTAGGGATTTTCCTTGCCACTGTCGCCGGCGGCGCCAGCCGCGCCAACATGGCGGCCGCACCACTATAAATAGCGCTTCCTAAGCGCCGGCCGACGGCGCACTATCAGTTCATATATGCAATTTCTCTCACTTTTCGAAGAGTTTTCAGTAGCGATTTTTGAAAGGGCTTAACGGTACGACTGGTCCTAAAAGAGGATCAGCCGAGTAGAGTTTGGAGACTCGAGGTAACGTTGCCAGGGAATTAGATAGGAAAAGAGACAGTTTATCGCTACTGACCTCTCTTCCTCCATTGTTCCGCTGCGCTCCTGGACCGCCCCTCGCCGTCGCCGACCGGCCGCTATTCTCTCTCTCCCGGCGCCTCTCGACTTGTTTGAGCCTCAGGTATCCCCCTCCCCGCTGGGAGTCTTCTATTTCCCATTTTTTGTGTTCTTTTGTCCAGCGCTTGCACTCCTTGCAGCATGGCAGAGATGCCTCAGCTAATGCTCCGGCTTCTCCTGGGTCTCTTCGGAGATCTCCCTACTGCGCATGCGCAGTTCCCCTCCAGTCTCGCTGCATAGCGATCTCTTTTTTGTTCCTTTTATCCTCATCGGTCTTATCTGACCTATCGCGCCTAGGGCGTTAGTTTAGTTTGATTACAGGTTTTAGGAATCTCTCCTCTTAAGCCATATTAAGCGATTGTTGCCTTTGTTTGAGCCCGTTCAATATGGCCCTTCAGTTTGCCCTTACGCTCTTATTCAGTTGTATCCCTGGTTCCTCTCACGGCCACTTGGTGTAGTGGTAACTCACTCGCCACCCGCTACCTACACACTTGGGATCAAATCCCGGTCACAGTCACTCCCACGAGTGTCTGTGCTTTCCTCGTCGGCTTTGCATCCATCCTCCTGCCATTACACCAAGGTGTGTATATTTCTTTATTTTCTCCTCACAGTGCTTTTCATAAGTAATATTTCATGTTCATATTTTTTCCTGCACTTGGGTCCACCTTCCCCTACAGCTTCCCTTCGACCAGTATCCTGCACCCTGGTCGACCCATAACAGTTATAGGGTTACTTTATTTGTTATAGTGCTATTTGTGTTTGTTTTAGGGTTATTTGTGTTTGTTATAGGCCTGTTTTATTTGCTATAGGATTATATGTGTTTGTTATATGGTTCTTTTTGTTTGTTATATAGTTATTTTATTATTTATAGGGTTAAATTTTATAAGGCAACTTTTATGTGTTATAGAATTGCTGTAAAGAGGAAATATGGGTCTTATTTTTAACCACAGACAGACAAAACCACAACCAATACAGGAACAGGAACAAGAACAGAAACTGGGTCAGTCTATGCTGGCAATTATTTCAAAACTACTTCACTTGTTTTTCAGTATGAGCAAGCCATGTGTGTTTAGATTTATCTGTATTGAGCATTGCTGCAGATTAGGAAGAGGATATACTGCTTAAGCAAATAAATAAACAAATAAAAAAGCACAGGCTTATCAGACTAGCTTCCCCTGGAGAAGTTCAAACAGGACCTTGGACAGTATCTCCATACAGATTCTAGGGAAGAACGTTAACCTCCCTATTACCACCTCAATCCAGAGCCTGCTGGTTCAGGAACCTTCTTAGGTGATATGTCAAGGCTGAGACTTTTAGTAATCAAGTCCGAATCAAGTCCGAGACTTTTAGTAATTGAGTCCAAGTTGAGACCAAGACTTTTACTTATCGAGTCTGAGTCAAGATCGAGACTTTCAGTAGTCGAATTTGAGTCAATACCGAGACTTTCGTAGGATTCCAATTTGTATGTAGGTACAGTCCAAGGTCTTTGTTGAGCTTCTCCAGGGGAAGCTAGTCTGATAAACCTGTTCTTTTTTATTTGTTTATTTATTTGCTTAAGCAGTATATAATCTTTCTAATCTTCAGCAATGCTCAACACAGATAAATCTAAATTCACATGACTCGCTCATACTGAAAAACAAGTGAAGTATTTTTGAAATAGTCTCGGCATAGACTGGCCCAGTTTCTGTTTCTGTGCATCCTGTTGGTTGTGGTTTTGTCTAGCTGTGGTTTAAAAATAAGACTCTTATTTCTTCATTACAGCAGTTCTATAACACATAAAAGTTACCTTATAGAACATAACCCTATAAATAATAAAATAACTGTAGCAAATAAAACAGGCATATAACAAACGCAAATAACCCAATAACAAATAAAATAACTCTATAACAAATAAAGTAACCCTACTTGGATTAGAACGGAGGAATATTTAGCCTTAAATGAAGCCTCACCTCCTGGATACAGTCATGCTCATCGCCCTCGTCCTAATGGTTAGGGGGGAGGTGTAGCCAAATTTTGACAAAGACCTAGGTGTTACAACTAAATCCCATTACAAGGGTAATTTGTTTGAAATATTGATTCTTAATGTTACTGATCCATCGTTATGGAAGTCAAAACCACACTCTTTCCAGCTTATCACTATTTACCGTCCTCCAGCTCAGCATTAAACAGCATTAATTAGGGTACTATATTATTTGTTAATGTCCTCAGATAATGGATGTGTTTCTTTTCTTGTTCTTTTAGATTTAAGTGCAGCATTTGACACTATAGATCATGATGTTTTACTAAACAGACTAGAAAATACTGTAGGTGATAAGGGATTGGCATTTCCTTGTTTTAAATCCTACTTGACTGACCAGTACCAGTTTGTTCATATAAATAATCTAAGGTCTAAGCTCTCAAAAGTGATAAGATGTGCCTCATGGGTCAGTGCTTGGCCCACTTTTATTGTCTCTGTACATGTTACCACTAGGCTCAATTATTCGTAAACATGTCAAGTCAAGTCAGATCTATGTATATAGCGCTTTTTACAATGGAGCATTGTCTCAAAGCAACTTTACAAGTTTAGATTATCTCCTAATAACTACGTCCAATCCCAAATTGAGCAAGCCTAGGGCGACAGTGGCAAGGAAAAACTCCCGAAGTGTTATGAGGAAGAAACCTTGGGAGGACCAAGACTCAAAAAGTGACCCAACCTCCTTGGGCGGCGTAGATGATAAATCTAAGAACGAAACTAAAGTCATGGAGTCATAGTTCAAATAAAATGTGAAGTATGCACATCGGCATTAAGTGGCCCGGGTATGATGGGGCTGGAGCTGATGACGGAAGCAGCTTGAGTGGAGCTGTAGCAGATGAACATCACGTGTGGGGCTGGAACTGGTACCGGAGAGAAAACAGAAAATGTAATTAGTTATTGATTAAGAGCACAGTGCCTATTAACCATCACTAATGCCACGTGTAGCATGAGACCCCGGCAGCATTAGCTATAGCAGCATAGCTAGAAAGAAGAGAACTGGTAGGTAACACAGCCAAGAGGGATCACGTGAGACATCGGCAACCCCACAGGAGGCAAATGACAGCAACCCAATGTCTCTGATCACCATAAGACTCTTTGACTATGAACCCCCAGCTCTGCCCTTAGTCTAAGGCAAGGATGCACGAGCCAAGATCACAAGAAGCCCAGTTCATCCTGATCGCCCACCCCTCACTCCCGGCTAAAGGACGAGGCAGACAGGCCAGACATGACTCCAGACTCCGGCCCCAGTGACCCAAGAGAGGACATCATTAAAAGAGAGGACATGGCATTAACCATGACATATCAGCCAAACCAAATGACGGACCAAACTGCAGTTAGCTTCAGAAGGAAAGGGTGAACCAAATTATAAATAAATAAAAGAAACAAAAAGGTTCACCAAAAGCAAGCTAAAATAAAACGATAAAGAAAACCCAAGTCATAAATGTACAGCACCGCGTACGCTCCGCTTGAGCTTCCAACGCTTCGTGCATGTGCGGACTCGTATGCCATTGGCGCAACAGAGCCACGTCGTAAGCATATCTGTGAATAGGGACACTTTCCGCTTGCGACATGGCTCCGCTTCGTCAATGGCTTTCGAGTCCACACATGCACGAAGCGTTGGAAGCTCAAGCGGAACGTCTGCGATTGCATGCCACGACAAAACTCGCCTAAAAATCGCCCGCTGGAGTGTGGCATGGACGCGGGGAAGGAACCGGACGAGACTAAAGAAGCTCAGTGTCCTTTCCATACACGTTCGCATGAGGAACATATATATGAGATGGCCTTTTTATTTTAGTTTTATTGTAGTTTTCTTTTGGTGAACCTTTTTGTTTCTTTTATTGATTTATATTTTGGTTCACCCACTCCATCTGGAGCTAACTGCAATTGGATCCTAAAATCCATTTTTCTTTTATTTTTATGGTTCGTCACTATTTTAATATAGCGAATGGTAACAGTATGGTGCGACCAAAAATAGGCCCCAGCATTAGCTCTGGGACCTCCACTTTGGGGGTCCCCAGCCATCACAGAAAGCACCAGTCTCCACCCAGCCCCAAACCATGGATGACTAATTCAGCCATGTATTTGGGACCCCCCATAAACCCTGAACGCTGAGAGAGAACGCTGACCACTGATGCGAGGATTGTGAGGATCAGGCAACGCAGACTCATTAGCACGATTTCACACAGGACGCATGCTGTTTTTTAGCTGTTAGCAGTTGATTACTTTTAAACTATAGTACAAAACATACTACAAGTTCTCCTACTTAGAAAGATGAGAAAGGTTTGTAATTTTCATCATAGGTACACTTCAACTACGACAGACAAAATGAGATCGCCCACAAACAAGCAAGAATTCTGGCTCTCACAGACCTATAACTTCTTCTTTAACAAGCTCTTCTGTCCTCCACTCATTAGCAGTATTAATGGCACCAGTTTGACTTCATTATCTGTATAAAAGACACCTGTCCACAGCCTCAAACAGTCAGACTCCAAACTCAACCATGGCCAAGACCAAAGAGCTGTCAAAGGACACCAGGAAGAAAATGGTGAACCTGCAGCAGGCTGGGAAGAGTGAATCTACAATAGGCAAGCAGGTTGGTGTGAATAATTCAACTGTGGAAGCAATCATAAGAAAATGGAAGCCATACGAGACCATTGATAATCTCCCTCGATCTGGGGCTCCATGCAAGATCTCATCCCGTGGGTCAAAATGATCATGAGAACTGTGAGCAAAAACCCCAGAACTATACGGAGGGACCTGATGAATGACCTGCAGAGAGCTGGGACCAAAGTAACAAAGGCTACCATCAGTAACACACTACGCCGAGAGGAACTCAGATCCTGCAGTGCCAGGCGTGCCCCCTGCTTAAGCCAGTACATGTCCACGCCCGTCTGAAGTTTGGCAGAGAGCATATGGATGATCCAGAAGAGGATTGGGAGAATATCATGTGGTCAGATGAAACCAAAATAGAACTTTTTGGTAAAAACTCAACTCGTCGTGTTTGGAGAAAAAAGGATGCTGAGTTGCACCCCAAGAACACCACACCTACTGTGAAGCATGGGGGTGGAAACATCATGCTTTGGGGCTGTTTTTCTGCAAAGGAGACAGGACGACTGATCCGTGTTAAGGGAAGAATGAACGGGGCCATGTATCGTGAAATTTTAAGCAAATCATCAGTGAGAGCATTGAAGATGGAACGTGGCTGGGTCTTCCAGCATGACAATGATCCCAAACACACTGCTTGGGCAATGAAGGAGTGGCTCCGTAAAAAGCATTTCAAGGTCCTGGAGTGGCCTAGCCAGTCTCCAGACCTCAACCCCATAGAAAATTTGTGAAGTCCATGTTGCCCAGCGACAGCACCAAAGCATCACTGCTCTAGAGGAGATCTGCATGGAGGAATGGGCCAAAATACCAGCTACAGTGTGTGCCAAACTGGTGAAGACTTACAGGAAACGTTTGACCTCTGTCATTGCCAACAAAGGTTATGTTACAAAGTATTGAGTTGATCCAAATTTATTGACCAAATACTTATTTTCCACAATTAAATTCTATAAAAAGCCTACAGTGTGATTTCCTGGATTTTTTTTCTCATTTTGTCTCTCGTAGTTGAAGTGTACCTATGATGAAAATTACAGACCTCTCTCATCTTTCTAAGTAGGAGAACTTGCACAATCAGTGGCTGACTAAATACTTTTTTACCGGCGGATTATATTTTTCGCCACTAATCGTTATTTAGTAACTTTACAGGTATACCAGAGTTGCGTCTTTTCGGCCTCATCTTTTGCAGTAGTGTGTGTTTTTATAGCTTTATTCACAGCCTTTTCCCACCTTCTTTTTTTTCTGAGACTTAATTTTTTGTATTACAAAAACATTAACGTTTTGTATTAACTTAGAGACTCAGACACTCTCCAAAATTTTAAGCCTAAGCTAAAGACATACTTATTTGCGCAGGCTGTTGACTAGATTTAGACCAGGATGCATGGTTCAGGTCAATGGGGCCGGAGTCTGGAGTCATGTCTGGCCTGTCTGCCTCCAGTTGGCTGGGGATAAAGTGCTGCCAAGGACTTTCCTGCTTAGACTCAGGATCCTGCAGTGACTCTGTGTATCGGACTACTTAATGCCGATCTGCATATTTTACATTATGTTATTTGAACTATCAATACATGATTTATTAGTTTAGATCAATTAGTTTCATTCTTACATTTATCATCTATGCTGCCCAAGGAGATTGGGTCCCTTTTTGTGTCTTGGTCCTCCCAAGGTTTCTTCCTCATAACACTTAGGGAGTTTTCCTTGCCACTGTCGCCCTAGGCTTGCTCAATTTGGGATTGGAGGTAGATATTAGGAGATAATCTAAAATTGTAAAGTTGCTTTGAGACAGTGCACCATTTGAAAAAGCACTGTAAAAATAAATATGACTTCACTTGACTTTCAGTAGTAAAGTCCGAGTCAAGCCCGAGATTTTTAGTAATCAAATCTTTGTTCACTCTTCAGATTACTTTTTGCCCCAGGTATAATTGAATGCCTTCCCTCATACCATGTCAGACTTTTTATGACATTTTAGACCTTGAATATGAAAATTAAAATTCACAAAACTTTTTATGAATCCACATGTACCCTGAGCCTAAATATTAATACTGTTTTGTGTCTATATAAACCTCATATTAGTGTCTCTACCCTGTTATCAAAGCTCCCTTCTGTTATACATAAACAGGAAGAGCATGTATTACGTGTAAGGGAATAAAAATAAACTGTTTGGGACATCATAGTTCATCAAATGAACATTTACACAGACTGAAACGGAAAGGAAAAATGTCCTGCTTCATAATCTATGAAGGAAGCCTTTGAAGAAGTTGCCTTTGTCACACTAAAGTTTCACATGAATTCTGGTTGTGTAACATCATCCACGTTGGGTCGCTGTTGCAACTGTATGCATGTGATGCCAGTGTCAACCGTCTGAGTACTTACGAAAGAATGATTAGGTCATTTTAAGTCTGGTTATGCTAAAAACACCACTTAAATAATAATAACAATTATTCATAAACAGACAAACAAAATGTTTTACATACAGGCTAAAGAGCAAACAGAGCTCGTTTATTCAGCCCCTGATAAGCAGGTGACCAAGTATTAATGGGTTTTTGGATAACATTGTTTCCATGCACTTTAGTCCATTTGGTTCAGTGCCCGATAGGAAAGGGCAATAAATAACAATATTAATATCTCCATAAGGGGGAGTGCCAAATCGTGCACGCTGTGCCAACGAGGGTCAACTGTGAGACAGCGTGGGATCGAACTCTGAGCGACGGCGTCAGAGTCCGTAACCCTAACCACGAGACCAAAGGACGAGTCACGTGGTGTGCATGCAGAACAGGTGGTAAACCCATATTAAATGCCTCACCTAACGTGGGCTTGAAAATTAGAACGAATAGTGCATATTTAAGTTTTCACACGAACGCCAGCACTGGGCATTGCATTAAAATATGTGTGTGGCAAACGTGGAGGAATAATCGCTCGGTTGAAAAAGAGCAATCGCTTTCTCTCACTCTCCCTCAAACGGAGACTGCATGTGCGCTCGACCAGCAGCTCGGGAGGGTAGAGAAAGCAATGACGTGCTGTAAAGTAGAGCCCGCAGGTTCCCGAAAAGCGAAGCGAGTCACGGTTCTACGCATGCATGCACAAGGTAGAGGCTACAGCGGGCGCAAAGCTGGCCACCATACCATGCATGCGCAGCATGACATCGGACGCAAAAGACGCAATGCGACGTCACGGGTCTACGCAAACCAGCGCAGCACGACATCGGACGCGTGAGCGGAACGGGGCTGAGGAGCAGCGAAGCGTTCCCTTTTTAAACGGGACGGGGCTGAGAAGCAGCAAAGCGTCCCCTTTAAATACAGCGCGCGCGGCGGCAACGGTCTTCCGAACAAAGCGCGAGAATAGATACTTTAAATGAAGAAACGGGAACGGCAAGGAGAACAGGGAGATGGGTGGAACACCGCAACAGCGAGTGTAAAGCCCCGGATTGCTCCGGCGGAGCCGTGATGCAGCACAGGGAGCGCGAACAACGGATACTGACCCTGCTCTAGCGTCTAATTCCCTGGCGGTTACCATTCGGCTTCCTAGCCGTACAATTACTGATCCTCTTCAAAGAATCAGTTACCGACTGTCCCTGACATTAACGATTACCGGCAAGCGTTCGCTGCAGCACGTCTGAGCCGGATGAGGGCTCGGATGGGCGATGGTACCCCCATCAAGGTGGATGGTGCGACGCCGACTGAACTCAGGATGGATCTTAAATACCTGAGTCAGTTGCCCATAAAGCAAACGAGCGGCTTGATTAGATCTGCACGTGACCGTCAGGGTCTCAACCTGAGAAAAGAAAGCCAACGCCGCCCCATATCGGCGGACAGGCAGGTGAGCCCATGTCACAGTAACAGGGTTATTTCACTTGTTAAAGGTTCTCCCCAGTTCTTTCCTTTGGCCATTTTTACTTTTAAATTCTCTCCAGCTAAGAAAAAAGGTTCTGTGAGAAGTCGAGTTACTGTTTTGTAAAGACCATTCATTGCTTTGTTGTAGAACAGGAGGGACAGATATTAAATTAAGCTTTAAACTTAAACTGCTGCATTTTCTCCAGCTCTTCGGCCTCCATCTCTGCGGCACTCTTTACCACGGCAGGGCGGCAGGGTGGCAGGGCGTGGGGAGAGAACGCTGAGAGAACGCTGAGAGAACGCTGAGAGAACTGACGCGAGGATTGCGAGGATCTGGCAACCCAGACTGATTCTCCGCGGTTGCACACAGGACGCACGCCGTTTCGTAGCTGTTAGCAGCTTATTACCTTTGAACTATTTTAATTCCCGATCGTATCTGTATCATATATAATCGTATATATAGTAGGTTTTTACAACATCTTAATTATTTTATTCTCGTACCGGCGGATTATTTTTTTTGCCGCTAATCGTTATTTAGTAACTTTACAGGTATACCGGCTTGTGTTTGTAGCCATTAGTTAATTACCAGAGTTGCGTTTTCTTCGAAGTAGTGTGTGTTTTTATAACTTTTTTACAGTCTTTTCCCACCTTCTTTCTGAGACTTAATTTTTTGTGACGTTTTGTATTAACTTGGATTAACGCTTTAATCGAGCATTGCATTGGACCATCGGCTGCAGCTGAACCAGATCTTCACTCGGCACCCCACAACACCACCTGAAGCTAAGTACCTTTAATTAATTGTACTAACATGGCTTCTGCTGTGCTTGTTCCCTGTGCCGAGTGTGGCATGTTTAGCTATTCTTCCTCCGTCATTAGTGTAAATTTTACTTGTGATAGGTATAGGCTTGTAGCCAGTCTGACGGAGAAGATTGTAGTTTTAGAGGCGCGCATCAGCTAGCTCAGCTCCTAACTTAGCAGATCTGGATGCCACAGGTGAAGTTAGAGCCCCGGCAGAGTCCTCGCAGCAGGGCAAGTGGGTGACTTGTGATAAGACATATACGGAAAAAATACCAAAAACAAGGCTACGTATAGCAGTGTGATAGGTATCGGCTTGTAGGCCGGTTGACGGGGAAGATTGGTAATTTTAGAGGCGCGCATCCAGCTTAGCTCAGCTCCTAACTTAGCATATCTGGGATGCCACAGGTGAAGTTAGAGCCCCGGCAGGCAGTCCCCCCGCAGAGGGCAAGTGGGTGACGGTTCGGCGACGTAGTCGTAAGGCTAGTCCACGAGAGCACCACTCTTACCTGTTCACGTGTCCAACAGGTTTTGCCTCCTCAGTTGAACAAAAAAAACACCCCTGAGCCAGCCTGTTTGAAAGAGCTCATGGTCATAGGTGACTTCTATTTTACGGACCAACACGTGAAAACTTGCTAGCCTACCCCTTATAGGGACACCCAGCAGCTAGAAGTTCTCTGTATTCCCGGAGCCAGAGTGCCGGACATTGTAACGAGTCTTTAGTGAACTCGAGAGCCGCAGATTCTCATAGGATAGTTATTCATGTAGGGGCTAATGATATACGCCCTTCGTCAAGTCAGAGGTGACTAAGGCTAATTTTGTTAGAGGTGGTTAGCGTGGCGAGAGGCGATGTCCAATGCCTGTAGTGTGCTCTGGCCCCACTCCCAATGCGGCGAGGGTGACTAAGCCTACAAGCAGGTTATGGTCCCGCTGACGGCTGGCTGTCCAAGTGGTGCTCTGAAAATATCAATGTGGGCTATACATAGACAACTGGACAGCCTTTGATGGTAAGCCTGGCCTTTTAGTTCCATTCCCACGGGAGGTGCTGCTCTCATCTCCTCTCAACAGTGCCCATAGTCTTAGATGCCCGAATTGGGTTAGGGGCTGACTATACTCTGTCTCACTGAAACTTTGGATTAGACCTGATGAATATTTAGCCGTAAATGAAGCCTCACGCGTCCATAGGAGACAGTCATACCTATAATCCATAGCCCTCGTCCTAAATGGGTCGGGGGGGAGGCTTAGCCCACAATATTTTGACAAAGAGTTAGGTGTAATACAAAAACACAGAACAAAACATCACTCAAATCCCGATTACACAAACAAGAGCCTAATTCAGTTTTGCAAATACTACTGATCCATCTTAATATTAACGTTAATAGTGAACTGACTGATCCATCCATTATGGAAGTCAAAAACCACACTCTTTCCAGCTTTTCACACCTAGTTACCACCCAAAAAATTTTAACAAAAACCACAACCTTAATGTGGACTGATCCATCTTATGGAAGTCAAAACACACTCTTTTCAGCTATCACTATTTACCCCGCCCCCTGGTCCCTATTCAGAATATTTCTTCAGAACAATTTGCCTAACCTTTCTTTCCTGCTTCACTACTAGTCCAACAGATAAGCGCTTTAATTGTAGGTTGATTTCAATATTCACTTTGACAATGAGCAGGATCACTTAAAATGCTAATGCTTTCGTCACGTCCCATCTTAGAAAATCCATGAGTATCACTCAAAATGTGATGGGAACCAACCCCACCAACCGCTGTAATCATAACTTATCAGATCTAATATTAACAGTTTGGGCGTATCTAATATAGATAACCTTGATGTTTTCCCTGCAACGTGATGTTGATTTCAGATCAGATCACTAATCTTTTTAGTATTTTGACAGCTATCCTCTAAACTGAATAAAAACTCCTTCTCTGCCTCGTTATCAACAAAAAAAAAACAAAAAAGTAACAACACCAAAAGCGTCACATAATATCTCTATCTGAATAAAATCCTTCTGCCTCCGTTATCACAACCAAGCGCCCTATCACATCTGCTACTCCAAGCTGCGTTTATAAAAACCTAACCAGACTTTTGAAATTTAAATACACCTATGGAGATCAATCATCTGGAGTGTGTAAACTGAACAATTTAGAATGTGTACTTCACTTCCGCTCAAACTCACACCCTCGACACGACTGCGCCCACCTGGCTAGAGGGTCAAACGTATTAGGGAAAAAAAAGGCTATAGCACAACATGTATAATGACCCACACCGTACCTTAAAAGCAAAAGAACACCAAAACAAATCCCGGAAGACACCCTACCCACAACCCACCCCTCACTTCCCCCCCTGGCGCCCGCCCGTTGCTCCTTAAAGCAAAAAAGAACCGGCATTAATAAAATTATCAAGCGCAAGTGGATGACATAGTAAATCTGAGAGGTGTGTAAAGATTATGCTCTGCGGGCAACAAAAGCATGGCAGAGTAAAAAGCAATGGCCCCTCCAACTACAAAAGCTAAAACGCTCAATAACTTCTCTTCAAATCATTAAGAGAAAAAAACTAAGAATAATCACAAAATACCACAACAAACAAACAACACCGATGTCTTTTCTTTAATATACAAGTACTTCATTATACAATACTCCCTTTAATACAGTCCCCTGCCAAATTAACAAACAAACGGCATACGAGAAAGGACTCTCATCTTCACAGCTTCTGTGTAATTTTAACATAAATAAGAATTTTCATGACTTTCCTTTAAATGATAAGATAGAAAACATAGGCATAAATATTCAACAATCCTCATACATAACTCACCTCACCAAAAGACAAGACTGTATTCAGACAAAAACCTTTCCACTTACCCTCCAATTGGCAGCACTAGTGAAGACGATCTATCTGTTTAATGGACTTAAAATCAAAGACTAAGAATCTTTTAATACACTATATACCCTTTACCAAGCTTTTATACACCACATTCTTCAAACCCCCTAACCAACCATAAAATTAAACACCCAACGTTTAACATAGAAAACCTTAGTCCATAAAATTCCAATGCTTCATCAATCACCAAGCTGTTTCAGCAACCTTAACGCAGATGCAGCACTGTGAAGACATCTGTTTAATGATGCTGTAAATCAAAGACTAGAATCTTTACCAACACAATTACGATACTGAACTATCCGCACTGATCAGCTCGTCAAAGTCCATCAACATGTTTATTAGATCCAATTCAGCTACACGTTTAGACTCAATACACGTATTACCTTAGTGTTATAGAGCCAGTGTTTAGCTATTTTAAATTTCATCCCTTACCCGTAGGTTATGTGCCAAAATCCTTTAAGTCTGCCGTTATCAAACCACTGATTAAAAAATTTTTTTTTTTGACCCTTGTGTGATATCTAATTATAGACCAAATTTCAAATTCTACCGTTTCTGTCCAAAAAGCTTACGAAAAAGTCCGTCATATCAGCAGCTCGTGCAGTTACCTCCAAAGGAATGAAATTTATGAAACATTTCAGTCCTGGCTTCAGGCCCATCAAAATAGTAACTGAAACAGCATTAATTGGGTACTAAATGACTTGTTAATGTCCTCAGATAGGACTAACGGAACTTTTCTTGTTCCGTTAGATTTAAGTGCCAGCATTTGACACTATAGATCATGATGTTTTTTACTAAACATCAGTGGCATCAGTGATTGTAATAAACACTGTGCTCTTATCAATAAACTAATTACATTTTCTGTTTTCTCTCCGAGCTGTGTTCCGGCAGTTCCGGCCCCACACATGAATGAGGTTCATCTGATGGAGCTCCATCCTGTGCATAATTCCACATTTTATTCGCCATGACTCCATGACTTTAAGTTTCGCTCTTAGATTTATCATCATACCCGGGCCCCTTAATGTCGATGTTGAATACTTCACATTTTATATTCGAACTTTGACTCCATGATTTAGTTTTACGCTCTTAGATTTTATACATCCATACCCCGGCCACTTAATGGTCGATGTGAATACTTCACATTCTATTCGAACTTATGACTCCATGACTTTAGTTCGCTCTTAGATTTATCATCTACGCCCCCAAGGAGGTTAGGTCCCTTTTTGAGTCTTTGGTCCTCCCAAGTTTCTTCTTCTAGAACTAGGGAGTTTTTCCTTGCCACTGTCGCCCTAGGCTTGCTCAATTTGGGATTGGACGTAGTTATTAGGAGATAATCTAAACTTGTAAAGTTGCTTTGAGACAATGCTCCATTGTAAAAAGCACTATAAAAATAAATCTGACTTGACTTGACTTAAATGTAATAGAACAAACATAAACTGCTCGAGCGTTCCTAAAATGAACTTGTATGCACAGATTGAAAGAAGAAGAAAAGAAGGTAATATGTAAAAAAAAAAAAAAACTGTATACAAAATTAATAACTGTGTAACACATACAAATAAGTGAATTGATGCATACTTAATAATCCAGGTATGAAAATCCCATAAAGTTGAATCTGTTCATCTGGACATAGGTTTAGTCGGAGAAACGTTTCGTCACTCATCTAAGTCACCTCTTCAGTCTCAGCTAGATGGAAATCTTCCCCAATCTTATATACAGAAAACTTACATAATGACCGATACCACAGCATTACATAACAGTGGGACCGGGGATCAGTTTAATAGCCATGACTATTAATGACAATGGCCACGTGTGCCATTCACAGCAAAGGCAGGATTGAAGCACTCACCATGAGGCCTCCGTACTCGAACCCGACCGTCATCAGACCCCAAACCAAAATGTCAGTGTCAGGGACATGGACATTGTCTTGTTGGAAGGTGACCCTTCGGCCCAGTCTGAGGTCCAGAGTGCTCTGGATCAGCTTTTCATAAAACAATATATCTGTACTTTGGCCATTCAGCTTTCCGTCAACGCTGACCACTGAATATCACCCTTACAGCATGATGCTGAGTCCGCCATGCTTCACTGTAGGGGTGGTATTGGGTAGGTGATAGGTGATGAGCAGTGCCTCGTTTAATCTATACATGACACTTAGAAGTGAGGCCAAAAAGTTCCATCTTGGTTTCATCAGACAAGAGAATCTTGTTTCTCACAGTCTGAAGCACAAGAACGTCACACCCAAGCCGAAGGTATGACCAAATCTGAAGAGTGCAGCCTTTTGTTTCAAAGAAGGAAGTGAGCTCAAATCCAGTATTAGATAAATCTATTGCTGAGAGTTACTGAAAGGAGATGTACTCCTTCGAGACGTGATTATTAACAGCAAATTTTCCTAAAATATCTACTGCACCCTTTTAAACGTACTGGCCTTTTCTACACATCACCCAGCCAGCTTTAAAGACGTGCTAATCAGAAACGCTTTCTCTCCAAGAGTTAATACTTATTAAAGCATAGAATGAAAATATATATTCAGCCTCGGACTGTTTGGCCTCTCCTCTCTTCTCTGATTTGCCCACATATTTATGTGTGGTTATGGGGGAAAACTGTAAAATTGAAATGAAAGGAGGCCCTAGTTACCCTGTTAGAACGCCTCTAGCCTGGGCACGAGATACGGATGATCATTTACATCATGGAGGCATGCAGTTCAGTGCGGTATCCTGGGCACTTTTACCCACAGATCGCCTTTTCTTAACCTTCCACTTTTTTAAAATTCAGGTACCACATCATGATATAGATGACCTACATCTTTAAAACTGACCACACCAAAACCGGGGGTAAACGATTTCCCTGGAGACCTGAGAAACCTGTCTGCTGGAGTTGGTTTTAAGTACTGAAGTCCTTACAGAAAGTATTTCCATTTTGTCCAAGAAGTTGAATCTGTTCATCTTGACATAGCTTTTGTTGAAGAAACGTTTTGTCACTCATCTAAGTGACTTCTTCAGTCTCAGCAGGTGGAGAACTTCCCCAATCTTATATACAGCACCTTTGCATAACGACTGGTACCAGCACCATTGCATAACAATGGGACCGGTGATCAGTTTAATATGCAGACTGACATAGCCATTAACGACAATGGCCACGTGTGCCATTCACACAGGATTGGGGAAGGGCTGCGATGGCTCCGTTGTAAAATGGTGAGAGTGTACTCTGAGAGCCCCCTCCTCGGTTCAGGGATGGACGTTCCATCCTTTTTAACAAAAATGGCTTCTTTTTACTCCGCGTTCAAGCCATCGTTCCTCACTATCAAGGATCTGCACGTCTTCTCAATCCTTGAAAGAGTGGCCACTGACCTGTAGGTGGGTGTAAACCGCAGAGTTCCTGAGCTGGATGAGGTAGCTCTTCTATGTTGTGCCATCCGTTTCGCCCAGTGGCTGTTTGGTTTTCCCCGATGTACAATCTCCATGGCAATCCATCTTGAGCAAGACGTCTTGGCTAAGGGGCTGAATTTTGCTGTCACACCGAGGCAAAATACCACTAGTGGAACCTGATCACTGGCCACGAGAAACAGCAATCCGCAAACAAATCAACACATCGCGGACATGGAAGCAGAACACTGCGAATTCAAAGTTTCAGCCTGCCTTAGCAATGCAAAGCCACTGCCGTCCAAAACATCAGCAGAGAGGAAAAGGGAATGGCACTCACGACTCTTAGTAAGGATATGACATCATCATCCTTCCAGCGGACAAAGGCAGGTTGCACTGTTTTATATAAACCACCAACAGACCTATCATGAGAAAGTTAATGACTCTCTTAGAGACAACTAACACTTATGATCCCCATGAAAACGAGATCCTGGTAGTGGGTACAAGAAGAAGGTGATAGAAGCTTTTAGAACCAGGACAAAGCTATTGACCCACCTCTGTACCACAGATACATACCCATGGGGAGGCTAACACCTAGTCTGTAATGGTTTACCTAATAGATACATAAACAGACTGTGCCATTGCGGCCCATTGGTGTATAAATACGATCAACTCAGTGAACCTACAACATCGGCAAGTTTCTGGCATCGATCCTCAACCCGTTGGGTAGGCAGCACGGACCATCACAAACCAGAACACCATTAAGGATTTCACGTGATAAGGTGAGGGACGTCATAATGGAGATGGATGAAAACAATTGGTCTCGTTTGATGTCAAATCTCTCTTGTTCACGTGCTTTCCAGCTGCTGAGAGCAGTAGAGGTAGTCCGAGTGAAACTACAGGATGACCCCACTCTCAGCAATTTAGGACCACCAATTACTCGGACCAGGTGTGTTTGCTTCTGGAGCTGTGATCTTCAATCCACACTATTTCACATACAGAACAGCAAGTACTAATAGGCAGAAACATGGGTGCGCCATGGGCTTCCCAGTTTCACCCATCAAACAAACATCGTGCCAACCTGTATATGGAAGAAGTGGAAAAGAAGGCACTAAGATCCTATTCAGGGAACACCACCCAGCCATTGGTTCAGATAATCGTGGATGACACCTGGGTTAAATTACATTTCAGGAAGTGCCACATTTCATTCAATGCGACCACATCAACTCAGTGGGACAACACATTAAGTTTCACCAGGGAGGATGTGAAGAATGGCAGATTAGCCTTCACATGGATTGTGAGGTTGTGAATTGGAGATGGGGGACGATTGAAAAGTCGATGTTTACCGTAAGCCAACACATACGGATCCTTACTTAAGGTTTGACTCTCATCATCCACTGGAGACACAAACTAGGAGTCATCAGGACACTGTACCACCGAGCAGACAGCGTCCCCCCTGACTGACACAGCGGCCAAGGATGGAGAGGAATCTTACATTAAGCAGCCCCCTGGGCCAAAATGTGGTTATCTGAACTGGGCCTTTGTCAAAGCCGGTAAGAACCCCAAACAGTGCTCGCAAAGCAGAATCGACGAGAGGAGAACAATCAACCGCAGTCTAAGCGTAAACCAGTGTTGATTCCATATGTGGCAGGAACATCGGAACAATTGAGACGCATACTTCACACTCAAACAACCGTGTCTCAGTGGCTTTCAAACAGCCCAAAAAGCACGCTACGCTCTAGAAAACTGGTCCCACCCCAAAGGATCGGTGTCCCCCAGCACAAACAGAGTAATGTAGTGTACGCTGTTACGTGCCGGGAGGATTGCCAGGAATGTACATCGGGGAAACCAAACAGCCACTGGCGAAACGGACGGATTGGCACAGAGGACATAGAAGAGCTACCTCATCAGGGTCAGGACTTCTGCAGTTTACCCACCCACCTACAGGCCACAGTGGCCACTCTTTCAAGGATGAATACATGCAGATCCTTATAGAGGGGTGGGGGGTGGGGAGGTGTCTTGTGGTGTGGTGAACGATGGTTGGAACGGCGGAGTAAAATAAAGCCATTTTCTGTAAAAAGTGGGAGACGTCAATCCTGAAACCAGTGGGAACGGGGCCTCAGAGTACAGAAAGCCTCTCACACAACACTACAAAATGGAGCCATCGCCAGGGGGGGGGCCCTGGGGGGGTGGCGCGCAGAGGGGGCCGTGGGGTTGTGGGGGGTCCCAAAAAAAGGCAGATCCGGTGGGGGTGTGTGGGAGAACAAGGGGAGGGACATCAGGGGGCGGCTGGCGCGAGGTTCGTCGGGTTGATTGTCGTTAATGGGCTATGTAAATCTGCATATTTAAACTGATTTCTGCACCTGGGTCCCATTGTTTATGCGAGTGGGGCTGGTACCAGTCGTTTTTATGCAGATGGTGCTGGGCGGTATAAGATGGGGAAGTTTTCCAACTGCTGAGACTGAAGAAGTCACTTAGATGAGTGACGAAACATTTCTCCAACAAAAGCTATGTCCAGATGAACAGATTCAACTTCTTGGATTTTCGTACCTGGATCATTGAGCATGCATCAAGAAATATTTCCATTTTGACTTTTCACTTTTACTCCACTACATTTCAAACTCAGATTTCAAACATTTCTTACTTTTTTATTTGACTTTATTTTTATTTTTGAATTTCACATGAAATCTGTCGTTTCTTTCAGCTTACGTGTACATAAAAACGTAACTCGTAAAAATTCTTAATTACATTTAGGTAGATAAAGTACAATACCTGCTTACAGCAAAAAGCACTCGGTTGAACTGACATCAATAATATTTACATTTTTCCTTGATATGTTTTTATTGTATTAATTCTGCTTTCATGAATATGTACTATACTTAAAGCTTTAAAGAGTTTAAAAGGTGATCCTGAATTATCTGTTCTGGAAATTCGGTTATTGTGCATTTTAGCCAGAAAAAGCGCAGCTTCTCCGCTCACTTGTGTTTGTTTAAAAGCCGGTCTTGCCTGGACCAATAAGGCGGACTCACTGACGTACTCCAGCAACAAGCCGCCATATTGGTCCAGGCAAGACCGCCTTGTAAACAAACAAGAGAACGGAGGAGCTGCGCTTTTTTTAAAAAATGCACATTAACCGAATTATTATAATGAGTCCTCTTTCTATTGAAAGCTTTTGATCTACGCGGAGTACAAAGAACAAAGGTTTGACTCCAGGTACTTCAAATCTAACTTTCTGGATTGTTTCCCTTCATAATTTCATGTATGAAATGTGTAGGAGGTTTTTTATCTTCTGAAAATGCCTTTTCCTCTCTACATCCTCATTATTTGAGCTTTTCTTTTTGCATCGGATCAGAACTCGGGTCATTCCATTTGAAATACTGAACAGAATCTAAAATGGGCATCTTTAAGTTCTTATAATTGACCATCATTGACAAAGACGTAATGAAATCGAGGAATAAAAATCAAGCTGTGACACCCAGGCAGCCAGCCTGCTTTCTGTTGGTTATAACAGTGAAATGATCCACAGAAACCCAAAGCGAATACACAGTATGGCATATTATTAACCTACAAATACAATGAGATGTATTTATGGTTAATCTAATAGATTAACCATAGAACAGTATAAAAAATAGTGAATACTATGTTATACAACTATTATATTACTATTTATACTAAATATTCTATGTACTATTGCTAATGTATTACTATTATTGTTTTATCAAATTATTATTCATTAGTAGAATCAGATGGTTTTTCCAATACAGTCTATGGAGAATTATGAGAAGTTGCCTGGACTAATATGGCAACCACGTTGATGCATGATCCAGCGGCCAACGCAGCGTCCAGGTATTAATGTCATCCTGATTAAGCCTTTAAGAACACTTGGCTTAATGATGCGTTGCTCTGTTGCCCCCTAGTGATATAATATGGAACAACAGTTTTATCAGCGTTGGGATTTTCTGTTTTTGGATGTTAGCTAAAATTAGATAAAAAATGGAAAATATCAGGACACCTCTCCGTGAACTGAACCTCACACGTCTACTGTCACATCATTTAAACGTTTATTTACGCAAATAAACCAACAGATAGCATTATTAAATACAGTCAGACAATAAAAGAGGAGCCGGAGGATGGTAGTGTGTGAGCTGATTTATTTCCAGAGGACTGCTCCTGATTTGTTATTTGAATTTACTTTGCAAAAAAAGTGTGTTATGAAAGCCAAAGACAGGAAAACACTTTATTTTTGCAGTGTGGTTATGAAGCCAACGGCGGTTTGGAGGTGGTCTTCGGACGGCGGGTCAGTGGTTCTGAGGGGGAGGGCGTGGGTCCTGCGACGGTACCTGATGATGGGGTCAGTGGGCGTGTGGATCATGGTGGTGTAGTTGACGGTGGGGAAGTAACCGTCCACCAGCTCAAAGTGGAACATGCGCAGCAACGTCGACCAGATGGTCTTAATCTGCACGTACGCAAAGTTCTCGCCGATGCAGCGATGACGCCCTGCCACGCAACGACCGCCACGTCAGTACACGCCAATAAACCAACACTCTAGAACAGCAATAACGCAAGCGTTACTGAGCTCACCTGCTCCGAACGGGATGTAGGAAAACTTCTCAGAAGAGGCGGGGCTATCGCCTAGGTAACGGTCAATATCGAAGTCCAGGCGCTGGTTCCAGGCATCACGCAGGCAATGGTTCACTGTGGGAGAAACGCAGACCTGGTGTCCGGCCGGAATGGTGAACCCAGCGACCGTCTGCATAGCAGCCGAAAAAGAAAGAACAAAAAATACATACATAAATATACACACACACAGTATATATGTGTCTGTGTTAGGTTCAAGTGAGGTTAGGTTTATACACCTTGATCAGGTGAGATTATGTTTATACACCTTGATCAGGTGAGGTGAGGTTTATACACCTGGACCAGGTGAGGTTAGGTTTATACACCTGGACCAGGTGAGGTTAGGATTATACACCCGGATCAGGTGAGGATAGGATTATACACCCGGATCAGGTGAGATTACGTTTATACACCTGGATCAGGTGAAGTAAGATTACACACCTGGATCAGGTGAGGTTAGATTTGTACACCTGGATAAGGTGAGATTACGTTTATACACCTGGATCAGGTGAGATTAGGATTATAGACCTGGATCAGGTGAGGATAGGTTTATACACCTGGATCAGGTGAGGTTAGGTTTATACACCTGGATCAGGTGAGGTTAGGTTTATACACCCGGATCAGGTGAGGGTAGGTTTATACACCTGGATCAGGTGAGGATAGGATTATGCACCTGGATCAGGTGAGGTTAGATTTGTACACCTGGATAAGGTGAGATTACGTTTATACACCTGGATCAGGTGAGGATAGGATTATGCACCTGGATCAGGCGAGGTTAGGATTATACACCTGGACCAGGTGAGGTTAGGATTATACACCTGGACCACGTGAGGTTAGGATTATACACCTGTATCAGGTGAGGTTAGGATTATACACCTGGATCATGTGAGGTGAGGTTTATACACCTCGAACAGGTGAGGTTACGTTTATACACCTGGATCAGGTGAGATTACGTTTATACACCTGGATCATGTTGAGGTGAGGTTGTATACACCTCGAACAGGTTTGAGGTTACGTTTATACACCTGGATCAGGTGAGATTACGTTTATACACCTGGATCAGGTGAGGTTAGGTTTATACACCTGGATCAAGTGAGGTTAAGTTAGGATTATACACCTGGACCACGTGAGGTTAGGATTATACACCTGGATCAGGTGAGGTTAGGTTTATACACCTGGATCAGGTGAGATTACGTTTATACACCTGGATCACGTGAGGTTAGGTTTATACACCTGGATCAGGTGAGATTACGTTTATACACCTGGATCACGTGAGGTTAGGTTTATACACCTGGATCAGGTGAGATTAGGTTTATACACCTGGATCAGGTGAGATTACATTTATACACCTGGATCAGGTGAGATTACGTTTATACACCTGGATCAGGTGAGATTAGGATTATACACCTGGATCAGGTGAGGATAGGTTTATACAACTGGATCAATTGAGATTACGTTTATACACCCAGATCAGGTGAGGGTAGGTTTATACACCTGGATCAGGTGAGGATAGGATTATGCACCTGGATCAGGTGAGGTTAGATTTGTACACCTGGATAAGGTGAGATTACGTTTATACACCTGGATCAGGTGAGGATAGGGTTATGCACCTGGATCAGGCGAGGTTAGGATTATACACCTGGACCAGGTGAGGTTAGGATTATACACCTGTATCAGGTGAGGTGAGGTTTATACACCTGGAACAGGTGAGGTTACGTTTATACACCTGGATCAGGTGAGGTTAGGATTATACACCTGGATGAGGTGAGATTACATTTATACACCTGGAACAGGTGAGATTACGTTTATACACCTGGATCAGGTGAGATTAGGATTACACACCTGGATCAGGTGAGATTACATTTATACACCTGGATCAGGTGAAGTTAGATTAGGATTACACACCTGGATCAGGTGAGATTACATTTATACACCTGGATCAGGTGAGGTTAGGTTAGGTTTATACACCTTGATCAGGTGAGGTTAGGTTTATACATGTAAATGAGAAACGTGGTGGTGGTGGTGGTGGTGGTGGTGGTGGTTGTGTGTGTGTGTGTGTGTGTGTGTGTGTGTGCGTATACATACCTGAGGAGTCCGGGCCATTCTCATCATGGTCATGATGGGGGGTCTGAGTCTCAGGGTTTCCTTCAGACACCGGTCCAGCACGCTCAGGTCCTTCAGCTGCAAACACCACCATCATCAGCCTTACAGATCACACAGGGGATTATGGGTAACGTAGTTTACCTGCTCTCTCAGCTCTCACCTGTTCGTACGTAACGGGGGACAAATGTTCTCCAAACACTTGTTTCTGCTCGCTAAAGCAGCGATCCTGAAGATCCTGGTCACGTGCCAGGAAGAAACCGAGCCAGGCGCTGGTGGTGGAAGAGGTGTGCTGACCCGCCAGCAACAGACCAATCAGCATCCCCGCAATCTCATCGTCATTCAGGGGACGGCCGTCCCTAAAACCACAGAAAAGTACAATCGGTTATAATACCTGATCAGGTAAGGTTAGCATTATACACCTGGATCAGGTAAGTTTAGCATTATACACCTGGATCAGGGTAAGCTTAGGATTATACACCTGGATCAGGTAAGGTTAGATTCATGCAGTATTGATCATGTTAATGATCACGTGTTACTGATTATGTTATAGATTGTGCTATTGATAGATTTTTATCGTGTTATTGATTGTGTTATTGATCGTGTTATTGATTGCATTATTGATTGTGTTTTTGATAGTGTTATTGATTGCATTTTTGATCATGCTATTGATAGTTACTGATCGCATTATTGATCGCATTATCGATCGTGTTATCGATCGCATAGCTGATCCATGCTTTTATCTCCAGTAGGGTGGACTATTGTAATGGTCTCTTAACTGGACTTTCCAAAAAGACCATTAAACAATTACAGGTCATTCAGAACGCTGCTGCTAGAGTTCTAACTAAGACGAAGAGAACTGAGCACATCACTCCAGTTCTGTAATCTATACACTGGCTTCCGGTTAGTTACAGAATAGAGTTTAAAGTTCTGCTACTGGTCTATAAATCACTGAATGGGTTCGGTCCAGAATACATCTCAGAAATGTTCAGAGAGTATAAACCCAGTAGATCTCTTAGATCCATGGACTCGGGTCAGCTAGTAGAGCCCAGAGTCCAGACTAAACATGGTGAAGCAGCATTTAGCTGTTAGGCTGCATGTAACTGGAACAGACTGCCAGGAGATATTAGATGTTCTCCAAACATAGAAATTTTTAAATCTAGGTTAAAAACTTTTCTTTTTTCTAGTGCTTATTGAGCCCGATATTTTTACTATTATCCTTATTTTACTTTATTTTTTTAGTCTTGTTTTTAATTTCATATTTTCTAAACTGTAAGGTATATTTTATTATATTTTCTTTTAGTTTTTATGTTTAAATTGCTCATTTCTTTTGTTTTAATTTTGTATTTACCAAAAATTGTAGGGTATATTTTACAATATTTTCTTTTAATTTTTCATGTTCTTAATTTTTATCTCTTGTTTGAATTTTCATGTTTTTAATTGTACCCAAATGTTTGCAAAAAGTCTTTTGATGTCTTAGCTCTTAGGAATGTTTTAAGGTTTTTTTATTTTTCCTTATGTTAAGCACTTTGAATTGCCACTGTGTATGAAAGGTGCTATACAAATAAACTTGCCTCGCCTTGCCTTGCATTATCTGTGTCATGAATTAGACTTTTTATTGTGTTACTAGTTTTACTGATCGTGTTATTGATTGTGTTATCAGTCATGTTATTGATTGTGTTATTGATCTCGTTATGGATCTTGTTATGGATCACATTATCGATCGTGTTACCAATCATGTTATCTATTACGTTATTGATCACATTATCGATCCTGTTATCGATTGCATTATCTGTGTTATGAACTGGATTTTTGATTGTGTTATTGATCGTTTTACTGATTGTGTTATCAATCATGTTATTGATCATGCTATTGATCTCGTTATGGATCATGTTATTGATCGCGTTACTGTTCGCATTATTGATCCCACTACCAGTCGTGTTATTGATTGGTAGTGATGTCGTACTTGTACGTAGCATCGATGAGTGTCTGCAGGATGTCGTCCTCTTTCTCTTGGCTCTTTCTTCGTTTCTGAATCACACTGTAGAAAATTTTTTTGATTTCCAGATGAGCCCGATCTCGCCGCCTGCAAACACGAAACAGCATAAACGTTCTTTTAATAAACGCTTTTACTTCCATGCTGAGAATGGATCTGAGTTGCCAGATATTCTACCAGAACTGAACATAGCTGCACCTGAAGCTGGGTAGGGGAACCCAGGGGGGTAATAACCAGGCGGCGTGAGTGAATCCTCCATCCAGATCGGTGTAGAGCTGAGCGACACTCTCGGTCAGAACGCTGCGGATCTCCACCCCGTGTAAACACCTGCTCGCCGTCAGGATGATCAGCTCGGACAGAGCCTCGAACAGATCTGAGGGGACAGGCAAAGTCAGTGAGTCAGTGAATCAGAATCAGAGTCAGTGAATCAGAGGATCGGCTCTCACTTCTCTCTCCGCTCTCGCCCCAGCGTTTGAAATAGTCCCTGGTTTCCTCTTCGATTAGCTGAACGTGCTGCTTAAACCGAGCCATGTTCAGCCCCGTCTTCAACAGCTTCTTCTGCTCCAGAAACACCTGCACGCACACACACACACACACACACACAAGTAACAGAACGTTAGGAATCATTATACACAAATACATTCAACCTCTAATAATGAATCAATCAGAGTCAAAGAATCAGAATCAGAGGGCACTAGAAATTCAGTGAATCAAAGTCGCAGAATCTGAACTAGAGAATTAAACAGTGGATTAAAATCAAAGAGTCAGAATCAGTCAGTTAATCAGATAGTCGAAGAATCTAAATCAGAGAGTCAAAAAGTCAGTAGATCAAAATTACTGAAGCAAATAATCTGAATCAGAGTAAAAGAATCATTATCAGAGTGTCCCAGAATCTGAATCAGAAAGTTAAACAGTCGTTAAAAAAAAACAATGAGTTAGAGTCAGTCAGTGAATCGGAGTAACAGAATCTGAATTAGAGAGTCAAAGAGTCAGGTAGTGAACTCCGATTCAGAGAAGCAGAATCAAGGAATCTGAATCAGAGTCAAGGAGAGTCACTGTTACAGAGCCATGCTGACTTCTGTGTTTTGGACGCTAGAAGTCAGCAATGACTCTGTTTCGGTTTGGGCAGGATTGATGCGCAAATGTGCAACACCTGCCAAGTTAGGTATTTAAGACTGCTTCTGAGCTTGGCAGGCGTCACACGATTGAATCCGCTTGCTGCCTTTCCGCTACGGTGTACGATTAGGTGGCATCTTTGCGACCGACCACTTTTGCTTCTGATAGGGAAATAGGTAAGTCAGGAGGGGGCAGTCAGGAGGGGGCAGTCAGGAGGCTGCACCGGTAAGTTAGGTTGTAGAAAATAGTGTAGGGAAAGCCTTTTTCTAGCGCTCACTAACGCCGGACGTCCTCGGCTGTTTAGTTTTGGGCTCGCTCGCTGTGATGAGGCTTGCCCCGCCTCCTCCCTCTCGTGCCGCTCCCCTTCCTCGATATAGCGTTCCCCTCGCAAACGAGCGCGGAAAAAAATAAAATAGAAATAGAATAGAATAGAAAGCCTTTATTGTCATACACAGTATACATAGTACAACGAGATTGGAAGCTGCTCCTTAAAGTGCACACAGCATAAATAGAAAAACTAAGAAAAACTAAGACTACTGTGCAAAAATGTTACTGTACTGTGTAACATGTCAGTTAGTGCAGGTTCCCGTTTAGCATCGTGATGGCTTTGGGAAAGAAGCTGTCCCTGAGTCTATTTGTTTTGGCCGGTATGCAGAACATGTTGTAGGGTTCCGCCAGCTGGAGGTGTACTCTGTTTGTTTTTTTGTTTGTTTGTTTTTTTAAGTCGTTAATAGACATTTTTAAGTACGGACTCAGCGAGGAGATTAGGGCAGAGCTATTTTTCTTCCCAGACCCTTCTTCCCCGGCGGATCTGTACAGTTTGGCCATCTGTAGTTCCGTACCTGAGCACGTTAGCTCAGTACTTGAGCCTTTTGCGCACCGGTCGTTACTGCCGACCTCGGTGCCAAGGTCAATGCCGTCTGTCCTCCCATTTAGTCCTTTCTTCCCGCTTATCAGGGCCCCCCGTTTCGTCAGACACTCAACCCTGAGCGCGTCTGACAAGAAGAGGTAATGAATGTGCTTAGGTGGTATCTTTGTGACTGAGCACTTTCGCTTTTGATAGGGACAGAGGACTATGGGCAGTCAGGAGGCTGTACCGGTATGTTAGGGCGTAGAAAATAGTGTGGGGAAAGCCATTTTCTAGCACTCACTAACGTCGGACTTCCTCGGCTGTTTTGTTTTGACCTCGCTCGCTGTAGCGAGGCTTGCCCCCCCCCACCCTCATGCCGTTCCCCTTCCTCGTTTGAGATTTGAGGAATATAGTTTCCGTTCCCTTCGCGATTGAGCGCGGAAAAGGACGCTGTGCTGCAGATCAGTCTCATCCTTTTCTACCCCACGTCCGTACCACGCTCCTGTAAGCGCTTGGGAGTTCCCGTGGTACGCTTTGGCGGCTTCTCCACACTCATAGCTTCTGTTCCTCTGCTGCAGCAATCCCTGCTGCTTTTGGTTCCCCAGGGCAACACCTACAGGAGCTCTATAAGCTCCTTCTTGTGATGTCGTCATCTGCCACAGGGTGGCATGTTGTGTTGAGTGTGTGAGTTCATTCACCTCTGTTCTCACACACCACCAGCTTTCTTCCCTTTCGGGTTCACCCGAATCAGAGAGTTGAACAGTTAACAGAGCAGTCAGTTAATCAGAATCAGAATCAAAGAATCAAGGAATCAGAACCAAAGAGACAGTGAATCAGAAATTTTGTGAATTACAGAGCCATAGAATAATGAATAAGAGAATTAAACAAGAAGTAAAACAAAAATCACAGAGTCAGTGAATCAAAATCACAGTATTAAAGAGTCATAGAATCAAAGAGTCATCAGAAACAGACATATATAGATAGATAGATATGTAATGGTATCATTACAGGGTTTGGGACGTCGTAGGCAACGCCTTTTCCAAAAACAGGTGTGGTGAGCTGTGCATAAACGTCTTCGGCGTTCAGATCTTCATTCTTGCTGTTGAACATCAGAGCAGCGGCGTCGCTTCCCACCAGGTAGGTAAAGGTCTTCCCAACCATCGTAAAGCTGAACACAGGACCGTACTGAACACAGAAAATATCGTTAGAACATCGTAAAGCTGAACACGGGACCGTACTGAACACAGAAAATATCGTTAGAACATCGTAAAGCTGAACACAGGACCGTACTGAACACAGAAAATAATCGTTTTTGTTAGAACATCGTTAAAAAGCTGAACACGGGGACCGTACTGAACACAGAAAATATCGTTAGAACATCGTAAAGCTGAACACAGGACCGTACCTGAACACACAGAAAATATCGTTAGAACACATCGTAAAGCTGAACACGGGACCGTACTGAACACAGAAAAAATATCGTTAGAACATCGTAAAGCTGAACACAGGACCGGACTGAACACAGAAAATATCGTTAGAACATCGTAAAGAAGCTTAAACACGGGGACATTACTGAACACAGGGAAAATCTCGTTAGAACATCGTAAAGCTGGAACACGGGACCGTACTGAACACAGAAAATATCGTTAGAAACCATCGTAAAAGCTGAACACAGGACCGTTACTGAACACAGAAAAATATCGTTAGAAAAAAACATCGTAAAAGCTGAACACGGGACCGTACTGAACACAGAAAATATCGTTAGAAACATCGTAAAGCTGAACACGGGACCGTACTGAACACAGAAAATATCGTTAGAAAAACATCGTAAAGCTGAACACAGGACCGTACTGAACACAGAAAATATCGTTAGAAACATCGTAAAGCTGAAACACGTGACCGTACTGAACACAGAAAAATATCGTTAGAACATCGTAAAGCTGAACACAACAGGACCGTACTTGAACACAGAAAATAATCGTTAGAACATCGTAAAGCTGAACACAGGACCGTAACTGAACACAGATAATAACATCATCATAACATCGTAAAGCTGAACACGGGGACCGTACTGAACACAGAAAATTATCATCAGAACATCATAAAAGCTGAACACAGGACCGTACCTGAACACAGAAAATATCATCAGAAAACATCATAAAGCTGAACACAGGACCGTACTGAAACACAGATAATATCATCAGAACATCATAAAGCTGAACACAGGACCGTACTGAACACAGATAAATCATCAGATCAGAACATCGTAAAGCTGAACACCCAGGACCGTACTGAACACAGATAACATCATCATCAGACATCGTAAAAACATCGCTGAAACACAGGACCGTACTGAACACAGATAATATCATCAGAACATCATAAAGCTGAACACAGGACCTTACTGAACACAGATTAACATCATCAGAACATCGTAAAGCTGAACACAGGACCGTACTGAACACAGATAATATCATCATAACATCATAAAGCTGAACAGCAGGACCGTACTGAACACAGATAATATCATCAGAACATCATAAAGCTGAACACAGACCGTACTGAACACAGATAATATCATCAGAAACATCATAAAGCTGAACACAGGACCGTACTGAACACAGATAACATCATCAGAACATATTAAAGCTGAACACAGGACCGTACTGAACACAGAATAATATCATCAGAACATCATAAAGCTGAACACAGGGACCGTACTGAACACAGATAATATCATCAGAACATCATAAAGCTGAACACAGGACCGTACTGAACACAGATAATATCATCAGAAACATCATAAAGCTGAACACAGGACCGTACTGAACACAGAAATATCATCAGAACATCGTAAAGCTGAACACAGGACCGTACTGAACATAGAAAATATCGTCAGAACATCATAAAAGCTGAACACAGGACCGTACTGAACACAGAATAATATTCGTGCAGAACACATCGTAAGTCTGAACACAGGACCCGTACTGAACACAGGTAGAATATCGGTCAGGAACAAATCATAAAGCCTTGAACTACAGTACCTTACTTAACATAAAAATTATCGTCAGAACATCATAAAGCTGAACACAGGACCGTACTGAACACAGGAAATATCGTTAGAACATCGTAAAGCTGAACACAGGACCGTACCTGAACACAGGAAAATATCGTCAGAACATCATAAAGCTGAACTCACAGGGACCGTACTGAAAGAACATAGAAAATATCGTTAGAAACATCATAAAGCTGAACACAGGACCGTACTGAACACAGAAAAATAATCGTCAGAACATCATAAAAGCTGAACACATGACCGTACTGAACACAGGAAATATCGTTAGAACATCGTAAAGCTGAACACAGGACCGTACTGAACACAGGAAATATCGTCAGAACATCATAAAGCTGAAACACAGGACCGTACTGAACATAGAAAATATCGTCAAAAAGACAATCGTAAAGCTGAACACACGGACCGTACTGAACATAGAAAATATCATCAGAACATTCGTAAAGCTGAAACACAGGACCGTACTGAAACACAGAAAATTCGTTACAAAACATCATCAAAGCTGAACTCAGGACCGTACTGAACACAGAAAATATCGTTAGAAACATTGTAAAGAGCTGAACACAGGGACCGTACTGAACACAGAAAATATCGTTAGAAACATCGTAAAGCTGAACACAGGACCTTACTGGAACACAGAAATTATCATTAGAACATCGTAAAGCTGAACACGGGACCTTACTGAACACAGAAATTATCATTAGAAACATCGTAAAGCTGAACACAGGACCTTACTGAACACAGAAAATATCGTCAAAAACATCGTAAAGCTGAACACACGGGACCGTACTGAACATAGAAAATATCATCAGAACATCGTAAAGCTGAACACAGGACCGTACTGAACACATAAAATATCGTCAGAACATCATAAAGCTGAACACAGGACCGTACTGAACACAGAAAATACGTTAAAACAAAATCATAAAAACAACAAACACACCATCATTAAAGCTGAACTCAGGACCGTAACTGAACACAGAAAATATCGTTAGAAAACATTGTAAAGCTGAACACAGGACCGTACTGAAACACAGAAAATATCGTTAGAAACATCGTAAAGGCTGAACACAGGACCTTACTGAACACAGAAAATTATCATTAGAACATCGTAAAGCTGAACAACGGGGACCGTACTGAAAAACACAGAAAATATCACTAGAAACATCGTAAAAGCTGAACACAGGACCGTACTAACTGAACACAGAAAATATCGTTAGAACATCGTAAAGCTTGAATACAGGACCGTACTGAACACAGAAAAATATCGTCAAAACATCGTAAAGCCTGAACACGGGACCGTACTGAACACAGAAAATATCGTTAGAAACATTTGTAAAGCTGAACACAGGACCGTACTGAACACAGAAAATATCGTTATAACATTGTAAAGCTGAACACAGGACCGTACTGAACACAGAAAATATCATCACTAGAACATCGTAAAGCTGAACAGGAGGACCGTACTGAAACACAGAAAAATATCGTTAGAAAATCGTAAAGCTGAATACAGGACCGTACTGAACACAGAAAATATCGTCAGAACATCATAAAGCTGAACACAGGACCGTACTGAACACAGAAAAATATCGTTAGAACATTGTAAAGCTGAACACAGGGAACCGTACTGAACACAGAAAATATATCGTTAGAAACAATCGTAAAGCTGAACACAGGACCTTACTGAACACAGAAATTATCATTAGAACATCGTAAAGCTGAACACGGGGACCGTACTGAACAAACTAGAAAATATCACTTAGAACAATCGTAAAGCTGAACACAGGACCGTTACTGAACACAGAAAATATCGTTAGAGAAACATCGTAAAGCTGAACACAGGACCGTACTGAACACAGAAAATATCGTCAAAAACATCGTAAAAACATCCCGCTGAAACACGGGACCCGTACTGAACATAGAAAAATATCATCAGAACACTCGTAAAAGCTGAACACAGGACCGTACTGAACACAGAAAATATCGTCAGAACATCATAAAGCTGAACACACAGGACCGTACTGAACACAAGAAAAGTATCGTTAGAAACATCGTAAAGCTGAACACGGGACCCTTACTGAACACAGAAATTATCATTAGAACATCATATAAAGCTGAACAACACGGGACCTTACTGAACACAGAAATTATCATTAGAACATCGTAAAGCTGAACAACCGGGGACCTTACTGGAACACAGACAGAAATTATCATTAGAACATCGTAAAGCTGAACACTGGGACCTTTACTGAACACAGAAATATCACTAGAACATCGTAAAGCTGAACACAGGACCGTAACTGAACACAGAAAAAATATCCGTTAGTAAAAGATCGTAAAGCTGAACACAGGACCGTACTGAACACAGAAAATATCGTTAGAACATCGTAAAGCCCTGAACACATGACCCTTACTGAACACAGAAAATAAACAATCGTTTAGAACATCGTAAAGCTGAACACGGGACCCTTACTGAACCACAGAAAATATCACTAGAACATCGTAAAGCTGAACACAGGACCGTACTGAACACACAGAAAATATCGTTAGAGAAACATCGTAAAGCTGAACACACAGGACCGTACTGAACACAGAAAATATCGTTAGAACATCGTAAAGCTGAACACAGGACCGTACTGAACACAGAAAATATCGTTAGAACATCGTAAAGCTGAACACGGGACCGTACTGAACACAGAAAATATCGTCAGAACATTATAAAGCTGAACACAGGACCGTACTGAACACAGAATATATCGTCAGAACATCGTAAAGCTGAACACGAGACCGTACTGAACATAGAAAATATCATCAGAACATCGTAAAGCTGAACACAGGACCGTACTGAACACAGATAATATTGTTAAAATACAGGACAATACTGAATAACTGAATATAGGGTAAATCATGAGTAAAAGCTTCGTAAAGCTGAACTACTCATAACAGGCCGCTTACAAAAATGTAAATATCACAACAAAATACTTAAGAAGTAACGTTATTTCCACTTGTCACCTTTTCGTACGCATTCTCCAGAAACTCGATGGGACTTTTTCCGAAGGCGATGGCGTGACCCAGGAATGGCAACATGGACGGAATGTACGGAGGATATTTCTGCAAACATAAAACAAAAATATGTCTTCGTTTACAGTTATAACCAAATATGTCAAGTGAGTCAATATAAATGATTCAGTGAGTCAGAGATTCAACTTATTTGTTCTGAACTGTACTGAACTCAATGAATTAGATCACTGAAAAGACAGAACAAGCACTAAAAATATATTAAATAAATTTTAAAAATGCTTGACTGTTAGTGACGTAGGTGATTTAGTAAATATAAAATATATTATCAGTTTTATTTTTTACATACGTTATTAATACAAAGTGTAACAACTATAACTAAACTAATATTAAAATCAAATCTAGTAACAATGAAACACTAACAACAAAAAAAACAATAAACTATATTAAAATAACTAAAAAACTTCACTGTGTGAAGTAAATGATTTATTATATATAAAATACACTATCATATTTATTTTTACAGAGCAGTTATTAATATATAAACGTGTAACAACTATAAATAAACATTAATAACAATAAACATTAAACATTAATTAACAATAAACATTAATCCCAAAACGTGAATCGGGTCATCTGGACATAAGGTTTTATGGGAGATTTTAATTTAAACTAACAGTAAGTTAAAATCTATTAATAATAAAGCACTAACAGAAAAAAGCAACAAAAAATACAAATTAAATGTATTTTAAATAAAAAATTAAAAATAAATTAAATATAAAATATATATTATATATAAATTAGCATATTTATTTTTACATAGCAGTTATTAATATATCAAAGTGTAACAGCAATAAATAAAGTAGCATTCAAATAAAATCTAATAAAAAAACACTAACAACAGAAAAAACAATAAAAGTATTTTAAAATATTTAAAAATGCTTGACTATGTGTGAAATAACTGATTTATTATATATAAAATATATTATCATTTTTATTTTTACATAAATTATTAATATAAAATGTTATAGCTAAAACATTAATTTAAAATATATTAATAAAAACCCCATGACAACAGAAAAAGCAAAAACAAAATATATTTTTAAAAAAATTTAAACTTGACTCTGTGTGAAATAACTGATTTATTATATAGAAAATATATTATCATTTTTATATAATTTATCGATATAAGATGTGACAGCTAGAAATAAATTAATATTAAATTAAAATCGGATAAAATAAAACAATAATGACAGAAAAAAACAATATATATATATATATATATATATATATATATATATATATATATATATATGTATTATAATATAGTTTAGATTTATATTATATATATATATATATATATATATATATATATATATATTTATATAACAGTTATTATACATAACATATATTATCGTATTTATTTCTTACATAAGTTATTAACACGAAGTGTAACAGCTACAAATAAAAGAACATTAAATTAAAATCTATTAATAATAAAACACCAACAACAGAAAAAGCAATACAAATATATTAAAATAATTAAAAAAACATGCGACTATGTGTGAAATAAGTGATTTTGTATACATAAAACATATGATCACATTTGTTTATGCATAGCAGTCATGCATTTATCAAAATGTAACATCTATAAATAAATTCAAATAATTTAAAAAAGAGTTCCATAAGGTCCGGTGCGTTAAATAGATGAATAAAGTGTGACTGAGTTATCCCTTACCTTTGTGTGGTCCGTGTGTTGTTGAAATATTAATAATTTATATAAATAGGTCAGAGTGAGGGTGAAGGCTGAAGCAGCCAGGATCATACAGGTCCTGTTCTCACTCAGCATCTTCTGCACAGAACTGTCCATTAAGCTCTCCATTATGCCGTTACTCACCTCTACAACACCCATTCTCACCCAACACACTCCAGACTTCAGATATCTACGCTTAAATTAAGTTCAGCTTTTGTTCTATATCGTTGTCTGAAGCGAGCCCACCACCGTCCCTCCTCCATTCGCCACAGAACCGGAGTGCTGCGTGGATAAATACCGCTCTGCACTGACCCCGCCCCCGTTTCACTGTACAAGAGATTTCTATTGGCTGAGATAGCGTGTCTATCACGTAGCTCCACACAGACTGGCGCTCTGATTGGTCAGCCCTGACTGAACTGACGGTCTGCCTATGTGACATCACGGGCCTCGGGCGACCGCTCGAGCTCGGCATTGGTTTAACGGTTTGGATCGAAGCCATTTGTTTGTTTATGTATTTATTTCATAGTTTTATACTGTTTTTAAAGACTTATCAAGTGTTAGCGGCTTAATCTACACTTTACTGCAAGATTTTAAGTAGAAGAGGGAGTTAGTCCCATATGTGGAAGTCTCTCAGGTTACTGTGATAAAGGTCAAGTAACTCAAGTCAACTTCCTGATTTAAGTCAAGCAACTTTAGCCCAAAATCACATATTGAAAGCCAGCTTCTGAATATTAACTGCTTTAATTTCTCAATAAAGACACAATTTATACGAATAATTGCGTGCAAAAGCCTCAGTGTCCTTCATCCAGATATTACCACTTTATTTACTTATTAACATTGTTTTAATTCATAAAATCAAGGAAGCACTGCCTGTGTGTAATAACTGATTCAGTACATAGAATAAATATTATCATATTTATTTTTATGTAATAATTACTCATATATAAAAATCTAACAGCTATAACTAAGCCCAATGCCAAATTGAGCAAGCCTAGGGTGACAGTGGAAAGAAAAAACTCCCTAAGCATCATGAGGAAGAAACCTTGGGAGGCCCAAGACTCAATGACCAAAAAAGCAATAAAAGTATTTTACAATAATTAAAAAACACATGAATGTTTGTGAAATAACTGATTTAATATATGTAAAATATATTATCATATTTATTTTTTGCATAATAGTTATCAGTATATCAGAATGTTATATTTAAGCTAATATTAAATTAAAATCTAATAAAAATATTTACTGTATAAATATATATTTATAATACTATATAAACATATATTTTATTATAACATTTACAGCATTTAGCAGATAAAATGGAATTACTATAAAATGGAATTAAAAATATATTTTAATAACTCTCTAATCATAACTGATTATTTAGGTTAAAGTAACGACAATAAGTTAAAAAACAACGAAAAAGAAAAGAAAAATAAGTATTTTTGAGTAACGTCTTTTTTAATAGCCAGCGTGAGCGCGCGTTTTTCCTGTAGGTGGCGGGAGCGCGCTTCGGAGCTTTCAATATAACATAATACATCAGAAGAAGCGCTAGCATCAGCGTTAGCATTAGCTCCGTTCAGAGAGCCCGGTGATAGACTGTATGTAAGGATTGTAGTTGATTAATATTTGTATAAAATGGTGGTTTGTAACTTTTTTCTTCAGGGAAGGTGTCGATACGGAGAGAAATGCTGGAACGAACACCCGAGAGACAGAGCCCAGAACCGAGGAGGTAACGCTAAGCGGAACTATGCTAAGCTAACCGGCTAATTCACCCATATATCCTTCAAACATCGGGATCAAATATTAAATCAGCGCATTAATATTAACATAAATATGAATGAAAGCGAATTCGTTTATTTTGTATTTAGTCACATTCAATTAAACAGAACAGGACGTGAAAAGAAAAAATAAATAACTTCAAGGAGAAAACAGGTATGTAAAAAGTAAACAAACCAAAATAAATCTGAAATTAAAAGTTAAATATAAAACGGAAAAAACAGAAACATGTGAAGGAAGGGAAGAAAGAAAGGAGAAAATATAAAGCAATAAATAACTTATTGAAAAAGGGAAATATGAAATATAGAAAATGAAATAATATAAATGATTTAATAAAATAATAAAGAACTGCTTGGTAAAATGCATTAAAATGAGC
Organism: Ancistrus triradiatus; assembly: GCA_025084515.1. Taxonomy (NCBI): domain Eukaryota; kingdom Metazoa; phylum Chordata; class Actinopteri; order Siluriformes; family Loricariidae; genus Ancistrus; species Ancistrus triradiatus. Next base: position 251,069 of record JAJAGP010000802.1, on the reverse strand, counting down.
AAACATTTGAACAGGGAAAAAGAAAATGGGTAAAAGAATGACACTAAATCTCAATTCAAATGAGTATTAAAGATGAGGGGAAAATTAAAAAGCAAATATAAAAGAATGGCATAGGAAGCAAAAATATGAATAACTTTTGTCAAAAGATTGATTTAAAACAAAAGAAAACCAGGGAATAAAGGAGAAGAAAGACAAATAAATATTTAAATAGAAGTTAATGTACGGAATGAAAGAAAGAGAATATGTGAAGGGAATAAACTAAAATAATAAAGCATAAAGAAGAGAAAAAAAACACAAGTTAAAAAGGAAGACACGTTGATGAGAGAGCTGAATAATAAAGAATGATAGATTTAAGAGTTATGTACGTTTATTATTTACTAAAATCTGAATGTAATTGATTGTATATTTAAATAAATAGATCTGGAATTAAAAGTTAAATGTGAAAAAACAAGAAACTTATGCAAAGGACTGAAATGGGCCTATATAAAGCAATAAGTAAGTATTCATGAAAAAAAGAAAAATAGAACATGAAAGAATGTAAATGACTTTAAAAAATAATCAACAAATAAGGAACAGCTTTGTAAAATACTTTTAAACAGGCATTAGAAAAGAGGGAAAAAGAACTTGGGTAAGAAATGAATAGCAAACACTAACTCTCAATTCAAAAGAATATTATATAAGAGAGGAAAAATAATAAACAAAGATAAAAGAATGGCATAGGAACTTTAAGAAGATTTGTAAAAAAATTAGATTAGAACAAAGGAAAAGCAGGAAATAAAAGCGAAGAAAGATTTAAAGAAAAGCAGGAAAAACAGAGAAAATGTGAAGGAAAGAAAATATAAAAAAAAATAAATAAATAAATAGGAAATACAAAACGAAGACCTAGGGTAAAATAAAGAGGGTATTAAAAATTTAAAGTGATATTAAAACTGTAATATCAAACGAAAAATATAAGAAACATATGCAGGGGTTGGGAAGATAAACAGCAATAACAATAAGTATATTAAAAATATTAAAAATGGAACACACAAGAAGTAAATTACTTAAAGAAATAAAGAACAGCTTGGTAAAATACAGTTGGATGGGGAATTACAAAAGAGGAAAAAATAACTTGTGTAAGAAAAGCATATGAAGAATATTTGTTAAAGATTAAAGTAAAAAAGGGAATAAAGGAGAAGAAAGACAAAGAAAAAAGATTTAAATAGAAGTTAATGTAACAAAATGGGGAATTATAAAGAAGAGAAAACAGAAAACCTAGGTGAGAAAAGAATAGCAAACACTTTAATCTCAATTCAAAAGAATATTAAAGAAGAGAGGAATGTTAGTGAGGAAATGTAAAAGAATGGCGCAGGAAGAGAATAAAAACAAAACAGTAAACTGAAAATAATTTTATAGTAAAGCATTAATAAGGAATAAGCAGATGGATATGTCATATTTTACTTAAAAAATAAAATAATGACTAGGTCAGAGCTGGTTTGTGTGTTTTTTGTTATCTACAATCATTAATGCAGTGAATAAGTGAACGCTCCTGATTCGCAGGTTCTGTAAACCGGGTGTGGGTGAATCCATCCCAGCGTTCTGGGGGCAACGTGATCCAGCCCTCGTCTTTCTCCCGCGGTGGAGGGGCAGACTGGAACCGAGGGAACACTGGAACAGGAGGTTCTAACTTTAGCGTTACCAGTCAGAACCGGTTCTCCTCCCTAAATACAGCACAGACCTGGAATGGAGGAGGAGGAGGAGGAGGAGGAGATGAGAACGATCGACATATGTAAGATCACCATTATCATTAACAGTAGCTGGTCATGTCTGGAGAGTGGCCACTAGTTGGCAGATAACTAGAACAGTCCATGGCCTTTATTCGACATGGCCAAATGATTATGAGTAAAAATGGCGTCTGATTGGTAGTTGTTGAGAATCATGGTCTGATTGGTTGTGGCCAAGAAGAGGTGGCAGATGGGATAGCTTCGCCCTAATGGTCATGACTGGACTGGGATTTCTGGTTCTAACTTCTCGTGACGTTCTACTTGGTTCTGATTGGGCATCAACCTGGGAGGGCCTATTAGAGCCCAGGAGCACTCAGTCGTCAGAGTAAATGAGCTCCGTTTACTCAGTATGAGCAGAGAATCAGTATGACATGGGGATGCCGACATGAGCCCTGCCATGAAACGATCTGAAGAGTTGATGATATGGTATGGTATGGTATGATTATGGTATACAAAGACATGGCCCTAACGGTCATGACTGGACCGAAACATGGCCCTAACAGTTATGACTGGACCAAACTGAGGCTCTAATAGCTACAACTGGACCGAAACATGGCCCTAACCGCCATGCCTGTACCGAAGCATGGCCCTAACGGTCATGACTGCACCAAACTGAGGCTCTATTAGCCACAACTGAACCGAAACATGGCCCTAACAGTCATGACTGGACCGAAACATGGCCCTAACAGTCATGACTGGACCGAAACATGGCCCTAACAGTCATGACTGGACCGAAACATGGCCCTGACGGCCATGACTGGGCCGAAACATGGCCCTGACGGCCATGACTGGGCCGAAACATGGCCCTGACGGCCATGACTGGGCCGAAACATGGCCCTAACAGTCATGACTGGGCCGAAACATGGCCCTAACAGTCATGACTGGGCCGAAACATGGCCCTAACAGTCATGACTGGGCCGAAACAAGGCCCTGACGGCCATGACTGGGCCGAAACAAGGCCCTGACGGCCATGACTGGGCCGAAGCATGGCCCTGACGGTCATGACTGGGCCGAAACATGGCCCTGACGGTCATGACTGGGCCGAAACATGGCCCTGACGGTCATGACTGGGCCGAAACATGGCTCTGACGGTCATGACTGGGCCGAAACATGGCCCTGACGGCCATGACTGGACCGAAACATGGCCCTGACGGCCATTACTGGACCGAAACATGGCCCTGACGGCCATTACTGGACCGAAACATGGCCCTAACAGTTATGACTGGACGAAGCTGAGACTCTAATAACCACAACTGGACCGAAACATGCTTTACTCAGTATGAGCAGAGAATCAGTATGACATGGGGATGCAGACATGAGCCCTGCCATCAAACGATCTGAGGAGTTGATGGTATGGTATGGTATGGTATGGTATGATATGGTATACAAAGACATGGCCCTCACGGTCATGACTGGACCAAACTGAGGCTCTAATAGCCACAACTGAACCGAAACATGGCCCTAACAGTCATGACTGGACCGAAACATGGACCTAACAGTCATGACTGGACCGAAATATGGCCCTGACGGCCATGACTGGACCGAAACATGGCCCTGACAGCCATGACTGGACCAAAACATGGCCCTGACGGCCATGGCTGGGCCGAAACATGGCCCTAACGGTTATAACTGGGCCGAAACATGGCCCTGACGGTCATGACTGGGCCGAAACATGGCCCTGACGGTCATGACTGGGCCGAAACATGGCCCTAACGGTCATGACTGGGCCGAAACATGGCCCTAACGGTCATGACTGGGCCGAAACATGGCCCTAACGGTCATGACTGGGCCGAAACATGGCCCTAACGGTCATGACTGGGCCGAAACATGGCCCTAACGGTCATAACTGGGCCGAAACATGGCCCTAACGGTCATAACTGGGGTAAAACATGGCCCTAACGGTCATGACTGGGCCGAAACAATCCAACATGGCCCTAACGGTCATGACTGGGCCGAAACATGGCCCTAACGGTCATGACTGGCACCGAAACATGGCATGGCCCTGACGGCCCATGACTGGACCGAAAACAATGGCCCTAACAGTTATGACTGGACCCAAACTGAGACCCTTATAACCACAACTGACCGAAACATGGCTTTACTCAGTATGAGCAGAGAATCAGTATGACATGGGGATGCAGACATGAGCCCTGGCCATCAAACGATCTGAGGAGTTGATGGTATGGTATGGTATGGTATGGTATAATATGGTATACAAAGACATGGCCCTAACGGTCATGACTGGACCAAACTGAGGCTCTAAATAGCCACAAGCCTGAACCGAAACATGGCCCTAACAGTCATGACTGGACCGAAACATGGCCCTAACAGTCATGACTGGACCAAAACATGGCCCTGACGGCCATGACTGGGCCGAAACATGGCCCTGACGGCCATGACTGGGCCGAAACATGGCCCTGACGGCCATGACTGGGCCGAAACATGGCCCTGACGGCCATGACTGGGCCAAACTGAGACTCTAATAACCACAACTATACCGAAACATGGCCCTGACGGCCATGACTGGACCGAAACATGGCCCTGACGGCCATGACTGGACCGTAGCATGGCCCTGACGGCCATGACTGGACCGTAGCATGGCCCTGACGGCCATGACTGGACCGTAGCATGGCCCTGACGGCCATGACTGGACCGTAGCATGGCCCTGACTGTCATGACTGGACCAAACTGAGGCTCTAACAGTCACAACTGAACCGAAATATGGCCCTATCAGTCATGACTGGACCAAATGGATTCCCTATTGGTCACAACTGGACCAAACTGAGGCCCTAACGGTCATGACTAGCTTGAAACATGGCCCTAACAGTCAAGACTGGACTGAAACGATTGCTTGTGGTGTATTTGTGTTACAGTGATACGATCCAGAAGGACATGGAGATATGGCAGAGTTCAGGACAGTGGATCTTCTCCTGTTACGCTCTTCTTAAAGCCTCCATCACAGGTCAGAACATTCGTCCCCATCCACATCTGTACCGTAACCCATCATGTACTGAGACTGTGTGTGTGTGTAGGGTTTGTAGAGCTGTCTCCTGAGGAGCTGAGGATGGAGTTCTACACCAGCAGAGCCTCTGGAAACCCGCAGACCTACGTAAGATTACTTCAGCACTTCAGTGTTACACAAAACCCCATTCCAAACTGCACTGTGTTTAGTGTGTGTGTGTGTGTGTGTGTGTGTGTTTCAGATTAACTCAGTCCAGCAGTTGGTTAATCAGTGGAGATCCAGAGTTCAGGACCTGAGAACCATGAACCCAAACACTCGTAGTGCCATGGTGAGGAACAGAGTCGTGTAGAGATCACTTACAGCAGAGGCTCTTCTGTTATTAGTAAGGTTCTCCTCTGATTGGCTTCCACAGGTAGCTGAGTTAAACAATCCCACATCATCTGCATCATCTTCATCAGGGTTTGGAGCTTCATCTTCATCATCTACAGCCTTTGGATCTTCATCAGGGTTTGGAGCTTCATCATCATCGACAGGCTTTGGATCTTCATCTGGCTTTGGAGCTTCATCATCTGCAGTCTTTGGATATTCACCTTCATCTGGCTTTGGAGCTTCAACAACAGGATTTGGATCTTCATCAGCATCATCAGGGATTACAGTAGGAGGTAGGATGCAACCACTAGGGCCACGTTTCAGTCCAATTGTGACCATTAGGGCCTGGTTACAGTCCAGTTGTGACCGTTGGGGGTAGATTTGGTTCAGTCGTGACCATTAGGGCCACGTTTCGGTCCAGTCATGACCATTAGGGCCACGTTTTGGTCCACTACTGACCGTTAGGGCCACGTTTTGGTTCAGTCACGACCGTTTGAGCCACATTTAGGTCCAGTGTTGACTGTTAGGGCCACATTTAGGTTCAGTTGTGACTGATAGAGCCACATTTAGGTTCAGTGTTGACCGTTAGGGCCACATTTAGGTTCACTGTTGACCGTAATTGCCTTGGTTTGGTCCAGTCATGACCATTAGGGCCACGTTCCGGTTCAGTTGTGACCCCTAGGGCCATGTCTTCCCCACTCATGATCCCTAGTCGTTAGGGCCACATTTTGTTTGGTCCACATTTCGGTCCAGTTGTAACCATTAGGGCCTTGTTACACTAGTTTCGACCCCAGAAAGGCAGTCGGGCTGTGATTTACATTTACAGCATTTAGCAGACACCCTTATCCAGAGCGACTTACAGTTGATACAATCCAAGCAACTGTGGGTTAAGGGCCTTGCTCAAGGACCCAACAGTGGCAGCTTGGCAGAAGTGGGATTTGAACCATGGATCTTCTGGTCCTTAACCACTAGGCCACCACAGTCCGTTGTTGTGGTTGTGATTTGCAACCCTGGTGCATTGTGGGTAATTTTGTCTTCCTATAATTGTTGATGTTTTGTATTTTGCAGAATTTGGCTCGAGCGCTCAGAGCAGTGCTGCAGGATTTACCTTCGCCCAGTCCAGTATGGGATTCGGTTCGTCCGGCACTCCCTCAGGATCTTCGCTGTTCGGCTCGACCGCTCCCTCGGCTTCCTCCTTCTCATTCTCTGCTCCAGTGGGCGCAGACAAAAGCTCGGCTGCCGGGTTCAGTTTCTCGTCTGGGTCTGCAGGAGGTTTTGGCAGTTCCTCTACATCAGGAACGGGGACCAGCGGTGGGTTCGTGGGGTTTGGTGGTGCTTCTGTGGGTGCCAGTGGGCCCGGGACAGGTAGAGACACTAAAGGTGGAGCTGAGAAGCTGTTCACCCCTCAGAGTGACCTCAGTCCAGACGAGCTCAGAGAGTTCAGCGCTAAACGCTTCACACTGGGACAGATTCCTCTCATACCCCCTCCGGTGGAACTGCTGATCGTCTGATCTCAGAGTCCAGTCCCAGTCGGTATATGGTCCGGTCCTGTGCTGGTTCTGTGAGATCGTCAACTTTTAGAGCTATTTTATAATAAAAGTATTTCAAATAAAACAATGTGTTTGTGTTCAGTTCAGTTCAGTGTTCAGTTGTAACCATTAGCGTCATGTTTCAGTCCAGCCGTGACCATTAGGGACACATTTCGGTTCTTAAGGCCATGTTTAGATCCAGTTGTGACAGTTAGGGCCACGTTTTTTTGGTTCAGTAGAGAAAGGCTGTCAGGCCATGTTTCCCACCACAAAGGCCATTGAGTTGCATTGAAATCACGACTGTTGGGGCAATGTTTCCCCAATCACGACCACTGGGGCCACCTTACCCCTGTAGTGACCCCAGAAATGCCATCAGATCGTGTTTCATACCAGAAACTAGCTGTGACTGCCAGGGTCATGTTACCCCAGTCACAACCCAAGGAATGTTGTCGGGCCGTGTCTTGGACAAGTCTTGACCATTATGGCTGCGTATCGGGCCACGTTTCCCCTGTCATGACAATAGCCAATCAGATCCCATGGCTCAGTAGAATGAAATGGACCATGGTTCCTCATTATAGATAATTAGAGCCCAGTTCTCAATTGTAACCGACCAAAAATGCTTCTTTAACTGACTGGACCATGTTTACCAATTTCAACCAGTCAGATCATGACAGCCAAGATTTCTCTATTTATGTCCACTTGGGGATTCTCAAAAGTCTTAATGGTAACCAGTCGGACACGGACTGGATCCGATCAGAATGCAGTTCTGAAACATAACAGTCAGACTACAGTTTCCCTTTGTTGGATAATTGAACTACAGTCCCAAATCATATCCATTTAAACCACAGTTCCAGTGTTACCTGGCTGAACCTTTATTCAAAATGGTTACCAAATGTATTCCTTTATGTTTTTAACCCCAAAGAACCATGGTTTGTATTCATAACCAGTCAGACTGCAAATCAGGAAATCAACAATATATAATAGATCAATAGATACACTATACTTAAATATATAGCTTATAATATTATATATATATATTTGAAAGCGTTGACTCCATGTGTTAATTAATGACATGTACTCACTTACATTATTGAGTATTCTGTTCAAACAGATAATTTAGAACTCTGTGGGCGATATACAGTGGGGCAAAAAAGTATTTAGTGAGCCACTGATTGTGCAAGTTCTCCTACTTAGAAAGATGAGAGGTCTGTAATTTCCATCCTAGCTACACTTCAACTATGAGAGACACAATGAGAAAAAAAAAAAGCCAGGAAATCACATTGTAGGATTTTTAAAGAATTTAATTATAAATTATGGTGGAAAATAAGCATTTGGTCAATAAATTTGGTTCAACTCAATACTTTGTAACATAACCTTTGCTGGCAATGACAGAGGTCAAATGTTTCCTGTAAGTCTTCACCAGGTTGGCACACACTGTAGCTGGTATTTTGGCCCATTCCTCCATGCAGATCTCCTCAAGAGCAGTGATGTTTTGGGGCAACACGGACTTTGAACTCCCTCCACACATTTTCTATGGGGCCCTGTTCATTCATCCCTTAACACGGATCAGTCGTCCTGTCCCCTCTGCAGAAAAACAGCCACAAAGCATGATGTTTCCACCCCCATGCTTCACAGTAGGTATGGTGTTCTTGGGATGGCAACTCAGCATCCTTTTTCCTCCAGTTGAGTTTTTTTATTAAACCAAAAAGTTCTATTTTGGTTTCATCTGACCACATGATATTCTCCCAATCCTCTTCTGGATCATCCATATGCTCTCTGGCAAACTTCAGATGGGCCTGGACATGTACTGGCTTAAGCAGGGGGACACGCCTGGCACCGCAGGATCTGAGTCCATCTCGGCGTAGTGTGTTACTGATGGTAGCCTTTGTTACTTTGGTCCCAGCTCTCTGCTGGTCATTCATCAGGTCCCTCCGTGTAGTTCTGGGATTTTTGCTCACCGTTCTCATTATCATTTTGACCCCACGGGATGAGATCTTGGAGCCCCAGATCGAGGGAGATTATCAATGGTCTTGTATGTCTTCCATTTTCTTTCCACCATGACTTACAATTAAATTCTTTAAAAAATCCTACAATGTGATTTCCTGGATTTTGTTTTCTCATTATGTCTCTAGTTGAAGTGTACTTATGATGAAAATTACAGACCTCTCTCATCATTCTAAGTAGGAGAACTTACACAATCAGTGGCTGACTAAATACTTTTTTGCCCCACTGTATAATCATATGTTACTTATAAAGAAGTACGAAAAAAAGAAAGAAGTTATTACGTACAGTGCAATGGACCGTGACGTAGTTGCCCATTCTCTATTCTCTTTGGGGTTTTTTACTTCAGCTCTAATAGAGCGCTGTTCCTTTAAGAAATCTGAGCCGCTCGTCGAATCACAATACTGCTGCACATCCGGGACTCTGGGCCGCACGTAAATGCTGTTATCTGATTGGTGGAGCCGAGGCCCGCGGATGAAACAGAGCAGAGGTTTTTCGATCTGTGAGGTGAAGCTAAGCGGGTGTAGAATTAAAGCGGCGATAAAGAGAGAATTTAATGTCGGATTCTAATCTATCCCGGGCTACAGAGCTGCTGAAGCGGATTTACGCGCGCGTGCAGAGCCTGGAGCAGTATTTAGAGACTGTGAACTACAATGATGGCGGGAAGCCAGTGCTTCTTCACGAGACCGATCCAATCAGATTCAGAGCTCTCATCCGGGGGCTGGTGGTGTGTACGACTACAGACCTAACACACACTCCCAGCGCTGCACAGGTACACAACTACACACACACACACACACACAGAAAGTCTGAGGTAATTATATAACAAATAACTATTTCGATAAATAAACATGTCTAACACAACCACATGTGCCACAGCAGTGAAGAACTTTTCCATTTAAGTTGAATTATATACATTTGTATAAGTACCTTAGTCATTAATCCGCATGAGAAAGATAAAAAAGGCACAATGTAAATAAGAGAAAAATGTGTTAACCTTTGTAAGTCAGGGAAAAGTCATAAAAACAACAGCTACTTAATTGAAAATACCCATGTCTACAGTTAGGTTAATAATTAAATTAGCTTTAATCAACTGAACTCTGAACTGTGATGAAGAACCAAGTTTATTTCAAGCTCACATGCAGTACCCTGTACGAGAGGCAAAAACAACCCCAAGTATCACTGTTACAGAGTTCCAGGGTCAGAGAGTCTCCAAAACAACCATCAGATGCCTCCTCCATGCCAACAAAATGTTTAAAAATGACAAACCTAATCAAATGGAGTTTGATAAACCCTACAGGGGCTTTGACGTTTGGAAAACAAACAATCAGGGTGGGTTATGGTGGATGGTCTTTGAGTTTGTGGGCCTGTTTTTTCTCCAAAAGCCCTGGGAACCAGGTAGGGTACATGGCGTCATGGTCTCCATGAAATGTGAGGGCAGTTTAAAACTAAATCTGTTTGCCTCTGAACAAAAACTAAAATTTGGATCTTCAGGCAGGACGACGATCTGAAACAAATGTCCGGATCAACCCCAAAAATGGTTTAGTGTCACAAAGTTAAGCTTCTGAAATGGACCTCTTAGGTCCCCTGCTCTAAAACCATAAAGTGGGAATACAGTATAATATGTAATTGTTTTAACAAAAACATAGGTAAATTCAAAATTAAAGTCCAGACAAGTCAAATGTATATCTATAGCGCTTTTTACAGTGCAGCATTGTCTCAAAGCAGCTTTATAAATATCTAAGCCCAAAGTGCTAATTGAGTAAGCCTAGAGACACAGTGGCAAGGAAAAAACTCCCTAAGCTTGGGAGGACCAAGTCTCAGAAAGGGACCCGACCTGCTTTAATAGGCTACTTAGTAATAAAATTAATAAGTTTATAGTAATAATTTAAATAAACAGAAGCTAAATACAAAAGTTTAAAGAAAGAACAGATTTGAAAGTCCAGTACTGCTTGACTAACAAGTCCTCTCCCATTAGCTGGGCTCTCTGCCCGAGGTTCTGGCGTTCGTCCTGAACCGTATGAAGATGAAGAAGAAGAGGAACGTGTTGAGTTTCGGTTACCACTCCAGCTCGTGCCGGTCCGACTTGGACCCCTTCAAGTTCCATGGTACCATCGGTCAAAGCGCCGCCTTCATCAGTGGCAGTGAGGCGTGGGCCAAAATCAACCAGCGTCTGGGCACCGACCTCACCCAACACCTGCTGAGTCAGTGCGCGGTGTTCTTCATGGTGCCCCCTAGCTGCCTGGTGCAGATTTGTGGAGTTCCCGTGTACGACCTTGTTCCTGTACACCCCTGGTCGGGGTTCTACCTCGAAACGAGCAGCAAGAAACAAAGGGTGGCACTTAAAATCCAGCCTGGGGTGACCAAACGGAGACCGGACAGGGTTTCTCACATCAAGTCCAAGGGGCAGAGCAAAAAAAACATGGAGAACGCTAAGAAACGGAAGCGAGGTGACGATGATGATGGAGAGGATGGTCTTCCTGCCAAACAAAGGCGTACAGAGATCAGAGAGTTTACTAACGGTTCGGTTCAACCAGCCCCCAAGCATGGCTCGTCCAGTTGGAAGCCGAGCGATCTGCCTCCGCCCCGCCCATCCCACTGTTTCATCAGCGTGCTGACTATGCTCTACGGAGGCCATGGCATGAAGCGCTTCGTCCTGAACCGAACGTTGGAGATTCAGGGGCCTGATCTTGTACGGATGGTTTTTCGTCTCCAAGACGAGCCCAAACCGAGAAGGCTACCCAAGCGGTTCTACTCCGTGGTCCCGATCTTCACCCAGCTCTTGTCGCGTCACAGGAAGTGCCGCTACGCTCACTTTCTGTCCAAAAAGTGTGCCACGGGCGATGGAAAAGGGGACATGGCTTGTCTTTTGTCCAGTCATTGCTCGTCCTACAGGGTGTACCTGTTTGTCAGGGAGTGTTTGCGGTTTGTTATTCCAGACGAACTCTGGGGATCCCTGGACAACCTGACGAACTTCCTCTATAGCGTTAAGCACTTCTTACGACTCGGGAAGTTTGAGAAGCTCTCGTTGGCTCAGGTGATGTGGAGGATGAAGGTGAGCGACTGCCAGTGGTTGGGGAATAAAAAACGTAAGTCGGAAGAATCAAGTAAAAATTTTACAGGGGGGTTTCAAGGCAAAACATTATGGGTTACCATTCATGGTTGTTTCTGTAGGTCACTGTCCCAGTGAGCATCGCTACAGAGAATGGATTTTTGGACAGTTTGTGCTCTGGATGCTTAATGACTTTGTGGTCGGACTCGTTAAGTCTTTGTTTTACGTCACTGAGAGCGTCGGAAATAAGCACGCGCTGAGGTTCTACAGGCGGCACATCTGGACCAGACTTCAGGACATGGCCTTCAGGTAAAAACCCCAAACTATTGAAAAGCCTTGCTAAATCCCCAACAGTGGTAGTGTCTTGTGGAGGTACCCCTGGTCTGCTTGACCTACCAAAGTCCCACAGGTGAGTGGGCATGGCTTCTACCTTCCAAGTTTAAAGGTTTCTAAAGTCTAGGGGGCTGGATCTGTGGTAGTACGAGCAGACCAGGTGTGCGCCCTGCATGGCTGTTACCTTTTCTGAGTAGAAAAGAAAAGGGAGAGAGCAAAAAGAAATAAATAATTAAATAACCAAGAAAAAAAAACAAATGGGGTGAAATAAAACAATTAGTGAAGGAAGGATGGAAGAAAAACAACAAGGGAAGAAAAGAAAGTTGAGAAAGAACAGAAAAGAATAGGTGGGGGTAAGGAAGCAAAGAAAAAGGACAAGCATAAGATGGAAATGAGGGAAATAATATACTGAAAAATGATTGGAGAACATACATAAGGGTGGAAAGCAAAGAAATAAAGTCACAAAGGGAGAAAGAAAATAATTAGTAAAGGAATTATTTAAGATAAACCACAAGAGAAGAAAAGAATGAAGAAATAAGTATAAAGGTAGAAAGATAAGAAAACATCCACAGCGAGAGAGCAAAAAGAAATAAAGAATAACAAAGCATGCAAAGAAAACCACGTGGGGTGAAATAAAACAATTATTAAAGAAAGGATGGGAGAAAAAACGCAACGGAAGAAAAGAAACTAGAAATAAAGTATAAAGGAAGAAATAAAAACTGTTAGGGTGAAGAAAAAAAAAGAAAAGGAGGAAATAAAGCCTCAAGAAAGAAAGGAAGAGAAGAAAGGAAACTATCAGGAAAGTTAAAATGAAAGAAAATAGTATTTTAAAGTTTTATTGTACAACTTTAAACCAGGCTATGTACGTCCCTAAGATGGAAAAAAAATAAAAATAAAAAAGAGAGAAGTCAGAAAAGATACGAAGGGAAACAAAACCGAAAAGGGTTTTGTGTAGTAGCTTTGCTGTACTATTTTATAAAAGGCTAAATACACGGCTAAGAAAGACCGAAAGAAAAAAGCAAAGAACAAAGAAAAAGGGAAAAAGGAAGAAAGAAAAAAACAGAAAACGATTACACAAGCAAGCAAGAAAGAAAAAGACGGAGAAAAAAAGAAAGAACGTATAAAAAGAAGAAAGAAAAAACTGAAAAAAAAACCTGCATGTATAATGGAAAAGGGAAGAAAGAAAATAACAAAGGAATGAAACAAAAGTGAAACAATCTACTGTATTACATTATAAACGGCTAAATACACTTTTAGCTAAAAGAATGAAGAAATGGAAAATTGAAGAAAAAGGAAAAGGGAAGGGAAGGGAAATGACGAATGGGAAGGAGAGAAAAGGAGAAAGAAATTAAGAGAACCCATAATGGAAGAAAGGAATGAAGGAAAAATGTATATGAAGAAAAGAATAAAGAAAAAGGAAATAAGGAAAACTACAAGAAAGGAAGAAGGAAAAAAGAAAAAACATTTAATTCATGTGAAACAAGCAATTAATTTGTATACCAGTAATTTAAGTATTTATTTATTTTTAGTTATTAGTTATTAGTTTTTGACTGGCGGTGCGTTTCCAGCACAGATGCAGAGGTTGAGTCAGCAAAGAGCTACTTAAAACATTTGGAAATATGGAGACTAAGAAGACTTCTTAGGAATTTACTACAGGTCCTGACACGTCCTGATCCGGACGTGACTCGAGCATTCCTCCTGATTTCGTGTGGGTCATTTTAGGGAACATCTTTCTAAAGGCCAGTGGGAGGAGGTGAGCCCGACAGAGGTGACATCACTACCCAGAAACACTGTGACCTCTCGCATTCGATTCATCCCGAAATCGAACGGTATGCGGCCGATCACTCGCACCATCAGCTCCGGGGCTGCTCTGCAGGTGTGTAACACTACCGCACGCCTTTGTACTCATTGGCTGCTCAGTCTAACACCGCGTGTGCCGTAGTTCCAGAGTTCGGTGCGGGATCTCCAGAACGTGTTGAGCGTGTGTGTACAAGAACGTCCAGAGCTGCTCGGTTCCACCGTGTGGGGCCGGCAAGATATTCGCCAGGTGCTGAGATCCATCCCACACGCGCACACGCCGCTCTTTTTTGTTAAGGTAAGTCTCAGGGTTGTTCTGGAGGGGTGTGGTCGCTCCAGGTCGTGGAGACTCAAGGGGTAGCGGAACCCATCTTTGGGCACTAGGCTTGCCATAGTGGTCACATGGTGCCATCAGCCAGTCGGTTCTCCACCTGTGTCCTGCAGGTGGATGTGAGCGGCGCGTACGATAGCCTCCCCCATTCCAAGCTGTTGGAGGTGGTGAGCGACGTCCTGAAGCCGATGGAGGAGAACCGGTTCTGTTTGAGACACTACGCCAAAGTGTGTGTGGACTCATCACGGAGCATCAGGAAACACTTCTGCACCAAGGTACACGTTCTTAAAGGATGCGGGTGTAGACAAAATATCGGAAACCTTTCCCCTTCATCGAAGATTACCCAGTTTTGACAGATGCTGCCTGTGTCCACTATTCCCGTTGCTCAATATTCCCTGCCAACGGAGAAGGGCCATAGACCAGCGAGTGCCACTGTCAAGTCTCGAGTACAGGTCCCCACTTTGATGGGACAGCGTATTTGACTGTTGCTGTGTGTGTGTGCGGTGCGCACGTGCGTGGCTGTGTGTGTGGCTGTGCGTGTGGGTGTTTGTGTGCGTGGGTGTGTGCGTGCGTGCGTGCGTGCGTGCGTGCGTGGCTGTGTGTGTGTGTGGCTGTGCATATGGGTGCCTGTGTGTGTGGGCGTGCGTGCGTGTGTAGGCTGAAGCCTTTGACTCGTTGAACATGAAGGGGTTCGTGATGGAGGAGCAGAGCAGAGGGAAGCTCCACAACTCCATTTTAGTGGAGAAGGTTCGTCTCCTTTCTCTCTTCCTTCCTGCGATGTCCTTTGCCTATCACGATTTTAAAGTCCTGACGTCGGATACGTCTCGTTTGCAGCTCTCCGTCGAAGTTAAGGGTTCAGACGTCTTTCGCTTCTTCCAGCAGATGCTTGGCAGCTACGTCATCCGCTACGACCAGAGGTTCCGTTCTTTGACTTTCTTTGTTCCGGAACATTTGTGCCTCACGTTTATGGAGTTACAGTGGTAAATTGTACGTCCCCCTTTAGAGTGTTCCGGCAGGTGCGTGGTGTACCTCAGGGCTCTGCCGTCTCCACCATGCTGTGCAATCTGTGTTACGGTCACATGGAGAGTCGGGTCCTGAAGAACATTACGGATAAAGGAGGGTGAGATTGTGATGTCTTCTCTCTAATGAGGGCTACCACGATACATCAGTACCACGTGATATCGTGTTTGTGTGTGTGTGTGTGTGTGTGTGTGTGTGTGTGTGTGTGTGTAGGTGTCTGATGAGGTTGGTGGATGATTTCCTGCTCATCACTCCCAGGCTGAATAAAGCCCTCCTCTTCCTCAAGTATGAGCAGATTCTTGGTTGTGACGTGTTGTTTTACAAAGAATCACACCTAAATGGAGTCCGGTTTTCTTTTGGACGTGAGACAGAGAGACAGCCCTCTCTCTCTCTCTTTCTCTGTCTCAGGACACTAATGGCGGGGGTTCCCGATTACGGCTGCGTGATTAACCCTCAGAAGGTGGCGGTGAATTTCCCGGTGGATGGAGAACTGGCCTTTCCGGAGATGACGGAGTTTCCGGCGCACTGCCTGTTCCCGTGGTGTGGGTTACTGGTCGATACGCGATCGCTCAACGTCTACAATGACTATTCCGGGTATAACGTACTTTGTACTCTTCCTCGGGACCGTGCCCTCCTGATTCCCTTTGCCCTTGCTGCTGGACTTTCTTCTTTTTGGTTTTCGTATTAGTTTTATCAATGCATTTGGACGTCTGCCTTTCCTTTTTGGACGCCGTCCCTTCCTTCCTTACATGACTTGTTCTCTCAGGACCTTCTGGTCTTTATTCCTTCTCCGTTTGCTATTCCTCCATCCTCTTGGACCGTATTCCTACAGTCTGAATTGTCCTCCTTTGTCTTTCTTCGTTCCCATTCAGTCTTTTTCTTCCTTTTTGGTTTTTCTCCTACCCTCCATTTGGACTTTTATCTTTCACCTTGGATGCCGTGCCTTCCTTCTTTACGTGATTTGTTCCCTCAGGACCTTCTGCCCTCTATCTGGTCATTCTTCCTTCTCCTTTGGGTATCCCTCCACCACCCTCTTGGTTTTTCTTCCTTCTTTTTTCTCTCTCTGTTCTTTTTTATGTCCATTTCTCTTTTCATTGTTTTTTCTCCCTTCATTATTTGTTTTTGTTTTTGGTAGAAGTGTTACATAACACATAAAGTAATACACCAAAGTTGCTATTCCAATTTTTGTTCATTATAATTTTTTGTTTTACTTTTCACTTTGTTTTTCTTTTTCTTTCTTTCTCTCTTTCTTTCTTTTTTATCCTTCTGTTCTACCTTCCTTTCCTCTTTTCTTTGTTTATTCTTCTTTCCTTCCCACTTATCATTTGTCCTTTCTTTTTCCTAATAGATTTCGTTTAATAAACATGTATTTAGCCTGGTGTAAACACTAGATTGATTTAATTTTGTTTTTACTTTTCTTCTTTAATGAACAACTTCGTACTCGTCTTTCTGGCATTCCTTCCGAATTTCCTTCCTACTTCCCTTTGCCGTTACTGCCGGACTTTCTTCCATTATGTTTTTATACTAGTTTTTCTTTCTTCCCTCTGACATTTTTACCCTCCATTTGGACTTCTATCTTTCCTTTTTGGATGCCGTGCATTCCTTCTTTAAAGCGTCTTTATGTCTTTCTTTTGTTATTAGTTTTTTTGGTAGAAGTGTATTTAGCCTGAAATATAAGTAATACAACAAAGCTGCTGTACAACTGCTGTTTTTTTTTTCCCCCTTCTTTATTTTTGTGTTACTTTTCACTTTGGTTTTCTTTCTTTCTTTCTTTCTTTCTTTCTTTCTTTCTTTCTCCACACTCCACCATCTTGGTTTTACTTCCATCTTTTTTCTCTATCTTTTTTTTACGTTTTTACTTGTCTTCATTGTTTTGTTTTTTTTTTATTATTGTTTTTTGGTAGAAGTGTAATGCAACAAAGCTGCTTTTTGTGTTACTTTTTTCACTTTGTTTTTCTTTATTTATTTCTATTTAGCCTGGTGTAATGAAATACAGTAGATTTTACTTTTTTCTTTATTTATTTTCTGTAGTTTTTGTTCCTTTTTTCCTTTCTTTCCCCTCTTCTCTTTTCATACATCTTTCTCTTTCTTTCTTTCTTTCTTTCTTTCTATGTATTTAGCCTGGTTTAATGTAAGTCACTATATTGATTTCCTTTTGTTTTTACTTTACTTCTTTAACCTACTCTTCCTCTGGGACCTTCTGGCATTCCTCCCAATTTCCTACCTACAGTGGTGCTTGAAAGTCTGTGAACCCTTTAGAAGATCATTAATTTATTGAGGAAAATGATCCAATATTACATATTAGTGAGTGGCAAAAGTATGTGACCCTCTAGTATTAGCAGTTCATTTGAAGGTGGAATTAGAGTCAGGTGTTTCAGTCAATGGGATGACAATCAGGTGTGAGGGGGCACCCTGCTTTATTTAAAGAACAGGGATCTATCAAAGTCTGCTCTTCACAGCACATGTTTGTGGAAGTGTATCATGACACGAACAAAGGAGACCAACAAAGATCACTCCAAGAGCAAGGCGTTTAATAGTTGGAGAGGTCATAAAGGACCCCAGGGTAACTTCTAAGCAACTGAAGGCCTGTCTCACATTGGCTAATGTTAATGTTCATGAGTCCACCATCAGAAGAACACTGAACAACAATGGTGTGCATGGCAGGGTTGCAAGGAGAAAGCCACTGCTCTCCAAAAAGAACATTGCTGCTCATCTGCAGTTTGCTAAAGATAACGTGGACAAGCAAGAAGGCGCCATTGGAAGAATGTTTTGTGGACGGATGAGACCAAAATAGAAAACTTTGGTTTTAAAAGAAAAGGCGGTATTTGAAAGAATTTTGAATATTGGTAGCCCGGGTTGAGTTGGTTGGTTCTGGGTTGTTCTCCGAGCTTGGCAATTGTATTGCAAACGTTTCGTCACCAATCGAGGAGACATCATCAGTGCGGTTGTAGGTGCTGTTTCTTCTGAACACTTGCATTGTTATAGATCATTGGCAACGTCGGGTGTTTTGATACAAAATTTGCATCATGGAAGCAGCTGATTGGTTAGCTGATCAAAATACAGTGCGTCGTGGTCTGAAGGGGCCGACTGTGATTGGTTGAAAATGATTGTCTGCGTTGTGGTCAGAATTGGGCGATTGTGATTGGTTGAGAGGGATGTTCTGCGTTGTGGTCTGCGTTCCTGGCTGGTTTTGTCTTCTCATTTCTCGGAACCCGAGGGGTTGATAGATTGGATCAATGTCAATGTGTTTGTTTATCGATGTTTTGGTGGAAAACCAAGCTTCAAGGAATTCCCTTCATTATTGTTTTCTTTCTCTTCTTTCTTTTCTTTCCTCCATTAATTTTTTCTTTGTTTTTTGTCCTTCCCCTTCCATTCTTTTCCACTGTTTCTCTTTTTTCTTTTCTTCCCTTTTTCTTCCCTCTTTCTTTCTTTTTGATTTTTCTTCTGTCCTTGCTTTACAATGTGTTTTCTACCTTTTCTTTTCTTCCTTACTTTCTTTCTTCTCTCCATTCTGTCCTTTATTTGTACCTTCATGATATTCTTTCTTTCATTCTTTCTTTTTATTTTCCCTTATCTTTTCCTCCCTTCCATTCTTTTCTGCTCTTTCGCTTGTTTCTTTTCCCTTGTGTTGTTTTTTCCATCCTTCCTTTACTGATTGTTTTGGATAAAATGTTAGTCTCCGCCCCTTTTCAGGTACGCCGGCCAATCGTTACGATACAGCTTGACTTTAGGCTCCTCCCACTGCCCAGTGGTGTTCATGAGGAATAAGCTGTTGATGGTCCTGCGGCTGAAATGTGACAGCATTCTGCTGGATCTCCGGGTGAGAGCCACTCCCTCATTAGATACGCGTTTGCTATGTCTCTCAGCTGCTACAGTAATCACTGAGCTCTCTCTCTGTCTCTCTGTCTCTCTGTCTCTCTGTCTCTGTCTCACAGATGAACTCTGCTGAAGCTGTTTATGAAAACATATATAAGATTCTGCTGCTGCAGGCCATGAGGTACCACATGCTGCAAAAGTGCTTCCGCCATTGCACTACCCTGGAAAAAGGCCCTCAGGGCATACTTTTGGGAGGGTACCTATTGGTGAGAGATTGCTGACTGCTAGGCACGGGTCTTTTTTGTTGTTGTTTTTGAGGAATTCCCCCTTTTTCTTTTTTTTCTTTCTTTCTTATTTTTATTTCCTTTGCCCTTTTGTCTTTTTGTCTTATTTTCTTTACTTCATAGCAACGCTTTATTTATCTTCTTTTTTTTCTTTCTATTCCCCATTTTGTTTTTTCTTCCTTCTTATTTCTCTCTTTATTCTTTGTATTTCCTACACATTTTATTTTTTCTTTCCTTTTTCATTTTTGTGTTACTTTTCATATTTTTTTCTTTCTTTCTCAGTATTCTATTTAACCTTTGTTTTATTCTTTCAATCTTTCTTCAGCATTTATTCTTTTTCTTTCTTTCCCAATATGCTCTTTAGCATTTCTTTTTTCATTCATTCGTTATTTCTTTTGTTTGTTTGTTTTTCTTTCTCAGTATTATCTTTAACATTTTTTTTGTTCTTTCATTCTTTCTTTATCATTTTTTCTTTCTTTCTTTTTGTATTCTTTCTTTCTTTATTTATTTATTTCTTTTCTTCCTTCCAATGTTCTCTTTAGTCTTTCTTTTTTTTCTTTTTTATTCTTTTTGTTTTTATTCTTCCTGCTTTCTTTATTTTGTCTTTAGTGTTTTTATTTTTCTTTCCTTATCTCTGAGTATTCTCTTTAACCTTTCTTTTCTTCTTCTTTCTTTTTCATTCTTTCTTCAGCATTTATTCTTTTTTTGTTGTGTATTTCCCAATATTCTCTTTACCCTTTCTTTTTTGTTCATTCGTTTTTTTTTTTGTTCATTTCTTTTTTTTCTTTCCTGCTTCATTTATTTTCTCTTTAGTGTTGTTTGTTTGTTTGTTTCTTTCTTTCTTTCTTTCTTTCTTTCTTTCTTTCTTTCTCAGTATACTCTTTAACCTTTTTTTTCTTTTTCTTTCTTTCTTTAGCATGTATTCTTTCTTTTGTTCTTTCTTTCCCAATATTCTCTTTAGCCTTTCTTTTTTGGTTGTTTTCTTTCTTTTTTTTTTCTTTCTTGCTTTCTTTTTCTTTCTTTCTTTCTTTCTTTCTTTCTTTCTTTCTCAATATTCTCTTTAGCTTTAATTTTTTCGCTACATTTGTTATTTCTCTCTTTCTTTCTTACTTCCTTCCTGCTCGTGCTTTTCGGTGGATCAAACGATCCTCTCCACTGGGGGACTGTCTGGGCCGTACGGAGCCTTCTCACTGTGTGTGTGTGTGTGCCCCCATAAAACCTCTGCTCCCACACCTCCTAACAGCTAGAGCAGAGCGGTCCAGGTGGAGGCAGCTCATCAAAATGTCCCTCCTGCTTCTCTCAGTCCTATGATGCTCCCTCTCAAAGTCTGTCCACTGGACACAATGTCTGACAGGCAACACAAAGAGGTACACTGCCCAAAAGTATCCTCTGAGAGCCTTTTTATAGGGCAGGACAGGTTGTAGGTGGTGCTGCAACTCCTGCTGCTTTACTGGCTCTGTTCTTATTACCTTAGGTGTGGTTTTGATGCAGGTGTGTGTGTGCGTGCGTACGTGTGTGTGTGTGCGTGTGCGCGCGTGTGTGCGCGCGTGTGTGTGCGTGCGTGCGTGCGTGCGTGCGTGCGTGCGTGCGTGCGTGTGTGTGTGTGTGTGTGTGTGCATGCACAGGTTTCACGTGTGTGTGAGGAGTTTGCCGTTGGGGCAGGGTGTGGAGACGAACCCAGGGGTTTTCCTGAAGGTGATCTGGAGTATGGTGAAGATCACCAAGAGGAACATCACACACAGTAACGCAGGTCTCACACACACACACACACACACACACACACACACGCACAGAGGGAGTAACTAATCAATGTGTGTGTGTGTGTGTGTGTGTGTGTGTGTGTGTGTGTGTGTGTGTGTAGGAGTGTGTGTAGACGATGTGCTGCAGTACGAGGCAGTGGAGATGCTGTGCTGTTTGGCGTTTGAGTCCGTCCTGAAGCTCCACCCTCCCTCGTATCGTCGGCTCCTCCCTCACATCCAGCGGCGTCCGTAACAGAACTGCTGATTCTCCTTTTGTTTGCTTTCTCTTTCTTTCTTTTCTTGTTGTTGAGGAAGTTACCCCTTTTGTTTTTCTTCCTTCTGATTTCCGTTTCATTTTTTCTTTTGTTTTTCATTTTTGTGCCACGTTTCACATTTCTTTCTTTCTTTCTTTCTTTCTTATATCATTGGAATTTAGCATGTTCTCCTTTTGTGTATGTAACTTCTTCTTTTTGCCACTCTCTCTGTAGGGAAGAAGTTCCTGCAGGGGGCGCTTTCTGGGGTCAGGAAGGCCAGGGTCTTTCAGGCAGCCACTCCCAGAATTCCTGCTGACTTCAAAAGCATTCGTATCTGAAAGACGAGCCCCCGATACTGCACAACGTTTATTTATTTAATTAAAAATAAAAATGGTGTGAGAAATAAAACAATCTTTACTTTCATTTAAAGCACTACAGCAGAGCTGCTGTTCAATGTTTTATTTATTTAATCTTTACTTTTTTCTACTTTCGAATTTCTTTCTTCCTTTTATGTGTTATTTCTTCTTTCTCTTCTTTTCTTGTGGTTTATCTTAATTCATTCTTTTTCTGTTTTCTTTCTCCCCTTGTTCCTTCTAATAAATTTTTTTCTTTACTTTTTCTCCATTAATTTTTCAGAATATTCATGATATCTTTTCTCTCGTTTCTTTCTTATGGTTTTCTTTTTCTTTGAATGCCTATTTTTTTTTTCTTTTTCTTTTCTGCTTGTTCTTATCTTTTTTTTCCTTCTCTTGTGGTTTTTCCTCCATCCTTCCTTTACTAATTGTTTACTTTCTCCCCTTTGTGATTTTCTTTGCCTGCTTCTTTTATTATTTATTTCTTTTTGCTCTTCCCTTGTGGACGCTTTCTTTTCTTTATTATCATTCATACTTTATTTCTTTTTTAATCCCTTGTGTTTTTCTTCCTTTCCTAAGATTTTTCTTATCTTTCATGTTTCTTCCCGTATGGTTTCTTTCACTCGGTTTTGTCCTTACATGTCTCAGAAAGCAAAGCTGTGCTTCACAAAGAGCGTTTCTGCGTAGAAAGTGACGGGTGATGATGATGATGATGATAAATATCGGCGATGTATCGTTCGGGGCTGATGATCGGTACGCCTCTCTCTCTCTCCTAATTAAAGCCGCCGGAGTGGTGGATCTCTGTTAGGCCCTAGCTGTCGTGGACGTAGGCGTCGTTGCTGTAGGGGTTCTGGAAGCTGGCTCGGGAGCGCGTCAGCCGTCTGATGAAGTGATATAGCGCCACCACTGGGATGGGCAGCACAGGGACTGAGGAGAGGAGTACGCAGATGGCAAACACCCAATCGGGATACGGCTTCACCTCCGACTCAGGGAACTCCGACTGCAAACAGAGAGATAAAAAGAGATATAACCAGATACAAACACACATCAGAAGAAACGCACTCACTTCACATGTGTCAGTTTTGGTTTTATTTATTTAGCAATTTTTTATTTAGCAATCTTTTTGTTTGATAGTTTGAGTTTTTTTTCTTTTTTATGCATTTCTTTCTTTGTAAGCCTGTCCTTCCTTTTCCCCCTACTTTTTCCTTGAGTCCATTTATTTCTTCACATTTTTTTTTTTATTCCTCATTTCTTTATTTCCATGTGGTTGTCTTTCCCTCTTTACCGCCTTAATATTTTATTTCATCTCTTTCCATTTAATCTCTTATAGTTTTCTTTCTTTTTGTCATGAATACTTTTAATAATCATTTAAGGTTTTGTATAAGTTGTTTCTTTGTTTTTGCTTCATTTATTGTTTTTCTTTTCCTTAATGTCTTTCTTCCCTTACAGTTTTTGTTCCATTCTTCCTATTTGTCTCATCTGATGATATTTTCTGCTTTTTTCTTTCTT